>CM042752.1:13040723-13045855 GCA_022496165.2 Catalaphyllia jardinei
TTTTCCTGAAGGCTTTTCAGAAGATAGTTCAGCAAAGATATTACCTCGTTTTGGGCCACTTCCTCCAATAGATTCATCATAGAAGAAACAATGAATGATATCCTCATTGGCACAATAGATCCCGAAAAGGTTAGTCTGTAGCTTCCTAGCGTAGAAACTTTTGCTCCGTAAGCACTTATGGTAATCCATTTGGAGTTAATACCTTTGGCAACATATTTCAGGCAGAATTTATTATTTATCTTGTTGACTTGTCCAGTTCACCTTGCACACGACAATTCGCATGCTACCCTATACAAAACGAATGACTGTAAGCGCACATAACAGCTTTGAGCATAAACTTTAGTAAGTAGCTTTTGTCTACGTTAAGTCCGGATATAGAGATCAGCTCAACCATATCCCTGACTTGTGTGCTTAGAGGGCAAAGCTAGTTAGCAATGAAATCTTACTTTTGTTGTACTTTTGTATCAGAACAAATAAAGGAAGAGAATGACAAAGTTTTCTTTTTGGAGCAACTTTTAACCAACTTTCATTACAAAAAGTAATTTTTGACTTTTTGTAAGCAACTTTTCAAAAAAAACATTTTGGGAAATCTTGAGCAAGTTGCGGAATGGCCCTAGCTACGCTAGACAAAACGCATCACTGTAAGAGCGTGTGCGCAACACTACGCGCGTAAGAACTTCGAGCTTTTGTTGATGCAAGTCCGTTCAGTTGGGTATAGAGATTAGCTCAACCATATACCTGACTTGTGTGCTTAGGCAGACATAAGAGTGCCTATAGATTCCTTTTTAACATATCCCGCTCTACTCATCAGGTAAACGCAGAGCGCAGAGCCACAGATAATATTGATTTTAATCTACCCGTGTACAAATATGATGCGGCAAAACCATGGCAACATTTTAAGAAAGGTCATCCTGTTGCAAGTTCAGTGGAAAAAGGGAGAAGAAAATTGAATTCTAATTAGTTAAAAAGGGTCTACTTGCCAAAGAAAAAAACGTGGACTGGAGGTAAAAATGGAGTTTTTAAAGACTTGAATCAGTTGGAATTCACATGCTGTGACAGTAGTTGTCTCTTAAAAGGCTTGTACACTATTAAAGATATTGCATGACAGCAAAGAAATTTGCTATATCAGAAATCAAAAATGAACAGAACTACCTTTTGTCAAAGCTCATGAAAATAAAACTGACATTCAGAGGCGTACGCAAAATATCATATCATATACCATCGCTCCGACTGCACTGCATTCCGGAAAGTGAATGGCATTTCTAAGAGCAAAATTGAAGTTTTGCTTAAAAAGATCAACCAAGACGGGTTGCTCATAGAACCAGACAGAAGGGGACAAAAGCCTCCTCGGAAACTTCTCTCCGAAGCAAGAGATGCCGTTATGGACTCTTGTACGAGGCTACAGAATCACACTATAGGAGAGCAAGAAGTGGGAGCAAAAAATACTTTGATTCCAACATTTCGATGCATCAAATGTGGTCTGAATTCGTCCATCAACACCCGCATTTAAAGACAACCAGCTTAAAAAACAAACATAATGGACCTGTAATTAGTTTTCCAACGTTTAGAAATATTTATGCCAAGGACGATGCCTTAAAAATTGTTTAACAGTAAATTACTATAATTGCATTCGTGCTCGCAGCTAGGATTCAGTGAATCACAGAGACTGAGCTGGAGTAAATTTGGCCACTAGAGTGGCGTTTATTTCTAACCAAATACACAAAAATAGATGCACAATGCTTATCGAAAAAATGCTAGTTATTTAATTCAGCGAATTAAGTTGGGGCAAAAAGTAGCCAACATGGCCTAGAAAAATAAAAAAATGGGAGAACTAACGGCAGAGGAGGAGATCAGGGGCTGGAGGAGGGCCGATAAAATGAATTCGCTCGGTTACAACCTGCTAACCCGTTCCGTGTTGGCAGAAAAAGGGGCAAGAAAAATTGAGATTGTTAATTTATATCCTGCAGTCAGGAAAATTCTATTTCAACTCAACTTGTGCCGCCTGTACTCCAAGATAAGATAAGACAGGGCCCTGTCATGACATAAAACCCATCATCGGAGGATGCAAACATTCTTGCCTAGAGATAAGAAATGAACAACGCCAGACTGTTAACTGAAACTGGAAGGAGGGAGCCACCAGGCTCACAAAATTCCGCTGCAAAGTCAACATACATTCTCCACGCTCTCTCCTATGTCTTACGAGAACCTTCCATAATGGCTGAGCGAAGAAGCTCGGTCATGTGAACTGCCAATTGCTGGTCGTCAGCTGGTCGTCTGCGTAAGGTGCAAGGGATCTGAATTTCTCGACCTGTAAGCGAGATAAGGCGTTGCTTTCATGATTTAGTGAGCCTGCAATATGCTTAGCCTGAAATAAAATGTTGTATTAAGAGTACATAGAACAAAGTGCCTAGGCAGAACGATGACAGACCGATCCTTAGAAGTTTGCCTATTGATTATTTTCACCACGGCTTGGTTATCGGAAAAGAAAACAATACATCTGTCACAATAAACCACATGATATGGGAAGATATTGTCACGTACCTTAATAATAACCCCACTGCTGCCGATGGGACACCACTGCAAAATTTTACAGATCTACCATGGCCTACATATCTTTCTTCAATGTCCCAAAACGGTACATTTGGTGACCACATAACACTTCAGGCTGCTTCCAATCTAGACAATGTCGCTTTCCATGTGCTATCATCTAATGGTCCTGGGTACGAAAGAACGGTTTCTCCAGTGGCCGCAAATCCGATTTGTACATTCATTTTAGGGCATTTTGCCGAGGATGATGGAGAACATTATGTTTGTTTAACAGATAAATCTAATTTGAATGAATTAGATCATGAGACTGAATGTTTGGCAGATGTTGGTTACAGTGCTCCCTGTAGTGGTGTGTGTTCGTCTGAGGACGGAGAAAACCCTGTAAACGGTATTGAAGTATGCGTGGACAAACAAAACTCTGGTGATGATAACCAAGCGTCTGCTAGCAGACAGAACACTAGGTACGATGATCAAGGGTCTGTGGGTGGGATAAACTCTGGGAATGGCGATCAAGCATCTGTGGGCAGACAGAACTCTGGAGAGGATGATCAAGTGTCTGTGGGTGGACAAGACTCCAGGGACTGTGATGAAGCATGCCAGAAGAGATTAAACGACCTCTCGCCACCAATAGAGCCTTGTTTAAACCCAGACATTTTAGAGGAAATTGTGCAACAAACACTACATTTGTATCCGTACATGCGTTCCTCTTTGAGAGCCGGATGGGGCTAATATTCCCAGTAGATCTCAATTATGTGAAAAACAACGATGTACCAGATCCCAGCGAGATGCGAAAAGCGTTTGTGGTTGAAGTCAACTCTGCAGTTGTGACGACACTGGACAACAAATTGTCCTTGCCGCTTGGAAATGATTTCTCGCTGAAGGAATTAAATGGGAATGATATCCAAAACCGTATTGATACTCAAGTAAAACAGCTGGAAATTGTCCTGCATTGTCTACTTTCCTCTACGGAAACCTGTGGAAATGTCACTGTGTCATCTGGAGCAAACTGCAGTCGTTATTGTGAAGGTAAGATAGACTTCTTCCGCTTCAGGTATGTCTGCCATGATACCAATAAGGTTGTATGTGCAAATCTCCTAGCTCACAAGCAAAACACAGTAGAAACAATAGCAAGTAAAGTACAATGATGAAAAGAGAATATTTCCATAACTTAACACAAATCTCTACTTTCATAGACAGTGATGTCCTTGGAACAAGGCACCTTGCCGTATGGTATTTCAGTTTCTGGCAACAAGCTTTACATCGCTGACTCAAGAGACAAGGGTGGACTTATTCAATTTGATTTGTTGAATGGTAATTCCAATGTAGTTGTAGAAAACCTCTCTGCTGAATGCCAGCATATCCACAGTGTTGCAGTCACAATTGGTGGCGACGTCGTCTTTACGGACAGAGATGCAAAAAAAAAAAGAAATTCTGCAATGGCAATGTTACTGAAATTGCTGGACCTGGCAGCGATTTATCTCAAGACGGGTCCTCTAAGTCAGCATCTTTTTTCCAGCCAACAGCTATTTGCATCAAAGGAAACACCATGTATGTTTGCGATATTGCTGTTGGTCGAGTATGCGTAATCTCCCCCATGTCATCCCTGAGCTCATACCTGGAACAGAACGACACAATTTGTAAAACCTTTGGAATTTATCTTTGGGGTACGCCACCCGAGGTTGTGAATATCACACAGGTGCTTGATGAGTTGCGTGGAGTCTCATCGTGGTTGAACAGCTGGGAGAGGCAAACTCGAGAGTCACTCATCGCACAGGAGCAGTTCAAGGACCTCAGGGCATTGCCTCCTCTAAGAGCATAAGTAGTGTCAACATCGACACAAATTCCCTGCAGTCTCTTAAAGAAACTGTCGAGTACGTCAATTCCGGTTACCTGGCGAATCTTCGACTTGCATCTCTGCTAACTGTTGATGTTGAGCATCTCTTCAGCAAAATGCATTTGAGGAATCCAACACCAACTGTCCTTAAATACGCATATCTCTGGCCCAACCATGAAGGAGAATGTGAAGCAGTTGACTAAATGTGGATTTCACTACTTCACTGCACATTCATCGTTTTATGAACTCCCGGAAAAAAAACTGTCTGAGTATAGGTGAAATCCCCAGTATTCCACAGTTGCCTTTGAAATCAATGCCTCCTGCATATCAGAGAATTCTTTGCGACTGGAGAGATAATTATGGCCAGTCAGTGCCGCAAGTTACTGTGAGGAATCAGTCCACGAAAGACAATGTTGGCACTCTTCCCCTGTAGTCATACACCCAGCCATCGCCAACGCCTTAACCACTAACTTTCATGACTTGGAACAGTCTTGAAACCTCAAATGCCACCGATTTCACTGCCCTCTCCACTGCCGTTGTTCCCTTTCAGTGTCAGACCGCTCTTGTAGTTAAGCCGAGTTTAGCAGCAGGACTGTTTCATCTCCATGTGTGCAATAGTTCGTCACCATTTTACCTGGGAGTCGTCACCTCTACCATACTCGAAAATGAACTTGAGTCGCACTTGTCTAACATTGACATTTATCTTCCGTCAGAAAATGACATTTCTATTTTTAGCCAGAAGTTCACAATT
>CM042752.1:13068966-13099279 GCA_022496165.2 Catalaphyllia jardinei
TTACTTAAGTATTTCAACTTACTTCGAGTTCTTGCACAGTCAATTCTGTCAACCTCGCATAAACCATTGCCATCCACTCATCGGGAATTAAAACAGAGTCCATTAACATTTGCCATTCTTGGGTCGAGGAACAAGCGTCCAAAAGAGCTTGAAGATCAACAACGTTGGTGAAAAAAGCCATCGTCTCGATAAGCATTTCGAAAATCGAAAGATTTTTCAAGTTTCCAGTGAGTTCAAGTTGAATGAAGGAATGACGCTTACATTAAAAATTCACGCTTTTATTTTGAACAGTTAATAGATTTCTCATGAGCCAATCAGGGTTCATTATTAACGGGCATGCCCAGGCAACCTTATTGTTTGTATTGTACTAGAGCGACGCTTATTAGTAAACCTATACCGAATTAGTATGCAGGAAATCCACATTAGTATGGAGGAAGTCAAAAATTATTATGCAGGAAGTCAAAAATTATTATGCAGGAAGTCAAAAATTATTATGCAGGAAGTCAAAAATTATTATGCAGGAAGGAAGGGAAGTCCAAGGGAAGTCCGGAACGGGGATAATTCTGCTGACCTACTACTACTAATGAATGTTGTGCCGCGTAGCACTATGAACACAAATGATGTAACAGAGAATTAACTCTGAAGTGTAAATTTTAGTGCTAATTTAACCCATGAATAACCCACTGAGCATTAGCCCTAGTAAAGGGAATCATGGTTGGTTCCATGATTCCCTTTACTAGGGCTAACGCTCAGTGGGTTATTCATGGGTTAAATTAGCACTAAAATTTACACTTCAGAGTTAATTCTCTGTTACATCATCTACTACTACTAACACAGCTAAAAAGGAACAGCTTTGAAGCACAATATCCCAATAAATGTGGAGACACTGACCATGATGACAACCAGAACAAGCTTCTGCTGACAAGCTAGAGGTATCATTGACAAGTTATCCATGCAAACTTTTGCCCTTGCATCTGTAACTTATTTAGAAAGAGCGTTTATGTTATCCAAAGCTGGGCAAGCAGAAGTTAAAAAGGAAGAGCTTGCAAGCATGATATCCCAATAAAAGTGGAGATACTGACCGTGACGACAGCCAAGACAGGGCTTCTGCTGATGAATGGGAGGTATTAACTCAGGAAAACAAAAAGGTAGCAGAGAGAGTTTAAACTTCTTTGTGGCCATGCCATGTTTTAGCTTGCCACCATTTCAAGGATGGGTCATGGCCCAAACAAAATATTCTTATTTTGTGAGTTGGAAAGTCATGATAATCATTCAGTGCAAGTAGTCAAACATACATGTATCATAGACTGTGTAAACCACATACACTTCATGTGAGCCTGATCTTTTCAATCTGCAGCCTTAGACGAGTTTGTTTTCCCTTTAACCCTTTCATGCGCAATGTTGACTTGCAGATTTTACCCTGTCTAACGCCAGACGATTTCACTCGTCAAAGGGAGACCCCTTGCGCACTAAAGGGTTAAAAAACTATCTCCTTTAACCCTTTCATGCGCAATGTCGACTTGCAGATTTTACCCTGTCTAACGCCAGACGATTTCACTCGTCAAAGGGAGACCCCTTGCGCACTAAAGGGTTAAAATAGCGGTTTTCCCAAACTAAACTCATTCACTGTGGACAGGTTTTGGGATAAATACGTGTTGCATAGGAAACCATTTACTACTACAAAATTTATTCCATTAAAAAAGGGACCTTGCAAAGCCACAGTGTGGGCTAAAATGTACAATAAATTGTTTCAGCAACCATAAACTTCCACTATAATAATAAAACCTGTCTCTCTTATATCAACCCTGGTAAGTCACACCCTTCTTACTAATCCCCCTACTCTGTAGCAACCGTCTCTCTTTTATCAATAAAAGTAACACGCTAGTAACACCTTTCTTACTAATAACCCTACTCTATACTAACCCGTCTCTCATATAAAAATAACCCCTAGTAAGTCACACCCTTCTTACTAATCCCTCTACTCTGTAGTAACCCCTATCTCTTTTATACAATAAACCCTAGTAAGCCACGCCTTACCACCCCCTACTCTATACAAACCCCAATTGCTTTCCCACCCTAGTAAGCACTCTTTCACTCTGTAGTAAGCCTTGTCCCATTTTAGTATGCCACACCCTTGTTACCAATTCCTCTACCCTGTAGGAACCCCCTAGTGCACCTCTCTGTCCACTACTTTAAGCTTCATCTCTCTTTTAACATCCCCCACCCTAGAAAACCAGCACTCTTGTACCAGCTCCACTACTTTTTAGTCCTGGTGCTGAGTTTGCTATATAAAAAAAACCCACTCTAGAAGCAAAATCAGGTAGTTGTAGGCGTCTGCTGCAACTTTTATATCCCTCCATCCCCCCACTACCCTAACTACTAAGGGTAACTGATGATATGTGTGGTGAGGATTGTCTCAATCAGGCTAAAGCTCTTACAAAAAAGTGTTGACATTGACAACAAAGGCTGGTGTGTAAAGCGGGTTGTCACTTTATCTTATCCTTATGTCATGCCTTGGCAAAAGCTCACTGTGATATGCCGCCAAAGTTGTTTTGTTGTAAACAACAAATATATTGCTGTAACCAACGGTTTTCCACTGTGTTCCTGTAATCGTTGGTTACAGCAATATATTTGTTGTTTACAACAAAACATTCGAAATCCGTTTTGGAGGAGAAGAGATGGCTGAAGAAGCAAAAAGGATAAGGACTTCAGCTAAAGCACGTTTTACCAGAAAGCGGAATGAATTCCTTAAGTCTATTAAGGATAACAAAGTTATCGATACTGTAAAGAGAACCTTCGCTGAACTCAATGAAGCCTGGAATACAGTTGAAGGTAAGCATGACATTTAGACAATACACTTAACAGAGGAAGAAGTTGAACAAAGTGAATCATGGATCACTGAACTTCAAGAACTGTACAATGAGGCAGCAGCCATACAAGCTCAATACATGAACGAGCAGATTCAAATCGAGAAGAAACAGAGAGAACAAATAAATCGACAAGAAGCAATCAGAATAGGACAAGAAAGATTTCAAAGTTTGATGGAACAAATAAACAAGAAAAAGAAATCAATGGAAACAATCTTTGAAACTCTTACAAAACACACACAAAGCCTAATGGAATCACAAAGTAGCGGTCAAGATGCAACACCAGCGTTGCGCAAGACTTCTAAAGAATTAGATGCTACGCTAACAAACTGTAATGAATTACACAATAAAGCGCTCGAGATAGTAGACAGTAAGCACGCAGAATACGAGATCGAATGGATTCGTAACGTGCATGCGCACTACAATGAAATCAGCGGAAAAATCGAATCATTTATCGCTAAGGAAATAGATCACGACAGCGTACGAAAACAGAATCTACTTCAACTAGAAAAGGTCAGAATGCCATTATTTACAGGATTTAAAATGGACTTTGAGAAACAAGTCATGCCGACAATTAACATCGAAAGCGCACCTTACATCCCTCGATCATGTCTTAGTAAAGAACCGGCTGACGTCGTAAAAAGCATTGATGACGATCTTGAAGCTATGTGGAAACGATTAGATGAAAAATATGGGGATCCCATGAAAGTGGTAGATGTCATCATGAACGCAATACAGAATACGAGAAATATCAGGGACGGTGAAAACAACAGACTCATCGAGTTAATCAACGTCGTTGAGGATGGCTACCGAGACTTGCAGAGATTAGGACTAGAAAAGGAAATAACTACAACCAGTTCTGTAAGCGTGATAGAGAAGAAATTACCGACCGATGTCAAGAAAGAATGGGCAAAGCTTGTAAGCTCCGACCACAGCACTGTTGACAAAACAAATAAATTTCCGAGTTTATTGAAATTCCTTCTCAACCAGAAGCAGGCCATTGAATGTGAGAATGCAGAACTGCGAAACGACTCTAAAACAAAGGGTTTTGCACATTATTCAGAGAAAAACGACAGCAAAGTATACACTTCGTACTGGAAACCTAGCAAATGTCTATGCCATGAAGGAGCTAACCATTTAACAACTGAATGCAGACTTTATCTATCCAAGTCCATTGAAGAAAGAAAAGGAGTATTGAAGGAAAAGGGAGCTTGTTGGTCATGTCTCAAGCGAGGTCATAGAATTCAGGAATGCAGGAATAAGAGCGTCTGTGGAGTAAATGATTGTACCAGGAGACATCATGCGACTCTACATGAAGAAAGACACGAAATTGACGTCCCTGCATCTGCCAATACGTGTAACAACAGAGGTCTTGATACATGTCTTCTACAAGTTCAAAGGATTCAGACAAAAGGGGGATTTGCTAACGTATTATGGGACAACGGCGCTTTCCTCTGCTTCATCGCAAATAAAAAAGCTAAAGAGGAAAAACTCAAGGGAATAAATACTCAACTATCTGTGGTCAAGGTTGGAGGCGTTAATGAGAAGTTAACGTCCCGCAAGTACGAGCTCACACTAATTGACAGAAGGGGACAAGAGTTACAAATCGACGTATACGGCATAGATAAAATAACTTCCGATATTCAAACTATAAACTTGGATGGAGTACATCGCCTATTCAGAAACGTAACAAAGGGAGAAACAACAAGACCAACAGGAGAAGTAGATGTGTTAATTGGTTTCGAATACGCTGGATTCCATCCACAAAAGGAACAGAGCTCAGAACACCTACTACTATTAAAAAATCGATTCGGAAGATGCCTTGGAGGAACTCATCCACAAATCAAGGAAAGAAATGAGAGACCCGAACTCAATAATGTGCAAGTACTTCATAGTACATCTTCTACCGTGGAAGATTTCTACAAGATCGAAAATCTTGGGATTTAATGCATCCCACGATGCGGTGGATGTAACTGCGGAAAATGTTCCCTGGGAAGTAAGAACTATACAATTAAAGAAGAAAAAGAACTTGCTCTAATTGAAAAGAACCTTCATTACGATCAAGAAGCCCAAAGATGGATTTCAGAATACCCGTGGATCAGAGATCCCAAAGATTTACCGGATAACAGAAAGGCTGCTTTTGCTAAATTAATTTCAACTCAAAGAAGACTTGCAAAAAGTTCAGAACATGCAAAAGTTTATAACGAACAAATACAAGACATGGTAAATTGAGGAGTGGTGGGGAAACTAACCAAAGCAGAACTAAAAAACTACAAAGGTCCAATACACTATATTTCACATCACAAAGTACTAAAGCCAGATTCGAAGTCCACCCCTGTCAGGATTGTGTTTAACAGCAGTGCAAAATATATGGGTCATGTGCTAAATGAGTATTGGGCGAAAGGACCAGACCTACTCAACAACATATTAGCAGTCCTCCTAAGATTTAGAGAGTATGAAGTTGCATTCATCGGAGATGTTAAGATGTACCACACAGTTGCAACAAACGTGTTAGATCAACATTGATTCTTGTGGCGCGACATGGAGACTACACGAGAACCAGATACCTACGTCATACAGAGAGTTTCGTTCGGCAACAAACCATCAGGCGCGATAGCAACTGTCGCATTACGAAAGACCGCAGAACTGGGAAAAGATCAATTTCCGGAAGCTTCCCAAGTGATACTCAATAACACATATATGGATGATATAATTGAAAGCGTCAACAATTGAGAAAAGGCAAAACAAATTACAGATGATATAGAGAAGTTATTGAACAAAGGAGGATTCAAGTTAAAAGAGTGGACCTACTCAGAAGATCATTCAAGCAAAAAAGAACCAAAAATACCAACGGAGCCATGTACTGCTACAGAAAAAGTGCTTGGCGTTGTATGGGATCCTATAAAAGACAATTTTCTCTTTAAAGTCAAACTACTTATCCCAGGCGTATTGACCAAACGTATAATTTTGTCTCGAGTGAACAGTATATATGACCCTCTTGGACTTGCCGGTCCGTACACAGTAAGAGCTAAAATACTTATGAGAAAACTGTGGACATATGAAACGAAACTGGATTGGGACGATCCCATACCAGAAGAATACGGAAGAGAATGGATGACATTTTTCAGTGACTTGCCTGAAATGGAAAAGATTACAGTCAAACGATGTATCAAACCACACAGAGCAATAGGAGACCCGATACTGATCATATTTAGTGACGGATCAAGCAACGCTTACGGCGCTTGTGCTTACGTCAGATGGGAATTACCAACGCGATAATTTGTCAGTTACATCATTCTATCAAAGAATCGTCTAGCTCCAGTGAAAAAGATGTCAATTGATCGCATAGAACTTTGTGGTGCTGTACTAAACAAAAGATTAAAAGCCGTTTAACAACAACAATGCAGATATAAATTTCAAAGATGTTACCACATTGTTGATTCCAAACAAAGACGGAACAGACCTTTGGCTTGAGATCCTTGACCACAGGAACACAACCTCAGAAGGCATGAGAAGCAGTCCAGCACAGCAACTCATGAGTTGTCAAACCAGGACACCCCTCCAAGAACCTCCTTAAAACTAAACTCACCGAGGGTGTCCAAGATGAAAAAAAGGAAGACAAGAACCAAGCAAGCATTCTACTACAATAGAAATGCTCGTGATCTACTACCACTGAAAATGGGTGATGAAGTGCACATTCAGTCCACACAGCCCCAAGGAGCCTTGGAAGAAAGCTACTGTTCAGAAGCAGATTAATGTGCAATCTTACAAAGTCCTCACAGAGGACATCTGAAAGCAACCCCAGACTCTCACACGCTGACAACTCAGATGTCCAAGCAGACAGAATTGTTATGATTTGCCTTTGAAATGCTGAACGTCAGGAGCCCATGACCCGGAGCCTCCATATCTACTTTACCCTTGAGTCAACCCTTTCCCGCAGTGCTCGAACTTAACGGTCGTCCACTCGTCCAAAACGAGTAAAAATTGCCCAAAACGAGTAGGTTTTTTTGCCACTAGTCCTGTGGACGAGTAAAGTTACAGTACCCCGATAAATAATAAATAATAAATGATAAATAATTGCTTTTGTATCTTGCTGAAAGGGGCTAAAAGTGTCAAAGCAGATAAAGAATTTCTGAAAGCGAATGCTTCGAAAACATCGAGCAAAAATCGGTAGGCGTTTCTGGCCTGGCAGGTAAGAGTCTGGGTTCTACGCTGAGATTAAATGGATTGTGGGATTCAATATGGCGGCTTCCCGCGTTTGCCAAATGATCGATGTTGATTGAATCTCTATTTTCTTTCAAAACACAACTTGAAATGTCCAAACGCAAACAAGTTCAATGCTCACTGAGTTCTTTCTTCGGAGGAAAGCAAAATCAAGAAAGCAACACAACACCAGCACCACCTGCTGCAACTCCGTTAAAGAAAACACGGAAGTTTCAGGAATCGTGGAAAGAAAAGTACAGATGGCTCCACTTTGATGAGAAAGAAAACAAAATGTTTTGCGAGTTTTGCAGGGAATTTCCAAATGGGAAAAACACACATTATTCCTTGAGGGTCGGAACAAATAACTTTCAAACTGACAGCTTAAAGGCTCACGAGGCCAGTGAAGGACACGCTATGAGTTTAGCAGCTAAACGTGCAAGCGAGCGTCCAAGAGAGCAAAGACCTTTGCCTGCTGCATTGAGCAGACTTGATGAAGAAACATTGAAGAAAATGGAGTATCTTTTTAATACAGCATATTATATAGCTTATTTGAAACTTCCATTTTCTATATTCTCACAGTTGTGTTTATTGCAAAAAAAGAATGGCTTAAACCTCGGAAACACGTACATGAATGATCACGCTTGTAAAGAGTTTTGTAAACATATATCTGATACCTTGAGGGCAGATCTCATAGATTCTTTAAGCACTGCTAAGTTTATATCTATAATGGCAGATGGAGCAACAGATGTGTCATGTTTGGAAGAAGAAATAGTGTATGTCAGATTTGTATCAGGTGAGGCTCCAAAAACGTGCTATGTTGAGCTGGCTGAGGTTGAAAGTGCAAAGGCACCAGGAATTCTAAAGGCAATCAAGTCGGTTATGGATAAGATCGACCCTCAGTGGATGCAAAAACTGATCAGCACTGGCACAGACGGTGCATCAGTTATGATGGGCAGGATTGGTGGTGTGGTTTCATTAATTAAACAACAAGCACCTCAAGTTATTCCAATTCATTGTGTAGCACACAATTTAGAACTTGCATTTAGTGACACTTTGAAGTGCAATGAAACAATGATGAGCATCAAGGAACTTTTAAATGGCTGCTGGAAACACTATAAGTATTCCCCAAAGGCTTTAAGAGAACTAAGAGAAATGGCAGAGGCAATGGAAATAAAAGTGGGAAAACCAACAAAGGCCAGTGGAACTCGTTGGGTGCCTCATTTGCTCCGTGCTTTAACTGTTCTCTTTCAAAAAAACTTTCAAGCAATTGTTTCTCACTTTGAGCACACGGCAGAAGCTAGAGATTCTTCAGCAGAAATGCAAGGACGGGGTAGGAACTTGTCAAAGAAGCTCAAGGCTTACAAATTCCAGCTTCACCTTCATTTCATGTGGGACATTCTAGAGGAAGTGTCAAAGATCTCACTTATTTTTCAGAAGGATTCTATCTCTATTTCGCAAGTGAAGGCTGAGATTGAGCGAGCTAGTCAAGCCTTAGAGAACATGCGAAGACGACCTGGGAAACATCTTGCTGCCTTTCAAGAAGAAGTAGGAGATGGAACAGTGTTCAAGGGGGTCAGTCTTACAAGGAACAACAGAGATGACAGATTGTTTGAGCAAAGTAAAGCATCAATCATCACTGATGCTAAGCAATTTCTAGCCTCAAGATTTGAAGACTTCACTTCCCCAGTACTAAAAGCTTGCGGTGTTATCACTAACAATAAGTCTTGGCCAAAGGAGAGAAATGATCTAGGTTTGTATGGAGAAGAAGAATTGGTTACTGTGGCTCAGCACTTTCAGGCAGTCCTCAGAAGCAATGCTTTCGACTTGGAAGTATCAAAGGATCAGTGGCTATCTCTAAAACTGTACTGTTATGACCACAAACGCATTGCAAACTTAAGTCAGGCTGAGTTCTGGGTAGAAGTGTTCAATCAGGTGCATCCAGATGAACTTGAACTCTCTCACATGTTGATGGTGGTTGAGATTTGTCTGGCAATGGCAGTGTCCTCATCTTGCTGTGAAAGGGGATTCTCTTGTATGGGGCGACTCAAATCAGAGTATCGAAACTCACTTGATGTTGAAACTGTTGACATGCTCATGAACATCTGCCTCAATGGTTCAAGTCCCGAGGACTTTACAGCTGAAAGGGCAATTTTGCATTGGAACCAGGCATCACAAAGAATGCAAAGGCCTTGCTTAAAGGATTGATGACCTAAGATAGCAATGAAGTTGATAAAACTGCTGCTATTGTATTTATGTTGCAACTATGGCCTGTAACTGGGAAGAATTATAATTGTAATACACTTATCATTGTTGCTATGTATCACTAAAAAGATACATGTAAATTGTTGTGTTTATTTGATCATAGTGTGGCATTTACATGTTTTTACCTACAGACACAAATTAAATATGTGCAAAAAAAAATGTAAAGGGTGACCAGTAACTTTGCTCCTGGGACCAGTAAATTCTTAGCCTACTGGTCCAGTGGAAGACCAGAGCTAAAAGTTAAGTTCAAGCACTGTCCCGTATCTTGTTATTTTTAGAACTGTCATATCTACAGGGTTTCTTAATTTCCCGCGAAAACTATACTGTTTCCTTTGACGTTCGCATCACAGAGAAAAAAAAATGGCGGCCTTAGGGGAAGACTAGTCTCCGTCTGTTCACCCGTTTTCCTTTTCGTTTTTGACCCCTGTTCCAATCTTACAGCCGAGAAAAGCTGGGTTCTAAGTTAATAAATGTAATAAGCAACTCGAAAGAGATGGAATTCATGCATGTTAAGACAGTGCTATCCTTGTTACCCCACGTCTTCGTCGGTTGCCGGTTGTCGCTTGTGTTTTCCTGCATTTGCAGTGGTTTATCGTTTTTCGCTCTTTTTTGCAATGTAAAGTGTTCCAAAATGAAGCGTTCTTTAGAGGATTCGGACCTTACCGAGGGCCACGGCGGCACAAAACCAAGGAAATCTCTGCAGTTCGATAGTGAAGATGGAGGTGTTGCTGGCACTGTCGATGGCGCCAGTCGCTTTGGCGGCCAAAAAGAATTCGAAACTGTGAAAGAAATCATGCGAAGAAAACTCCTAGAGAAGCAAGAGAAACAAAAGAAGAATAAAGCCGAAACGTCTGAGGAGTTAGATCAGCTACAGAGTTGGCACAAGGAACTTTCAGCCGCCGGTTTTATTTGCGAGATTTTAATTCTGACTTCAAAGTACTGTCCACTCGAAGAGTCCAACAAAGCGACTCAGTTTCCCGATCGTGTTCTTGTGTTATATCCTTCTGACAAACAAACTTTCAATCACCAAACAGGGCCGTTCTATCCTGTTCACTTAGTCGTCCAAGGCAATGGTACCTGGACGTTGCAATGTCCAATCTACGAACACATGGTTATTAACGAGGGGAAACTTCACCCACGCGGAGAAACGTCCCTACTCGAACTCGCTAGGGATCTTCTTTGCGACGATCGGACTTTGTGTCCTAGGATGCTGGAAGATTTTAACGAGCTAGGATACAAGCCAGAAAATATCAGAATAATGGCTGGACCCGTGAGAAGTGTTCATGCAAGATCATGTAAGATTTGGCATTTACCCTCTTCTCGTGAAGAACTCGCGAGCTCTTCAACTTCAAGGTCTAATGCATCAGACCCTCGCTGGAAACGAGTTTGTACAGAGTGCTTAGAAGTTTCAAGGTATGTCAGGAAACAATTAAGGGCCAAGAAAAATGTGGATGAAGCCACCAAGGCCAGGCGACAAGACCCAAGCAGTCATTTCCCATTGAAATATCGCTCTCCTAACAGTAAGACAAAACGTGCAAGAAACACCCGCCAACAGCGTTCGAGGCTGAAGAAGCAGGTCCTCAGGTTTTACAAGCGAACCAAGATTGAGCTTCCCAGACAGCAGTCAAAGGAACTTTGTAAGCTAATTGAGGCAATAGAAAGTTCAGAGATAGGACAAAAAGAGCTGAACAAGATTACCGCAGATGGTAACAAGATTCAAGAAAAGGGGGGGTTGAAAGCAGGACTGCATTAGTCAAGTGTGGCAAAAAGACCGAGAGAGTTTTTTTAAGGATCAACGAAACAATGGTAGGCACTGTTAATGAAATTTTTTAAATTTTATACGAGACCAATTTGGCAAGGTTTACTACAAATAAGTGTTTCGCTCACATTCCCGGCGCTGTTTCGGTCCCCTTTATGGGGAAAGTTATCACTCCTACCAATCTTGAACAGTTTTAAACAAAGTATTCATAATAAAGACCTAACACCTCTTACAAATGAGTGAAAACTTTGACATTTGTACTTAAATTGTCATCTATGCTCTCTTCTAAGAAATAGACTAGAGTGCCTAGTACAAAATCAGTTTTTTTATGTTACTTGTCCCTTAAATTTCATCTGTTTTGTAGGTTTTTTTCCTATGTTCATTTCTATTTTATTAACGTCTCCCATTAGTTTCCCATTAGTTTGTCAAAAGCCAGACACTTTCGCTACTGCTCCTGCTACTTAAATTATATCCTTGAATAACAGGGCAATTGAAAGTAGTTACTTTTATTCGCTACAAAATGGGATTCTATATTTCTCAGGGATATAATTTCGGATATTGCTAGAAGCAACATGTATTTACAGCCTCTCCCCTTTGAATAATACCAAGTCTGACTAACAAAATCTTATCTGAGGATCACAAATATTATTCATATCTTGACATAATTCCCCATATGGAAAGAGGGATCTCATGATAATTATGCCTTGTTCTTATTTGACAGAAACTGGCAAAAAAGGAAACAGATGGTCACTGGCCACAATCAGGGTTGGTAAGTGACCAGAACTTAGCTGATAAAGAAAGGGTTAAATATCAGACTTCAAATTACAATGTGGCATTTATTATTGTGTTAACTTCAGTTAAATGAAATCAATGAGAACCTTCATGTTTTATAATCAGAATTTTATCATCCAGCTTAAAGTTTTATGAAAAAATAAACCAAATCATCTGCATGGATTGACTGGTCAAGTCATTGCTGATTTTGAGGTTGTCTCTAAAATATTTGCACATATTCTTGAAAAAATGTCATAATTTTTGCAGCTCTTGCCATATACAATCGAAGTCCCTCAGCCAATGAGGTACTGCGTGACTGCAGCATACTACAGCTTCCATGTACGAAAGTACTCAAGAAAGTGTTAAAGGATGGTGCTGAGAAACCTGGTATTGATCTGAATTACTTTCAAAACCAACAAGAAAAGTTTCAGGCTTACCAGAGACAGAGGGAGAGTGATGGACACCCCCAGCCTCTTGGAATTGGTGTCATGATGTGGGATGAAGGACAGATTGATCTTAAGAAGAACACCATATAAATAATGATTACCAAGATATTGGGTTCATTTTAACCCTTTCATCCTCAACATTAATTTGTTAATTCTATTTAAATGCAGGGCAATCAAACATTTTTGCAGAGGCCCCTGTTGGTTACAATGCTTTTGTTGATTTAAGATCATGTGCATTTGCCTTGCTCACAGTACAGTACTTGTATACTTGTACCTTCCCTGCCCCTCCATGTTTGTTAATTATTTTGCACTGAGCTTTCAGTTTGAATGTAACAGGTGGGTGGTTGTCTCACTTAGGGTTGTCATGCAAATTGAATTCCGGATTTTTACTTGGCATGAATGATTTATATGAAACAGAAACAACAAGTAACTTGGAAAATGGCCTTAACTGTAACTTTGCTGACAGCATTAATATTAAAATTTAGTTAATTGCTTTTGTCATGTTTTCTCTTAAGGTCCAAATGAAGGTAGCATGGAACCTCAAGGGTGGTGGAATCACAGGCTTCACCATGGCTGAAGATGAGTTGCCTACATTGCATGTTGTTTACTCGTTAGCCATCCAGAGTGGTTGCCAAAAGACGAGCTACATTGTTCAGTTTCTTTGGAGGGACCTAACTTCAGGCTATGACATGATCGGGCCCTATTTCCCTGTTGCAAATTCCATGGATTCAAACACCTTACAAGAATTCTTTCTTCAATGTTTAAAAGCATTCAGTGCATATGGGTTTAGGGTGTCCATAGTCCTGTGTGATGGTGCTTCTTCGAATCTAACCCTTCTGAAAATGCTGTGTGGATTGCCTAGAAAAGCGCTGGCCGTCCATGATAATGAAGTAGATTTGAGTGCAAAGTACTATGCAGACATGTCTTTTACCAATCCTGAGGATCCAAGTGGCAATCCAATTTTTGCAATGATATGTCCAAGTCACCAGGTAGTTGTGGAGGCATAACTGATCTAATTCTCCCAAAGTACTACTTGTCATGGTGGGTTAGCCTGCGTACCTCAATGACCCAGAGAGCTATACCATTGGGTTTTCCCCCCCCCCTAGCATGTCTAGCCTTGGCAGGCATGTCAAAGGTTAGAGGCCAGACTAAATGGTGGGTGTGCGGCTAATCCCCACACCCCATAAAAATAGTTGATCACAGAAATGCCTCAAGAGTCCTTATGGGCCCAGTGAGGATAACTAAGTAACTGACTTCCAAGGATTACACACTTCTAATGTATATGGTGCCAATTTCAAACAAAATTTCGAGGCAAGGGTGCATAAGTATTACTGTTTAGTATAATTTCAGAGGTGATATAAGAAATCGTGCACTCCGATTGGTTGCGAGTCTCAATTTTTGATGCTATAGTCACCCCGTATTGAATTTATTTGCAGTCTATGTATTGGACTATAGAGACTGGTATATATTCATTCCACTAAGCACTTTCCGAGTGTGTGGTTTATTGGCATTTCTTTCATAATTTTGTATTTCTTGATAATCACCTCTGAAATTATACTGAAGCAATTGTTTGCCTCAGGCTCTGTGAATGTTGTTGGATAATTGCAAAGACCTTAATTTGAATGATATCATGATACCGTTTATATTTGAAAGTATCTTTACTATTATCGTTGAAGAATATGATAGCTGCCCTATACAGCTCAAGAACTGGGGGTTTGAAGAAGCTCACACTGCATGGAACTCTTCTTAGATGGGAGAGTGTGAAAAAGATTTACAGCCAAGAGATGGAACGAGCAGAGAGGGGTCAGAGTCACAAAGTCCCTGGGCTAAGATATGCATTTGTGTACCGTGACAACTGGACACGTCTCAATGTCAGACCAGCCAAGATCATGCAGGTAACTAGTTTATCTAGTATTAACGTGTTACATTGAAAAAATAATTTAATTGTTAGAGACACCTACAGCAGCCATTTATGTAATCAGCTAATTGTGACTCTCCTTTGAGTAAGAAGATTAAATTTTGAGAGTTGCATTTTTCACATTTGTTCAAATTGCTAATTTTTTGGTCTATCTGTTATGATTTTGTAGCAACGTCACATGATTTCTGCAATTGAAGAGCTGTCTAGAGAACCTAATCAGGAAAATGCTAAACCTGTTGCCAATTTCCTTGAGGCATGCAACCTCATTTTTGAAAAAGGACTACTGAATAAACGCAGAATGAACAGCATGAACAGCTCTGTTATCCAGAATATAAAGAAAGGAATCGTTTACTCATTGGATGTTACATTGTTTCTATAACTTTTGAATTATTTGTCCTCTGATAATAGTTTCATTTTTACGAGAGATTCCGTCAAGAAGAAAAAGATGCTAAGAACAAAGTATTTATTCTTACTCGTACATTGTTTCATTACTAATTTTCATCTGATAAAGCCCTTTGAAGGGAAGTGTATGCCCTACTCATAAGGATCTTAGCGTTACTTTAACTTTTTTGGGGGGGAGGGATGGTTGGATGCTTATTTCAGTAAACGAAAGTCTATTGGGTGTGGCAATCCACCAGCTCAGTGCTGTAATGATAATGATTTATATAGCCAGGCCATCAATATTACAGCTTAATATATACCTTGCCTTATCATTTTATTAAATATATTATGTCTTTAGAATATCCAAAAAGTCCAGGCAGAACAAATTTCTTGCATGGCAGGTTAGTCAAGTCTGTGACTATTTTTTTTTTGAAAGTATAAAATTCTGCTAATTCTCTCTCTTCCCCCCCCCCACCCACCTCCCAGATATAAGTCCCTCCAGACAGTGAATTTAGTAGTGACATACAAGCGACAATCATGATGGATATGATGTATGCATAGGTTATGTGATAAGTTGCGATATCGACAATAATTATCATTGCTTTGTGGTTCTACATTGAGACAGGAGTGAGATTAATGTAATTGAAGACACATGTACTGTTTACCTGTATGTATCTAGTATGTCACTTATTGTGTTGCTGTTTTTTTTCAGACATGGGATCTTCTAAGAATCATTGTACGTGGCTTTGTATTATTTTGTCAATGGTTTTTCACCAGTGTCACCGGATGGACGATATTTCATTAGTCCATTGAGAATTAATGGCAGTGCTTTAGAGTCTATTTTCAATGTACTTAAGCACACAAGTGGGGGGAATTTGTCTGCAATTGTCTATTCACCTGCATTGGGAAGACTCATTAGCAGGAAGAGTTTGAGTTTAACAAAAAACAAAAATTCTGAGAAGGGCTATAGGGACCAAAGCCTGAACCTAGATGGACAGTCAATTTCAACCGAGGGCCAGATTTCCATTAAGTGTACCAATGCAAACAGGAATCTATGCCAGTTTATTTTCCCACAGCATATTGCCCAGTCCTCAATAGGTGGAAGGCAAGGCAGCAATGCCTGTACTATAATTTCGGTTAAGTTTGGGGATTACTGCATGCAACACAAACCTGATGTTTCATTGCTTTGGACACAGTTACCACAGTTGTGGACCTCTTTATTTGTAAATGCAATTTGTGATGGCAATGACTTGTATGATGAACAATATGGTGATACTGCTGTATACCTAGATGTTGAAGATGTAGTACAATCTGTAGGTACTGACTGCAATGTTCAATCTATAAGTGCAAGTGTCGGTTTTACTTATGTACATGGTTTTGCTGATCTAGCAGCACATGTGGGTAATGTTCAACAGCCATGTTATGGGGTACTTATTGGCTGTGGAAAGTCAGTTGGCATTTTTGTACAAACTAATGGTCTTTGTGCACTTATTGATAGCCATGTTCACAATAACAATGGTGCCATAATTGTTATGGCAGATTCTCCAAACAATCTCATCAATGTTTACTCCAGAATGCTACTTGAGCAAAACTTAGTTCTTAATCTTGTCACTTTTACATGGGTACAGTATGCCCACAAATAATGAATTATATAAAATCATCTTGTGCTAGTTGGCTTTAGTAATCTCAAGCCTTGATATTAATTATTTAAGTAATTTGCATTCACAGTTATGTGTTCATTATTTTGACAATGAAATGATAAAGACAGACTAGTGTAAGTTTTATTTACGATAAGTTTTTTTTGAAAGATATCTGGTCTTGAATAGCAGGTTACACCTATATAAACATATGCCTAAATCTTTGGCCAACAATCTAGCCTCCTCATTGTCATGACAATGAGACACTTAACTAATAAAGAAGTGGTTTTATATGTCACAAAGTACTAGTAAGATCTTGAACAATAATTGCTTTTGGATGTACTTTTGGGTGAGCGAGGCAAATTATTTGGGTCAATCATAAAGCGTGGTAGTGCAAAACCAAAGCAAACGTGAATTGCTTTCAACACAAATGAAAAGCCCTCTGTTATTTGCAATTTGCATTTGCAAATGTGAGTTCTTTAAAGTTTTGTTTCTGTTTTTTCTCGGGCTAAATAACTGTTTGCAGAAATCTTTAGAAAGGGCTTTGTCCATGTATCATTAAACTTTAATTTGCTAATTTTTTGGCTTGGACGGTTCAGCTGTATATTCATATCTATACATGTATAGATAGATCTGGAGTTAAATACATGAATAAAGTGTAAAATAGCATTATGAAAGGTCACACTTGAAACTCTTGTTTACTTTGAGAGGAA
This sequence comes from Catalaphyllia jardinei, assembly GCA_022496165.2. Taxonomy (NCBI): domain Eukaryota; kingdom Metazoa; phylum Cnidaria; class Anthozoa; order Scleractinia; family Caryophylliidae; genus Catalaphyllia; species Catalaphyllia jardinei. The sequence continues at coordinate 13,085,924 of CM042752.1, forward strand.
GTGAAATGTCAAACCTTTAATTTATTGTGGCTGCCAAAAATATGAAGTTAAGGTGATTGCTTCTTGGAGAGTATAATTTTTTCAGACTTCAAAACACTTAATTTATGTACAAATGCTTTGAATAAATTTCAGTTCATGCCATTTCAACTTCCAAGTTACAACACTGACAGTCCGAGTGCCATGGAAACAAAATTATTTGTCACTGGCACTGCAAGTGTAACTTCCAATCACAACAGGAACGGGACCAATTAACAATTAGACCCGCAGCCCGAAAGGGCTATGGGTCAATAGCCCTGTGGCCCTTGAGGGCGAAGGGTCTTATTGTTTTAGTATCACACAACTAGTTGGACAGAAAAGGCAATAATATAGTTAGCAAATGCAAGTTGAAGAAATATTTATTTGGGGAAAAACAAAAGAAAAAATGGCAAATTTCGCTACTAGATGACTATTGCTAATAGTCCCCCAGTAGCATAGCCAATCGAAATGCAGGATTTGCATTAGTCCACTAGTTGGGTGATACTAAGCAAAAATAGACAATTTCAAAACATCAACCTGTTACATGCTGGGATCGAAATATGTTTGCAAGTGATCTGGTAGCCTCATGAGGTGGTCACTTAAGCACTAAAACCAAATACACACTTTCTTTTTGTACTGTTTATATCAATATGTATCTTTTGTAAGACATTTAACATTTAATTAAAGAACAATAAGCAAGGCAATTAGGGCTTACACATATATAAGTTTATCAAGAGCCATTTCAGTGAGGGCTCAGCTTGTGGTTCTGTGCACCAAATGAACTATAGAAGCAATAAAATTGAAGTATAAAAACACTGTCTTTCGCTACAACCGGGCTAAAATGTAGTTCACTTTACAAATCGACATTACTTGCATTTTGTTGCCACGGCGTAAGCTCTTAAATGCGGCCTTAACATCTCATCGGCATCCACCACTTTCCCTTGGATTTTAAGTTCTCTTTCCTTTCTGGCATTCATAAATTCATTGATCCTGGTGTTTGCCAGTTTAGACACCAATGCATGGTAGAGACCATTAACAATTTTTGCGTCAGATGCAACGTCTGCCTCCACAATTGCAGCCATGATGAGACGAAAGTCCATTTCAAGTGTTTCATTGTTTAGTACGGTGTTTTGGCACATGGTCAAAAACTTCGAAGGATACTTTCGAAGATTAGAATCCATTGCAAATTCGCGAACTTCGTTGTCCACAGACCTCAAAAAGGAAAGTAGTTCAGTTCTGGGAAACTTTAAATTCCCTTCGTCGAGGGTTTTTAGACTCTCTGGAATGTTTGATTTGTCTTTCATTAAAAGTTCTCGGATAATTTGTAATTCTTTGGTCATGACCGGCTTCCTTTCACCTGAAAATTCTCCCCGTCCTTTCTTCCCCGCCAGTGTTTCCTCCCGAAGTTTAATCATGCGGTGAAGCGAAGCTCCACAATATCGATAAAAGGTGTCTTCTGACTCTTCATAAAACTCTGACCTTGCCTTATGAGTTCCTGTACTTTCAGTTTCGGCTTTCTTTATTCGTACATAATCGTGGATCACTAAATACACGCTTTCATGCAGAACACTTAAAACTCCATGAACGCAGTGTGCATCAAACACCTCGTTTGAACTCTTTAATACCCTCTCCACGATCATTCGCTCCTGTGTTATCCTTCCAGGATGGAAGTTGGATAGAAACTTCATCCATGCAATCGAGAAAGCCGCTTTCCTGTAGGTTGCAATGTTGCTGTTGTATGCTTCCTGCGTCAGGGTAGAAAACTTCTGACAAAACCCACTCAACAACAAACGAAAGTTTTGTATTTCAGCATCACACAATAAATGTTCCACCAAACGTTTACAATCTCCTTTGTTTATGCGGGCATCTTTCACCAAATTCAACCGTAGATTCTGCTCTACTTTATTGACTTCCTCCGACGAGCAGATCCAGGTGGAGAGGTCTTTCATCTCGTTGGCATTCAAGGAATTGTCAGCTTTCTTATTCTTCTTCGACCGCGCAGTTTTAGCCTTGGCGGTGGACGCATTACCCTTCGTTGTTTTGGTCTTTTTGGAAGCTGCTGCTTTTCCTTTCGCCCGATTTGAAATGCTTTCCTCCTCACTACTGCTTGTAGAAGATGTACTTAAATCGGCCGAAGAAACGTCGTAGAAATCCGAATTTTCACTTTCTTCACTGGATGAATTTTCCACGCTTTCCGCCATTGCTATGTTATTGTATCACTGCAGGAGCAGGCAGCCGAGATCAGTGTTGCGTGACCTGTTAATAGCTTCGCTCTGATTGGCCATTCCAAAAAATGTGCGGGAAATCCGAGATTCCGCAGTGTTCTAAAAATAATAAGATACGGGAAAGGGTTGACTCCAAGGGTTAGTATGGGAGATAGAGGCTCCGGGTCATGGGCTCCTGTGAACGTCACGCCTGAACCCGTACAATTCCTCGGTCTCTTCATGTGTTCCTGCCTGTCTTACATGTGGTCATGATCTGAAAGCCAAAAATGGTGTCAGAATGGATTGAAATGCCCGAGACTGTTCAAGAACATGCCATTCAGCTGCTGGCTCTGTGGTTTTCATGACAAGTAGCCATCAGTGTTTCGTTAAACCCATAAACCTGTGGAAAGAAAAATGTCAAGGTCAGATTCAGGGAAAGAGGTACATGGTGGTTTTTTGATGTGGAATGCTGTGATGTCACATGTGTGAAGACGAAGTCAAGAGAAATGTTTTCGTAGCAAATCTCGTGGTGTTGCAGAAAGACAGAAAAGAATACACGTGGAGTGGAGAAAGTCACATGGAAGAATTTTGTAAATTTGTCTTTTTAGATGATGGCCCTCTTGCAGAAGACGCTAAAAAACACACAATGTTTGGTCATGATGCTAGAGGATTGATTCACTTCATCTTGAAATTTTTTTGTCTAAACCATGGTGGCTGACCTGTCCATCATATTCAATTCTGACAGGCCCATCAAAGTGAAGGCAGGTTCTTTGACCATCTGAGATTCTTACAGATTCTTCAAGTGCCTTTGCCAAAGCTACCCATTCCTTTTCAATTGAAATGCAGGAAAGGTCACTTTCCTCATAAATTCAATCATTTTGAGAATGGAGATTATGTTGGCCAATTACCAGATCAAGAAGTTTGGCATTGAGTTCACGAAAGAGCCATCTAACGAGACGTTGACAAGTGGTGGAGAGAGACAGATGCTGAGATCAGAGGTTGGAAAAGACCTCCCTGATGTCTCAAAGAAGAATTGTCGATGTACTTGGGATGGAAAATAGAGACATAAATCAAAGGCTACTTTCCTCACTACCGAACTCATTTCTAGCTATTTGGACAAAATTATGGCACCTATCGTCAGATCTTTACCGTCATATGTTAAAGACAGTCAACACACTCCAAATTTTTCGCAATTTCAATTTCCCGGGCGAAGACAAACTTATTTTCACTATGGATATTACATCTCTTTACATCGTCACCCCTAATGGAAAAGGTCTTCTAGCCCTCAAACATTTTTTTGATTTACGTACTGTTAAGGAACCAAGCTCGGAAACACTGCTCCACTTGGCTGAACCAGTTTTAACACTAAACTGTTTTTCATTTGCGACAGTTATTATAAACAAAGCAATGGTGTGGCCATGGGTACCAAAATGGGACCCAGCTACGCCAATCTTTTCGTACGCTACATTGAACACCAATTTTTCAATCAATACAACGGCCCCAAACCTGACCTCTACCGTCGCTACATTGACGACTGTGTCAGCGCCACTTCCTCCACCAGAGAGGAACTCAATCATTTACAACTGCTGTTAATTCCTTTCATCCGGCTCTTAAATATACCTGGGAAATTTCCGATACTTCTTTAGCATTTCTAGATATTAAGGTTTTTGTCGAAGGCAACAGTTTATGCACCAGTGTGCACTACAAACCCACAGATTCTCATAGTTATTAGTTGTATTCATCTTCACATCCATCACATGTCAAGAATTTCATTCCTTATTCTCAATTTCTTAGACTTCGTCGCCTTTGTAGTGAAGACTGATTTTTCCTTAAAATCAGAAGAAATGTGCGGGTTTTTCGACAAACGTGGCTATCCTGCCTCTATTGTTGAAGCAGGCCATCATTGCGCCCAACAAATTGATTGGCAGTCAGCACTACAAACGTCTCAGAAGGAGAATAACAATAGAATTCCATTCACTCTCACATTTCCCCCCACAACCACGCAGTTAAATCCATCATTCTAAAAAACTTTAAATTACTTCAAAATTATCCCGATACTGGCAGAATCTTTTCACAACCGCCATTAATTTCATTCAAATGCGACAAAAACATAGTTAACTTTTTAGTCAGAAGTGCTTTTCAAACGAGTGAACAACCCGGTACTTTTGAATGTGCACGCGCACAATGCAAAACATGTCCTTTCATTTGCAACGTTGAAAAATTGTTGGGACCCAAGCGATCCATTAAGATCACTGATCATTTTACCTGTACCTCAGCCAATGTCATCTACGGTATAACTTGCACCCTTTGCAAAAAGTTGTATATCTGCGAAACAGGTAGACGACTAGACGACCGATTTCGAGAACATCTTCGCGACGTAGAGAAAGACGACAAAAACGCATCGGAACCGGTTGCCAGAAACTTTAATCTGCCGAATCATTCTACGCAACATATGACAGTCTGTGGCCTCTCCCTACATCAAGGAAGCACAGAAAGCCGCAAAACTCTAGAACAAAAATTTATTTTTCAAATTGGCACTCTTAATCCTCACGGTATCAACGAGCGTTTTTCATTTACTAGTTTATTCTGTTTTTCACATTGCCAGGCACCAACCAATAGCGTAGCTCCATATTTCTGTATATAAACCACACACAACCCACAATTCCTCGATTCGCTCCGACGAAGGGCTAGCGCTCGAAACGTCAGCTACTGAATCTCTACAGTGGCTAATTCACATTATCAACTCAGTTGATAAAACCAAATTACTTTTCTCACTGCTTTCCTCTCAAGTCGATCTTAGTTTTAGTTTTTTTATTAACACTATTTCTTCTTTCGGTTAATCTTTATCTTAAATTGTGTCTTCTAAGCTATTTTTATATTCCACTTTTATTCATCATTGTATCATCTTAACATTTAAAGAAGCTATCATTAGAACTTATGATGACTTATATATGTATTTATATCATTATCAGTCAAAAGTCCTTTCAAGGGAGTGTCCATAACGTTTTTATTTATTACCGCCATAATTTATTTATTTATATACATTATTTATACAGAAATTCCAGTTCAGCATAGTTAGTTTAAATGGAGATCTGTACAAAATGATATGAATAAATAATAAAATATAGAAATGAAAGCAAAAAATCATTTGAAGAGTTTATAAAGGTGAAAAATTAACTAAGATGATTAAGATGTTTCTTGACTCTCAGTTTAAAACTAGTGAGAGACTGACCATGGCATAAGTTATGAGGGAGAGTGTTCCAGGATTTGGCGGCATTGTACTTAAAAGATGTTTGAAATTTGGTAGTCTTGGCAAGAGGCAGGCGGATGGGGTCTTTGTTCCTAGTGTTGTAGTTATGGATCTGCTCCAAGGAGTGGAAGTCGTCTAGTACATAAACTGGAGCAAAGCTATTGATACACTTATAGACGTGTATGCACTTTTGGTGTTCTCTGCGGCATTGTAGGGATGGCCACTTCAATGTTTGCTGTGTATTGGTATCGGTAGCCTTGCGACCCGCAATTATTCCCACAGCTTGCTTGAGAAGACGGTCAAGGTAGTTCTTGTTTCCCTGACTGCAACCATCCCACACAACGCAACAGTAATCGAATAACGGTAGAACCATAGCATTGAACAGAGTAATGCAAGCTTCTTTTGGGATGACTTTTCGGGCTCTAAGTAGCATTCCAAGGCAGGACGAGATTTTATTTCCAATATATTCAATGTGTTTGTTCCAAGTGAGGCATGGGTTTGAATCATGCCCAGATATTAAAAAGTACTTCAGCTGGATTATTAAACTCTTACCACCTAAAAAGTGATAACTCTGCCTCTGGAGGAATTTGATATAATTAACAAGCTCCCAAGCTAGATTTGTCCAAGGCAACACAACCAGAGATATCCCTCTACTCTACAAACTCTTCTCTGGCTAGTGATTAGTAAATTATTTTATTGTTCTTCTGTTTGGAGCAATACTACTCAAACTAATCTGGACAAGCTCCAAGCAGTACAGAATTTTGCTTGTCGCATTTTGTGCGGCATTAAAAAATTCGATCACTTAAGTCCTTTGCTGAAAGGCTTGCGCTGGCCACCAATCAGGCAACAATTTTATTTTCGTTTTGCTGTTCTGGTTTTTAAGTGCATGACGAGATGTGCTCCAGAGCATTTGACATCTAAGCTCATCAGAAGATCGGCCGTCTTGACAAAGAATACAAAAACTCTCAACTCTTGGTTATTACATTCTTCCGCACTGCTAGTGCCCAAAGGACCTTTCAATATAGAGCAACCTCTCTGTGGAATGAGTTGCAGCCTGCTCTCAAACTTAGCCCATCTCTGACGGCATTCAAGTGTTTACTCAGTCAAAAGCTTCTTGATGACTACTTTATTTAATTTTTTAACCTTTATCTTCTTATCATTGTCATGTACTTAGGTTTTAATTCTGTAGTATGTCTGTCTGTCTGTATGTATGTAGGTATGTATGCATGTATGCATGCATGTCTGTATGTCCGTATGTATGTATGCAGGAGCTCATACCATTATACGATAGAGGAAAGAAGGATCATACCTCAATAAATCAGTCTGCCTTCTTGGCACTACTAGATTAATGCAGCAAAAATGATTGCACACATGGGCTCAAGGGCAAGGCTCAGTTGACAAAATTCTGCTGGTCATCAGGTTAATGTTCTGTCCAACACTGTCCAAATTGAAGATCACGAACCATCAACTCGCCACTGAAGTTGTCAGCAACTTCCAGGAACAGTTCTAAGACATCAACGACACAGAAGAAAGTACTGAATTTGCCTCTTGCTGCGGCTCGTAAGGTTTGAAAAGCACAATTTTTGGTTTGGTTCTTAAAGAAATCACCAATGCTGTCTAATAACACCATCAAACAACCCACCATTCAGACACATACGTAAATATCCTCATCACCCAGGGTCTTATAGTAACGCATCACTAATTCAAACATGGCAAAAGATCAACAATTACAAATAGCTGAAACTGAGAACACAGCAGCAGAGGGATGGCTTTGGAAAATGGTGGGAATTCAGAATTCCCTGAGCAACAAACACCTCCAAGGTTTTTGTAAAGATCAGGTTTAACCCATGGCAGAGTAAAGCCAATGTAAAACCAAAACCAATAACAATGATATAAAAGCTCTTATTCAGGAGAATTTATCTTAACTCTTAATCTGTCAAGTGCGGATTATTCCATGCATATGACGTCATAGACAAAAATCATTGTTTACATGGAGTAGAGTTCTCCCAGGTCGGCTGTTAGCCTCGTTTTGTCTAAGGTTGTTTACGAACATGCTGAAATTTTTTCACGGACTGTACTGTATTATTTCTCTTGAATTTGGTGTTTTTTCTTTGAGCCTTTGATTTAAATGTCCTGAAGGGTATTTAAATATGGCGTAGGTAGCTTTGCATTTGAAGCCATAATTCAGTCATTTTTCGCTCAAAATTGGTAAAACTTTGAGAGCGATTTCAACATGGCGGCAAGAAAAGCAAGAATGTATACAGCAGAGGAAGTTGCTAGGATTGTCATGGATGTTCCCGAGGATAGCGATGTCTCTGACTTCCAGGTGGAAGGAGATCAAGAAAGCGATATGGACGAGTCTAATACAGACTCTGACAAATCATAGAATTCTTCGTGTGAAATAGAACATGAAGCTATTCCACCTTTGGAATTGGATGATAGGGAGAGCGATTTTCAGCAAAATGAAACAACAAATTCCACTAGAAGACGATCGAGTAGGCAGAGGAGCGCGTGGAACTGCTGCACTAGGGGCAAGATCACGATCCCCTGCAAACCGACGTGATGAAGACAATTCAGCTATAAGGTGGGAAAATCGTGATGAGAATGTTGTTGTTTCATTTCCTGAATACAGGGGGCAGCACGGCCCTATTACTCTTCTGGAAGCTGACTCTGAGCCAGTGAATTTTTTTAGTCTTGTATTTCCTGAAGAACTCTGGGATATTTTAGTAGAACAAACAAATCTGTATGTTGCGCAGAAACAAAGAAAAACTTGGCTCTGTGACACAAATGAAGATGAGATGAAGGCATTTGTTGGTGCCCTTTATTTCATGGCTTTACACAGGCTGCCAAATTTTGATCATTTCTTTTCTCGGGATTGGGTATTTGCTGTTCCTGCAATGCAAAGTGTTTTTACCAGGAACCGATTCTGGCAACTGTGGCAGAATTTTCATTTGGCTGACAACACAAGGCAGCCTGCTCCCACTGATGATCCCTATGATAAGCTTTACAAATTAAGGCCCATAATCAATGGAATGAAAGAAAAATTCGAGCATTCATACAAATGTTGGCCAGAAAGTTTGTGTTGATGAGCACATGGTAAAGGGAAAAGGGAGAAATCCTTTCAAACAGTACCTTCCCATGAAACCAATCAAAAGAGGTACAAAAATCTGGGAATTGGCTTGTTTGTGTTGTGGATACCTTTATGATTTCCAGGTGTACACAGGGAAATCTGGTGGAAATGCTGACAAAGGTCTAGCACAACAGGTTATTACTGACCTAGTTGCGCTACTTCAGGACAGAGGAACTGTATTGTACATTGACAATCCCTTTACCAGCATTCCCTTTTGCGAGAGTTGAGTGAGCTATCAATCAGTGTTGTGGGAACAATGAGAAATAATCGAAAAGATTATACAAAGGCTTTGCAGGATAAAAACTTGCTAAAACAAATGAAGCATGGTGAATTTCATACTGTGGCATCTAAAACAACAGTTTGCACAGTGTGGAAAGATACCAAACATGTTTCTTTTTAACAAATGTGCACTCTTCTCATGGCAATTACACAATCAGCAAAAAACTGAGAAGAGGTGAACAGGTAAATTTGCCTTGCCCGCCATGTGCAGTTGACTACAATAAGAACAAGGGTGCTGTCTATCGACATGATCAAATGGTGCACAATTATGCTATTGATTACAAGTCCAGGAGATGGTGGGTGAGAATGTTAACTTTTTGGTTGCAAGTATGGTCAATGCATACATTGTGTACAAGGAAAATTTCCGAATTATGAACATGCTGCCTCCACAAAAGCCCCCAAAGCCATTGTCCCATGACAAATTTATGGCTGGTGTCATCCACAAGCTGATTGGAAGTTTTTCTTGCCGACGTCAGCCTGGCCCAGCACCAGCCATGTCTCCCCCTCCATTTCATGGAAGGGACCATGATTCTGTCAATGTTGCTGACCTGAAGCTCCTGAAGTTTTGGAAGATGTCACGACTGTTGCATTGGAGTGAAAGGAGCAAAGCAAAAGGAAACTGGCTTTGGCTGCAGATCTTGCATGAAACGTTTATACCGTTCTGGTTGTCATGAAGAATACCACAGGCAGAACAATATCTTCTAAATATTGTCTAGAAGTACATTTTTGAAGAAACTTGTAAGATTCGTATTTTCCTTGCAAATTTCTGGTGTTTTCTGGTAATTTGTTTTGAAAAAGTAAGAAAATTTCCAAAATTTTAGCAAATTTATGGTAGAAAACGAGCATATCCTAGTCCATTCGATAGCACATTTTATTAGCTTTATTATGAAATGTAATAAGTCATGATTGGTTAAAATCTTGAATTTTAATGATTTTTTTCTTAATACTCTCGAACCTCCCATAAGCAAACAGTGTTTCTGCCAGACAGCACCATTCCAAGAATCCTCGTTGCAATCAGAGATGGTCCCCAGAAGAATGATAAAAGAGCTAATTGACCTCTTTCCTTTTGCAAGGCTGCAGGCTTAACAGGAATAATATTTTAGAAGACACCCCAAGGCTCCAAACTGTGACCATTATGGTCATCAATGCATCTAACATTTCACCTTTGTAGACGCAACATTCTGGTTTAGTTACCATACATGTGACTACATTTCTCTGTGTTAATAATGGTTATTTTCTCACACATATGTCCTTTTAGAAGACCATATTGGAAGATCTTGGCATCTAAATCAGTCAACATAAGAAAAGAAGTCTATCCATCCTTCTCCTTTGCTGTATTGACTTTCTCACATTGCAAAACTTCCAAATTGCTCCATGTTTGAAATTGCAATATGATGCATTGCAAACCCTTGATAGTCACTGTCATAGTAATTTTTCAAGGCCAATTCTGTCCAAGAGGGAAAGATCCAATGTTGCCCGCAAAACAAGGGCAGACCACAACACTGGGCACTACATGCCCCACTCTTTTCAAAAAGTGCGTGGGTTCTTTAGAGTACCACTAACCCCCCATTTTTCACTTATATATATCTCCTTGTTTTCTGATCACCCCTGCAAAAAATTATTGTTTCAGCTATTTTCATTAATTTTCTATGAATGTTTAAAGTTGCAAAATTTGACCCTTTTTCGTCCCACCTGTAACGTCATCGAAGAACAACAACTTGTGTAAAAGCAAAGGAATCACAGGCCTTGATAGTCATCTATGTGAGAAACATTTGTTATGCCTGATAGGTGTGTAAGTGTAGGGCTGCACCGAAACAATCAACCCCGAAAACAGAATTGGCCTCCACAATGATCGATGATGAATGTGTCCAGAATGTGTTAGAAGACAATAAAGATGGGTCGACTTTGTGCTTTGCAGACAAGCCTATTGAAAACTATCCAAACATTCAAAGATATGCTAACTGCACTTTAGAAGGCAGGATTTTTGCCGAATGTTCACCACTCTTCCTGGGCAAGAAAAGTCAACATTACCAAGGTTGATGGCACATGATCTTAGGATGTGTGCCTTCTCAACAATTCAGGCAAATGACTCTGAATTCAGGAAGATCAACTGTTCACCTCCTACTGGTTGATAAGAACAAGAAGAATGGTGAAATTTTGAAGTTAAATCCAACGTTGCAAGAAGTCTAGTGAATTCCGAATAAAACTGACTAGTATTATAATTTCGTTTTGTACACAGCTTTGCCCGATGAAGTATTGGTCGAGGTGTTTAAAAACTTCTGCCTTAAAGAATTGCTTAAAACAGTGTGCCTGGTCTCAAAGAGGTGGAGGCACATTATAAACAACAATAACATTCTGTGGAGTTGCCTACTTCTTGATGAGTGGCCCATGCAATATTTAAATGAAGAACAAATTGTTAATACCATGTCGCACTCCAGTGGGTTCAGATATTTATCTATAAGATATATCGAAATAACAACATCAGAAAGGAGGCTTCAAACATTGTTAGGAGATAGTCTGGGATTTTCTAAACGTTTGAGATATCTGGATTTAAGTGGCCAACCGATATCATCCCTTAATTTCCTATTGACTGACTCTAATTCTTCTCCTCTTGAAACCTTAATCCTAAACGACTGTAGAAAAATAGATACTTGTTGCACGGCTATTTTAGAGCAATTACAAAATCTTACAGTACTATCACTCAACAGAGTAGGATTCACTGCCAATCAAGTGGCAACTATTACTTCCTCATTATGCTCATTGAATGTTCTGTGCCTGGTTGGTGTAAGCCTTGAAAGAAATGACGTAAGGCTGATTTTGCAAAAATTGAACAACCTTCAGTTTTTTGAAATATCTTGCAGTTCCGAAGATAAAGAATATATTGATGCTCTAGGGGAAGAATATGACGTTACTTTTGTCTGCCTCTAAGAGTAAAAGCATGTTACATACTATAGCGGCATAACAGTGTTATGTTATAGAAAATAGTTTGTCATTTAGTGAAGGTATATATAACCAAGACATTTTTCATGTGACCTGTAAAGTACAATAAAAGCAGGCTATTGTATTTATTTAATGCATGTGTGTCAATTTTATTGAGGTTATTGCAAATAGATAAAGGACTAACCTATTAAAGGTTGTGAATGTATACAAATAAACTCTTTTTGTAAATTTTAGATGTAGCTACAAAATGTCCTGTGCCTGCCACTTCTGGTTCAACCACAGGCACAAAGATTGATTTGGGAACTGTTGTCAAAGATGCTGCAGGCTCTTGGGATGTTTTGAGGCGATTATCGCACGAAATTACAGATGAAAAAAGAATGCAATACCTTACATTACACTGCAAACCTTCTGAGTCTGATATACTTCATTCTCATCAAGTTACCAAAGGAAAGAAGACATGGAAAGTTTCTTTTCAATCCAAATGGCTGAAACAGTTCCCATGGCTTTGCTACAGTTACATACTTGAAGGTGATAGAAAAAAGAATGCAATACCTTACATTACACTGCAAACCTTCTGAGTCTGATATACTTCATTCTCATCAAGTTACCAAAGGAAAGAAGACATGGAAAGTTTCTTTTCAATCCAAATGGCTGAAACAGTTCCCATGGCTTTGCTACAGTTACATACTTGAAGGTGGGATTTGTAGTCACTGTATCTTATTTCCTAACAAAGTTACCAAGGGTACAACACCAGGTGTATTGGTCACAGTACCGTACCAGAAATCTTACACTAAGGAGTAGTTATGAGGAGAGGGGTGCCAGGACGCTTTTAAAAAAGGAAAAAAAGAATGGGTAAAAATGGTAGAGGAGGTGGGTGAAGTCACAAAAGCAAAATAAAAATTGATACACAAACAAAAGCTAAGCAAAACCAGGTCTGGTACTTCTACCTGTATAAATTCTATGGCCATTAATTTTTGCATCATAAAACATTTTATAGTATTCTTTAACTAATGGTTCTATTTCATTATTATCTTTTATATAAGGATAAATTTCATGTGCTTTAATATTTACTTTATCATTTGAAACAGGCTTATTTTTAGGAATAACAGGTAATTTTATTTTATCATTTGGAGTATAGTTTTTATCTATGTAATTATAACCTTTAGGTCTTTCAACAATAATGCCATCTTTTGTCTTAATTATATTATTTTTTTTAAATGGAATAACTTTAGGCCTAATCATTGGAAACTTTCTATTTTGAAAATTATAATAACTTTTTACTATTGTTGCTTCTGCTTCACAATCCATATAATATATAATAGGGTGTCATTTTTTTTTACTTAAAAAAATTATTAGCTTTATCTTTAATAAAAAGCTAATATTTTATTATTAGCATGACTAATTTTGTTTATTAAGTCTTTTTCTACCTTAAATATCTCAGGATTTCTAAATTTATCTAACATAATAGATAGCTCTTCATTTGTTTTTGAATTAAAATCAACTTCATTATATATATAGAAATTTTTTAGAGTATTTAT
>CM042752.1:13099379-13124379 GCA_022496165.2 Catalaphyllia jardinei
ATAGAAATTTTTTAGAGTATTTATAAGAAAATTTCTATATATAGAAATTTGTCTTTTTAAATGATTAGTATAAAATTCTAGCATATTATCAGGCATATAATATAATTATTATAATTTATTCAGAATATTTTTTCCAATAGTATTTTTTATACTTTTCAACAGAAGGGCACATATCAATAAAGAAATTATCAAGATTACAGATATCATTAATCAAATCTTCATTATTAAATGAACCAAGTCTCAATGCTCTCTTTATTCGCACTAATAGATGTGCATAGCTCTGATAAGCATACTTACAGTTATTCATGTTTTCGTTAACGTTTTTATAGTCAAGCAAACATTCAATTAACATAGAACCACCAAGAGAAATAATAGTCAAAATAGATCCTGAGACAATAGCTGATGCAATACCGCCACCGGCAATGGCTCCTGAAAACAATCTTGCCGCATATTTAATATTTCTGTAATGCCTATGAGCTTTCTTATATAAAAACCATTTTAGATGAGTTGTTTTGTAATAACCCATCAATTCATCGATTTGATCGCTATTCAAGTCTGGTGAAATATGATTGAAATCGCAAATTTTTCTACTCATGTTTATAAATAATTACAGGAAAATTATTTATAAATGTGAAGAGCTGTTGAATTAATTGTGAACAATGCATTCCTGAGCGCCCTCCAGAAAAACGATACATTCCTGAGCGCCCTCCAGAAAAAACGATACATTCCTGAACGCCCCCCAGAAAAAATAAAGCGACAGAAAAAAAATTTTTGATTTTCTTTTAACCAAAATCGCTCGTTTCTAAGGAGTTCAGGTATGCGGAAAATTAAGAGCTGCGTAACTATGCAATTAAATAAACTATGACTCATGTCTGTGGGGGATTCCCCTATTATCACCCACCCCATCCTGATTAAACTTACTGTCGCGCTTTAGTGCTTTCTGTAGCTCGCCAACCGTAGCTTCTAGCGTGTTGACTTTATTCTCTAATGCTTCTAAAGCTGTCTGAACATCTGTCACGTTTGCTTTTTTAACTAATTCATTGTTTACGTAAGTAGTTCCTGCTTTATTTTTTAATAAATCCGTGACAAATTTTTTAGTGGTCGCGTCACTGTTATCTACTGGAGCGGATACATTAGTTAATCTCCGGTTTTTAATATGGAAATGCTGGTCAGCTGTTAAAGTGAAACCAATACCTCTATCTCCCTTTTCGCCTTTCACTGCTTTTACCTCTTGTTTTCGTTCTCCATTAGTGAAACCCATATATTAAGAGAGACATTAAATATTTTTAAATAATTGTTCCTTCACTCTCTTCATATTTAGTAACATCAGAATAAGCATCGCTACGAGTATTATATAAATTTTTAGTTATTAAAGCTCTATTAATACTAAAAGGAGAATCTGACACATATATAGTCCAAAAATTTTGATTTTGGCTCTGGAAATGTGGATGTGTTACAGTTAATGAACTAGTGCTACCGCTAAAAATAAAATTCATGGTTTCTCTTTGGACAGTTAACCAAAAATAGAATTTTTTTCCTTTGGCTTTATTTGGAATATTAATACTTCTTAAACTTGGCTCATTCATTAAGGGATTTCTGGAAACTACTACTCTATCTTTGCTAATAAAAATATAGATAGGATAAGAGCCCCCTTTCCAATGTAAAGTTATTATCATAGCGCCAGTTACAGTGGCTTTATGTTGAAAGCTTAAATAAAAAGTGACAACTCCCTCGTTATCCCCATTTGTCTGATATGAAAAATTATTTGGAGTTTTTGATGCAGTAGAATCAGGGAAATAAATCCCTTTTATTAATGAAAATCTTCCATCATTTCTTATTAAATTTCTATATATAACTTTAATTAAATTACCATTTTTGTCTAATTGTGTTTGTAGATCAGAATGGACTGTCCCTATAGAACTCTGCAAATTTGCGACTGAAGTTTGGAAAGAATTTTTAAAATCATTTAACTGTTTAAAATTTATAGCATCACTATCTTCATTTCCTTCTGGAAGGTTTTTAATTTGTTTATTATTCATATCGATAGGAGCTTCAAAATTGACCACATCATTATGGAAGTAATACAATCGGTCCCAGAGATGAATCGAAACATTATTCTGGTAACCTCTAACACCATAGACTACCACATAAATATCTGTTTTAGGGTCTGACCTACCTTTAAGACGAATATCAATATCTAAATCATCAAAACTAGGATTAATCACACCTTTATTAAAATGTATCACACTTCTTGTGTTATTATTTATTATTTTGCTATTAATTTTACTGACATAGAGAGTGCCACTAGATGCATTAATTTCATCAACAGAGAGTCCATCACTAATATACATTTCGTAAACTATAGTATAGTTTCCGGTTGGTAGATATACAACATCAATACTCAGTCTTGTGCTATAATAACCTAGACTTGAGTCATAATCAATTTGAAAATGGTATGTTTTTTGATTTACTTTATGATAATCTTTATTTATGAGTCCAATTTTATGAATATCACTATCATCCTCTTTGAAAAGGTCATCATCCATTACTTTTTTGAATACATTTTCTTGGTCAATTGATTCAATTGCGCTCTCTTCAGAGCTTTGTATTGCAGCATCAACATAAGCTTTATCAACATCAGGTGTTGGCACTTTTGCTATTTCTGAATCAATATAATTTTTATTTATAAAATCTCTATTATCAACATATCTTTTATTTACCGCATCTCTCCCATCAGTTGGGTCTGCTAATCCCTTTACCTTTTTATTTACTATCTGACCAGCATTGGAACCACTCTGCACAGTGTATTGAAAATTAAGGTCGCCAGTCATATTATCACCTTTTGTTAATACTCTATTAGAAATTAATACTCTAAGATATGCTCTCTCTTTTTCAAAAAAATCAAAGTTAACTGCACTCTTTAATATTTCTGCCCTATTATCAGGGTCACCATCTCTCTCAATAATTGTGGCGAGATTATCTATGTATTTATTACCCATATTTAAGCTACCAGTCATCGCTCTCGAGCCATCTAATTTGAGCAAATCTGATGTATCAACATTTGTTATTTTTTTATCAACATATGCTTTAGAGACAAGATCATTATCACTAAATAAATTATCAGAATATGGCTCTGTGTTCTGAACTTTTTTTCCTCTTAAATCAAAACCCTCAGTTTTATCAGCATTGCTCTTTAACTTAATAAAATTCTCATTTAGATATTCTTTATTTACAGCGCTATATAAATCTTTTCTCTTAACAGTTAATGAGTCAGTATCTTTATGATCTTTTACATTTTTTATTTGAAGAATATGATGAGTATCCATTTGTAGATCACCTGTCATAGACCTACTACCATCTAACTTTAGTAGATTTGAAGTGTCTACTGATGGGATTTTAGCTATTTCATCATCAACATATTTTTTTCTTACCCCATCATTATCATTTGTTGGATTAGCAAGACCAATTAATTTATTTAAATTCAAATCTATTGGGCTTTTTCCATCTCTTTTCATAATTAATTTACCACAATCTTCTATTCTATTATTATCCATATCAATATGCCCATTCATTGTTCCACCAGATAGAGGTAATAGTTTATCAGTCTCACTCTTTAGATATTTTTTATTCACTGCATCACTATCACTAGTTGGATTGGCTAAACCTTCTATTTTATTCTCGTTCATATTAATATTTTCAAAGTAAAGAATCTCATGGTTATCATTGACATCACTAATATCAAATAATCTGTGATTAAAATCTGTTGAATATGATCCCTTTAATACTCTTGAGAAGAATATAAATTTCAAATTAGGTTCATTTCCATAAATAAACATTCTAAATTCTATTTTACCAAGGCCACCATTGCTTCTAAATCTTATAAATGATTTGTATCCAACAGTGTTATATGTTATTATACTAAAATTATCATCACCATATACATTAAAGACTTTTAAATCTTTATTAATAAACCTATCTGTGTATTGAAATATTTCAAAAACACAAGTATAAACTCCAGATTCGAGTGTATTTTCCATCTCAAAATCAGTATATGTCTCTCCATGAAAGAGAGAATTAATACCAGTCTTCTGTGTAATATAAGAGTCAAGATGATCTGTATGACCATTTGGTTTATTTGTGTTTGTTGGTGTTAATTTTGTTGAATTAACATAAAATTTAAAGCTAGGTTGTAAATGAAAATTATTTGTAGTAAATTGAAGATGATTTTTTAATACTTTTAAATTAACAGCATCACCATCATCAGTAGAGTCGGCTAAATTGACTATTTTATTAGATTTTAAGTCTAAATTACTCTTTAAATCCTTATCTAATTTAAGGTTTAAATTAACGTCAGTGTACTTTTTGGTAGATGCATCATTATCATTGACTGGTGGTCCTACATCTGTTAATCTCTTTCCATCAATATCAAAATTACCATCATCTGTAAGATTGAAACCAATTCCAGGAAGACCTCTCTCTCCTACTCCTACACTTTTGTTTACATTTTTTTGTTCTAATAATCCATTACTATATCCCATTATATAGTAATAGATTGTTTTTATTTTTTAATTGCTTTTGCTTTTATCTAATTATTGTGATTGTGAAGAAGAAGATGATTGTGAAGAATGAGAAGGATAATAAGTACTATCATCACTATCTGAACTTTCTAAACTATCATATAATAAAAATTCTTTATAATCAAATGAGGAAGATGATTGTGAGCAAGAGTCCACCAAGCAAGAAGATTGTGATTGAGTAGATTGCGATTCTTGTGATTGTGAGTGTTGAGATTGAGAGTCTTCTGAACATTCCATATATAATATAAAAATATTTTTATTTTTAAATGTTTTTTAAATATCTTCATTGAAATTTTTTTTTATATTCTTATTTATTTTATCAATGTAAGCAAAACTATAAGGTTCAGAGGTTGCTTTAAGGAATTTACCTTTATTAACATTAACTTCTTTACACATTCTTGAAGTCTCTGCAGAAGATGGAGAGTCAAATATACAAAAATGTGAACAATTGAGTCTTATATCTTTTGGAGTTAGATAATAAGATTGGCTAAGATAGATAACACTGCAATCTTTATGACGACCACCAATAAAATATTCTACAAGAGGTTTTTGATTTTTTTCACAAACAAAGTCATCAAATATAACTATCTTTTGATTATCACCATCTAGTTCTGATAGAGGTGTTATTTCATCATTGCTAGCTTCAATAACATCATATCCTACCTCTTCAGATATAGGTTGAAATGTATCCATTAGTGTTTGATACTTTGGTTGTTCTAGATTTTTTGAGAATAAGTAAATTTTATCAAAATATAGAAGGTTGTAGAGCATATGCATAAGAGTGTTAGTTTTACCACAACCACTTGGTCCACAGATTAACATTCTAAAAGTGTTGGATGGCATAAAAGGTTTGAGTCTTTTGAATTTGCTATTAGATTTGGATGTAGAGTCATAGTTTGGAATTTTCATCTATAATTTATATGAATATATTCTTTTTCAATTCATTAAATAATTAAATATAATATTACATTGTATTAATTTATAAAAATATAAATTATGTTAATATATGAGTCTAAGGAAATGGAAAGAATTAGCGGATAAAAGGACTAATACTGGTAAAATGAAGAGAAAACTATTCAATGAAATAACAGAAGATAAGATAAAGACTAAAACAACTGATGAGGCTATTGCAAAGACTTTTAGGTTAGATAAGCTAGACAAACTAGATCAAATAGCAGAACAAACTAAACCTAAAAAGAGAGTTCGAATTCAAGTACCTAGAGTAAATAGAGATGGTGGTATTGATTATGCACCAGAAGTAGATCCTTATGAAGAAATGGATGTAGATGGATTGTTAAATCTAGAAGATTATGTTGGACCACAAGCAGAAAAACAAATAGCTAAGATACCACAAGAACCACCACAATATGAAATGGATCCTAATCTTTGGCAAATTCCTGATGATGATCTTCCACCTGAATATTCAGAAGAAGATCCTTTAGCTATAGAGTCACCTAAAGATGAAGCACCATTAGCAGAAGCTGAAGAATCAATGGTAGATGATGATGGAGTAAAAACAGATACAGAAGCTGATAAGGTTTTAGATGAATTAGATTTACCAAATTATAGTGATGTACAAGCTAGATTATCTCAACCAGAGATGACAAATAGAAAAAGCAAAAATTATTTAGATAAGATTGTAAAAGATGCAGAGCAGAGAAGAAGACAAGTAATTGCTTTAAAATCAAATGCAACAAGACGATTTAATAAAGGAGAAATAAGTGCTGAAGATAGAGATTTTGCTCATGCTCGATCTGATGAATTACGAAATACTCTTAATCAATATATTGAACAATATAAGTTTAAAAGTAAAACATTTAAGGGTTATGGTGCTGTGCAAAGAGGAAGAGGTGCCTATTTCTTTCAAAATGCAAAAGATATGCTAGAAAAGTTGACCTTAATTATTGCAGAAATGAAAGCAGGAAATACAAGTTTAGATATGAGAAACATGGGTGTAACTATCTTAGATGCACTTTTACATGCTAAACATATTAATAAAAGTCAATACCAAAAAATAATAAAGAAACACTTTTATTAAAAAAGATTTTGTTGTTATATCATATATGGAAAGAGAAATAACATTAAGTAGCTTTTCTGCAAAAAACGAACCTGGAAATAGACCAGGTGACTTTACAACGATATTTACACCAACAATGATATTAGACTCAAACTCAACCTACTATATTGGTTTAAACAGAATTATCTCAATGTTTTTTACATGGACAAATGTTAATTCAGAATATAATAATCAAAAAATATCATATAGTAAAGATAATGGTAATAGTTGGACTGATATTGATTTTCCAAAAGGAGTTTGGTCATATAATGATTTTGACAAATATATTAAATCAAAGACAGTAGAAGATGGAGATGGTAATAATCCAAACTATCCAATCACACTAACTTTTGATGAGCCAACTTTTCGAACAATTATAACTTTAGACACAGGTTATCAACTTGATTTAACTAAATCTAATTTTAATAAGCTTATAGGATTTGATAAAGAGATTTTAAAAGAAGAACAGAATATTGGAAAGAGAGTACCAAATCTTACAGAAGACACTGATATTTTAAATATACATTGTGATTTAACAAGCACTTCATTAGTTGATGGTGGTGAATCAGATATTATTTACAGTTTTGGTACAGGAACTTTAAGTCAATCGTATGCTTTTACACTTGAACCAAAACGTATTGTTTTTAGTCCAATAAATACAACAATTATTTCAAGTATACGTATCTATGTAACTGATGGATTAAGAAGACCAATCTATTTTAATAATTCAGATACTGCATTTTCATTAATATTAAAAAAAATAAGTAATTAATAATTATATGATTAACAATTCAATGCCAAAATCACGAGAATTTAGAAAGATGTATCATCCATCTCTTGGAAGATATGTTTACTTTCATAGAGGAAATGGTCTTATAGTTGATAATATTATGAAACCAATTACTGCTGGTGTTAGTGAACTTGGAAGTGCTATTGGTAGTAAAGTTGCCTCTACATTTGCAAAAGCAATAGGAAAAAAGACTAAAAAGGAAAAAAAGGCTGAAGAGGTAGAGAGACAGGCTATAGAAGAAAAATCTGGTGATGTTATAAGAAAGATGTTAACTGAAGAGATAAAACCATACACTATAGCACCAGTACCACACCCTGCAACAAAAAGGAAAAAACCGAGCAGAGCTAAAGCTAAAATGACACAACAAGAAGTTAACACATTAATTAATAATCTCTTATATGATTGATTAGTAAAAAAATAATAATATTAAAAAAAATTATTTTATAAAAATATATAATGTCATTTCGTTCATCAGAAAACTTACAGAGATATGAAGAAATCAGATTTCTTCTTGAAAGCAATATAAGAGCTCCTGCTAATACTACAGAGCAACAAAAAAATGGTTATAAATTTGTAATAAATGATAGAAGCTCTTTTTATGATTGGTTTAATGCTTATTTTGAAGTGCAATTTCATCTTGATCTAAAAGCAAATGGTGGAGACAACACCAATACTCGAACAACACTACTTTGCGGCTCACATTCTCTTATTAGACATCTTGTTATTAAGAGTGCTGGTAAAATTATCTATGATACTGATAATCTTCATCTTGTTACTTTTGCAAAAAATCTATTAGAATATTCAGATGATTATTCTAGAACTGTAGCTAAAAATACTTTTTGGTATTTAGATAGAGCCGAATCTTCAGTGGCAGCAAATAACGCAGAATTTGAAGCTAGAAGAGATTTAACAGCAGATAGCAAAAAAGTTAATGTAAATATCCCTCTAAACAGATACTCTTTCTTTGAAGAATTAGAGGGAAGGATGTTACCTCCAATGCAACTTGAATTTGAAATAGATTTAAACCCAGATGCAGAAGCACTTTATGGTGCAGCTGATACAACACGATTAGTAATTGATCGATTTTATCTATGGGTTCCCCGATTACAACCAAAAGATGCTCTAATGAGTAAATTCATCTCTGATTTCCAAAAACCAAGTAAATGGAATTACTTAAGAGAAATGTATCAGAGATCAGATCTAACAAATACAAGTGGAGATTTCAGAATATCAGCATCTATTGATAAAGTAAGATATGTATTTGTATATTTACAGAGAAATAAGAATAATTTAATCACAGCAAATCCATATATATATGATACATTTAAACTAAATGCAGGTGATGAAAATAGTACTCTAACTAGTTGTAGACTTGAATATGGAGATGGTGTATTTTATCCTGAAAGAGATTTTGACAGTGAGAGTAAAACTAGAATATTCAATGCACTAATGGGTTATTCATGGAAAAAGAATGATTATAATACTGGAACACAATTAAATATCAAGAATTTTTCAGAGATTTATCCTCTTATCTTTTTTGATCTAAGTTATCAAGCTGATAGTGTAAGTAGAGATCCTAAACAACTTATACTTAAATATATGATTAACACTAATGATGGTGATAGGTTTAGGGTTCATGCTATTGTTCTTTATGAAAAAGATGTTGTTGTTGATAAAGTGGGAGATCAATTAGTTATTGTATAAAAAACAGGCTCACGAAAAAATATTTAAGAAAAAAAATAATTTAAAAAAAAATATTTATTAATCATATAGAATGAAAGTAAACGAAAGAGAAAATAGAGAAAAAGAAAGAGAGAACAACAGTGGTTTTGTAGTTAAATTTTTAGATATTGATACAAATAAGATTACTTTTGGAACTCCAAAGAAAAATAATTATAATGGTACTCAAATACCAATTTTATATGATGGATATACCATGTATATTCAATATGAAGGTAATTCACCATTTGGTGCGCAAGAAAATGTTGATAAAGATGGTAATTATCTTGGAACAAGTATTCAAATAAATTTAGAGGGAAATTATCTAGAAAAAGCAAAAGAATTAGATCAGTTTTTTATTGACACTTTTTATAAAAAGAAATGGGGATTAGCAAAAAATATTCCTAAAACTAATATCGAGGGTTATGATGAACATGGTCAAGGTGGATTATGGAAAAGAATTTGTAAAAAGCCTTATAAAGTAGATGAAGAGACAAAAGAGAGAGAATATCTAGATTATCCATCTAAGATGGAATTTTCACTACTATATAAAAAAGATAAACTTCAGACTACTTTTTTTGATTGGGATGGTAATAAAAAAGATAATTATGAAGATGTGATATCAAGAACTCATGTTAAGTTTATCGCTGGATGGTTTTCATTATGTAGAGGTACATTTGGATTAACTCTTAAACCAAAATTAATGCAAGTTAGATATAAACCAGAAGAAAATAGATTTAGTCAATGTTGTCTTATGGATGATAGTGATGATGAGGAAAGAGATAATACTGAAAAAATTATTTCATTACATCCAGATAATTGTTTTGATTTTAGCGATTAGAAAAAAACAAAAACAAAAAATATTATTTATGAGTTAAAAAAATTTAATTCATAATTAATATAATGTCAAAAAAATTAGTCAAAATTAACGTTAATCTTTCAAAGGGACAAATTACAAAACTTAAAAGCGCTTATAAAAATAGTGAAGAAATAGGTATAAGATTAAAAAATAAAGATTTAACTGGTAGTCATACTCTACTTGTTTCAAATAATATGGCTTATAGATTAGAAAAAGCTAAAAAAAATGGAACAGGTGTTCTTATTAAAATTCCAAAGACTAATATTAGAAAACAAGTTGGATATGGTATTGTAAGTAGTATAATGCCTGTATTAAGAAATTATGGACCTATGCTTGCAAAAACTGCTGGTTTATCAGCTCTTGCAGGTGGTGTTGGTGAAAGTGTTAGACAGATTGTAAAAAAAATAACTGGTGGTCAAGTATTTAGAGTACCAAATGCTGAGCTACATAAACTTGCTATTATGAGTGAATTGCTATCTAAACCACAAATTAGAGATTTAGCTGATGCTTACAATAATAATATGGATTTAATGTTTAAAATTAATCAAAAACAAGTTGGTAATGGTATAGGTACTATTTTAGCAAGTATTGGAATACCATTGCTTTTAGATGCATTTAGAAAAGGAGGAGCAATTATGCCAATGAGTGAATATCCAATGAGACCACCTCCATTCTTTGGTACTTGGGGAGAGGGAGGTCCAAGAGTTGGTAAACCACCTCCTTCAGAAGGAGGTGGTAAAAAAAAAAAGAACGAAGCAGCCTATTATTATTGAAAGGAAACAAACAAAAATTAAAATTTAAAAAGACAGTTCCATTAAGTAATTTTGATCTTTTAGAATGGTGTAAATATTTAGGTATTCCTATTAAAGATGTACTGAGTAGAGATGTCTCTATACCACATAATCATAAATTAGCTATATTTATATATAATTTAGAACCACATTATATGAGTGGATCACATTGGGTTGCAACTTATGTTAGAGATGGGGTTATTAATTATTTTGATAGTTTTGGTATGCCACCTTTTCAAGAAATTGTAAATCATGCTAAGATGAAAAATTTAACTCTTTTACATCAAAACATGCAGATTCAAAACTTATATACTACTACTTGTGGTTATTTTTGTCTTTACTTTCTCTATGAAATGCATAAAGGCACAGATTATTGGGATCTGTTAAGTGTTTTTAGAAAAGATACAAATTATAATGAAAAATTTATAGAGAAGTATTTCCATCATCTTTCAACTTAGACTTATTTAAAGCAAATTTTACATATTTTTCTTCTAGTTTTCTTTCTCTATCTTTTATTTTAACTTCTCCTTCTTTATGTTCCTTTTGTAATTCTCTTGCTCTAGTTATTAGTCTATCTCTTGCTTTACTTAAATCTTTTTTTACTGATTCTTTATGTTCTTTTACTAATTTCAACTCTTTTCTATTACATAATGATCTAAAAAAATTTTTATATCTTTTATAAAAACTTTTTACCTCTGCATATAAGATCTCTAGTGAACGAATATCATTTATTAATACATTAACATCCATATATATAAATAGGATTTAAAAATTTTTTAATATAAGTTTAGGTACTTAAATAAAATTATAATTTAATTATTATATATGAAATCTTATTGTGTAAAACAGAGAAAACAAACTGAGTGTGTTCCTGGTAGTGAGGTGAGAGTTGTTACTAGTAATGGTAGAAATGCTATGAAGTGTAAGTGTGCTGAGTGTGGCATTACAAAGTTTAGATTTGTTAAAGGTAGTGCTACACCTTCTTTGTCTACTGTAAAAAGAGCAGTAAGAAAACCTAGAGTACCTAAAATAGCTAAACCAGCAACTGCAGTAAAAAGGAGAAGAGGTAGACCAAAAAAAGGTACAGGACTATTATTAGGTCCAAACAGCCCTTTTAACGGTATTCCAGGTGTGGGGTTAATTTTTTAATTTAAAAGATTTTAAATTTAATATTATAGTGGAAATGGAAATATATTGTGTTAAACAGAGAAAACATACTGGTAATGTGCCTGGGTCAGAACAATATTTTAAAACTATTAATAATAGACATGCAGTAAAAGTTAAATGTGATGAATGTGGTATTAATAAGGTTAAGTTCTTATCTAATAATGAAGTAAATGGTTTAAGACAAATGTATGGATCTGGATTTGATGAGTTGTTCATTAAAGGTTTAGAGGCTGGTGCTAAAGGATTATTTAACTTAGGAAGGAGAGGAGCAGCTAATGCAATTAAATCTGACACAGCTAAAGCTAAATTCAAACAAATAGGTCAAAAGTATTTGAATGAAGCTATTGATTCAATAACTGATGATGTATCAAAAAAGATAAAAGGAGAGGGTATTGTTGATGATGCTAAATTAATGGTTAAAAGTGGAAGAAAAAAAACAGCTGACTTTATTAGATCTAATAAAGCTAAAGATAAATTAAAACAATATGTAGAAGAAGCAGCAGATGCAGCAGCTGATAAAATAGAAGGAAAAGGAGTAGATATTCATAAAGCTATTGGTAAACTTCCAAAACCTAAAGGTGGTTGGACTCTTCCGGGGCATAAGTATACTGGTCCATATAATGATTTAAATAAACAAGTTAAATTTGATAAAAATACAGGTCAAATATTAGAGATATATGATAAGCCAAGTGGTACAACAGATGCTATTGCAATGCAACATGATGTTGACTATACAGTATGTGGTGATGATAAAGCTTGTAAACATAAAGCAGATAATAAGATGGTTAAAGCTCTTGATGCAGTTCCTTGGAATCAGAGACAATGGGGGCATTGGTTAGCTAGAAATATGATTGATAAAAAAAGAAAGTTAGGTTTAGGCGCTCATGATAAAAAAAAAACGCCCAAAATTTAAGGTGGCAAGAAAAATTGGCTGATGAGTTACATAAACCTATAAGACGTAATTTTAATAAGAGAAGAGTTATTGTTCATAATGTTGACCAAATTTGGTGTTCTGATTTAGTTGATATGCAAAAGCTTAGTAAATGGAATAAAGGTTTTAAATATCTTCTTATGGTCTTAGACCTTTTTAGTAAATATGGTTGGATTGTACCTTTAAAAAATAAAACTGGTTTAGAAGTATCTAAGGCTTTCGAAACCATTTTACAAAAGCATAAGCCAAAAAAGTTATGGGTTGATAAAGGCAAAGAGTATTACAATAAAATTTTTCTCGATTTACTAGATAAAAATAATATAGAAATTTATTCTACTCAAAATGAAGAAAAGTCAGCTGTCTGTGAGCGATGGAATAGAACTATTAAAGAGAAAATGTACAAGATGTTTACAATCAGAAATAATACTGTTTATATTGATATTTTGGATGAAATACTCTCTTCTTACAATAATAGTAAAAATAGAAGCATAGGTATGACTCCAAATGAAGCTAGAAAGAAACATAACTATGGAAAAGTTTATTTAAAAATTAATGATTTTGGTAGGGAAATAGATAGCAAACCAATATTTAAAGTGGGTGATACTGTTCGTATAAGCAAATATAAAAGAAAAACTTTCGATAAAGGATACACTCCAAATTGGACAGAAGAAGTATTCGTTATAGATAGAATTTTACCCACAATTCCTATAACTTACAAAATAAAAGATTCAGATGGTGAAGAAATAAAAGGATCTTTTTATACAGAAGAGCTGCAAAAGACAGATCAAACTGTTTTTAGAATAGAAAAAGTAATTAGAAAAAAAGGCAACAAAGCTTTAGTTAAATGGAAAGGTTACCCTGAAAAATTCAACAGTTGGATAGATATAAAAGATTTAAAAGATCTATCCTAAATTTTGTAATGACCATATGCATAACTACTTATTACGTCATCTAGTACATATCTCTTATCATCATAACATGATAGACTTGTTTTATTCATTAATATATTATACATTTCATGATAGTCTGATCTAATACATTTCATCTCTGTCTTTATTATTTTTTGATTAAATAGGACATCTTCAAAATGAGAATAATTAAAGTATCTCTCATTTGGGTGATCATTATCTATTAAATATTTCTTTATTCCTTTTGCTTTTATTTTCTCTTCATGTATTATCTTTTCTTTTCCTCTTTCAAATATTTTCTTTTCTGTTTCAAATGAATACATTTTACTCTTTAATCCAACAAATTTTGTTATAGGTATTCCAGCAGTCTCATCTTTAAACTTTCCAATCACTTGTTTATTTTCAGTAAATTTAAATTTTGAATCTTTTGGATATTTATGATTATCTAATTGATCTCTAAATTGAAAAAGGTCTTCATAAACATCTTCTGTCTCTATTTCATACATAAGTGAGTCAGTATCAGTAAACAATAGTTTTGCTTTATCACCATATAGTGGTTTTATCGTTCCATAGTGAAATTTATACATAAGTAATTTGCTTAATTCAAGAATAGCAACACCACAGTATATTGGTTTATCTATTAAAACCTCTTTCTTTCTCATACTAACAGCAACTAAATCTTTTGAAAATATTTTACAACCAGCATAATAAGGTGTTTTTACCTTTTTAAGAAACTGCTCTTTATCTGTCTCAAGGTAAACACTACATCTCTTTCTAACATTTTCCATTGTCTTTCCATAAACACTGTTATTCATTAGTTTAAAAAAATCTTTTTCAAAATCAGTCTCTGCATTTGTTCTCATATCTGTATTAAATTGAATATAGTCTTTCAACCATGGTTTTTCAAAAAATTCAATTACCCTATGCACCTTTTTTAATTTTAAACCTAATTCTAAATAATACTCTAAAAGTCTTTCATGAACTACATAATTTTTTTTATCATTTAGTGTTGTCATTAGCTTTTTTACTTTTGTATCTGATATATTAAACTTATCTTTTAATTCATGACATAAGTCTGATAACATATCATTTGTTATATTTATACTCTCCGGTGCACAAGGATAGTCATTATGTGAATCATGCAACTCTTTTGGATACTCTAAGTCTACTTCATAAAACCTTCCTTTTCCTTGTATTTTTGGCAACATTTTATCTTTTGGAAAATCTTCTAACCATTTAAATCCACTATATGGTAATGGTTCTGACATTGCCCAACCATAAAGGTTATTTGCATCAAGATAAATTATATAAGTACTTTTTTCTTTTGGATTGTAATTACTTAAATATTTATTATTTGCTATTGCATTTCTATGTGGAATATTACATATTCCTCCTCTCTTTGCTCTTTCAAAAAATAATAGTTGGTCTATGTTTTCCTGTATTATTTTATCTAAATATATTCCTCCACTATTTACTCCCCTTTTATTATTTAATGCTGAATCCCAAGCTAAACTTGGTGATGATAGATAATGTTGTGGATCTAATCCATAATATTTTAAGCATGTATCTCTAAAATTTTCAAAAATATCAGCTAATAATAAAACATCAATCTTTAGATATAAATCATGGTATTCTCCCATATTTTTTATACCAAACTTATTCCATACTTTTTTTGCATGTTCATAATCTTTATCTTCAATATCTCTCTCTACTAAATCATTAAAAAAGTATTTCTTTTCTGGCAAACTAGTCTCATTAAACTTTTGAAATGAGTCTATATAACTATATGGGTATACACCTTTTCTCTTTGCTAACACAAACTCCTCATCATCTCTAAAATATTCTCGAAGATATTTAAATTTATTATCTTTACTTTTAGCTAAACACTCTGCTAATTTCTCTAATGATCCAAGTAAAAATTGAGCACTATCAATAAAAGATATATTACCTATTGAAAATGTTAAATATTGTTCTATATTTTTTGGTATTATTCCAATATTTAGGTTACGTTTTTTCTTTTTCTTTTCATCTTTTTTACTAAGTTGTGCATTATATCTTTCTATTTCTTCGTTTTCAGAATCTATTATCTTATTTTTTTCTTTTAATATAGCACCAATCTCTTTTACAATTAGATGACCATCATAACCTCTCAAATTATGAAATACTACTTGTATTTTTAAATTATCAGCACTTACTCTAAATTTAAGATTACATTCATTATGTGCTGATCCTCTATATTTACCAGTAATATGACAGTGGTCTCTTACAGGTTGTTCATCCTTTTTATATTTCTTACAACAAATATGACATTCTTTTGCATTTTTAAAATTTTCTATATCTTCATCAGTCATCCTTAGTGGTTTATTAAAATGTTTTTTTACAACCTCTTTACAGTATTTCTCCTCTTCTAATATACTATTTAAAAACTCTTTTACAACATCTTTTCCTCTATAAAATTTTATCTCTTTACTAAAATTATTATCATAAGTACAAACTAATTTATAACCAAAACTACATGGAATATGTCTCTTTTCTTTTATTGTAAAAGATTCATTAGGACTCTTTTTTTCTGCTTTTAAATCTTCTATTAGTGCTTCAAAATCAGCATAGATAGTAAATGGTTGCTTTAATTTTTTTGCATGATTTTTAAAGTGAGTAGTTGGTATTCTCCATTTACCATTTATATCTTTAAACATTTCTGGCAATCGTGTTGCACAGTTTCCTTCATTTATATCTTTACAATTAGGTTTATGACGTTCTAAAAGGTCTTCTCTTATAAAACCATGTAAGCATCGAACACAGTAATACATTCTACACTTTCTTTTATTCTTATTATATAAAAGTCTATTTATATCTTTTATATAAACATAATGAGTTTTATCTTCATCTTCTATTTGAAGCATGTTTAATATTATTTTATTATCTTTTTCACTAATATAAAGTGGGTACACTCCATTATCATATGTGAAAATATTAATATTTTTATTTATTCTATCCTCTAACTTCTTTATATCAGGTACTTTACAAGGAAAGTTAATTCCTTTTAAATCATAATCTTTAAAGTAGCTTCTATCTTTTAGTGAAATTCTTTCTGGATGTTTATCCCTTGGATTATCTTGTCTTATTGAATTCCAAATCACACAATAATCATCATTATTTTTAATATTAATCAAACCTTTATTTGTATTTTGTAGTTCTTTTGGCAATGGTAAATATGTTCCACCACCAATTGGTGCATATTTCGCAATATTAATAAAATTACTTATTATCTCCTCTATTATTAAACCAGATCCACCAGATAACCATTTTGATATTTTTTCTAATATAACCTCTACAATAAAATTATATTTATCTTTTATCTCATCACTATTTGTTAAAACTTCTGGATTATCAATATTTGCAAATGACCCCTCAATATATTCTCTAAATTCTTCACCATTTTCATCAAATTTACGTTTATAAAATCTTATTTTAATAGCAATACTAAATTTTAATCCTCTATTTATATTTAAATATGCTAGTAATAATTTTTCAATCCAATAATAAACTTTACTTAATTGATTTCTTGGATCTTTTTTATCAAAAATATCTATTTCCGCAGAAAATGCATAATTACCAAAAGCATTATCTAATTTTTTAATTGGATTTACCTGGTTTTCTTTATCATTTAATTGTTTTCTAAATGCCGCTATTGCTTCTGGTTTATAAAATGGTTTTATTTTTTCTATAAATTGAGCAATATCAGATCTAATTGGTTTTGGAATAAAATTTCTTTGAGCAGGTGTTGGTCTCTTAGTTAATATTCTTGGTTTTGGTGTTGGTTTTGGAATTGGCATTTGAGGAAATGGTGCTTTTTCAGGTATTAAAGGTTTTTGTAATTTTGGTCTCTTCTTTGGTTTTAGTCTTAATTTTGGTATATCTCGACCAGCTCCCTTATATGGCATTATTACTGGTCTAAATATAGGTTGATTCAATATATAACTATTAATTACATCTATCTTATATGAATTAACAGCTTTTTTCTGAGATTTTATCATTGTCTATTATATAATAGGGTGTCATTTTTTTTTTAATTTTAAAATTTCTTAATTATATTTTTATAATTCTATCAAATTATCATTATTGAAAAGGTTTCTCTCATGTTTTTTGCTTCCTAGATGTGTCCATTTTCCACCTAATCTATAGTTCTTTCCATTATTACAAATATCACAATACCACTCTGTTGTCTTTAGTTTAAATACATGATATCTCTTTCTGTATTCTTTGTAATTTTCTTTCTTTAATTTTTGCATTTCTGGTGTATTTACATAAGCTTCCATTTATATAATATTATATAATATTTTTTTAAGTAGTTTGTGTATCAATTTTTATTTTGCTTTTGTGACTTCACCCACCTCCTCTACCATTTTTACCCATTCTTTTTTTCCTTTTTTAAAAGCGTCCTGGCACCCCTCTCCTCATAACTACTCTAAGGCACTTGGCAAGGATGGCATCCTCAACTGTCATGAGCAATCTCGATGCATAGATACGCAACTGAACAGGCAGACCTCCTCAAACAAACTTTTCAGAATCCTGACAGGTATAGAGTAGATTCCCAGCTGGCGACGGCTGAAGCCAATCAAGCCACAGAGAACAAAGAAATTCTACGACAGATTGTTCTAGCTGTTGAGTTTCTAGCAAAGCAGAGTCTGTCCTTCAGAGGACATGGTGATGATCGTGTCGATTTTTCAAGTTATGAAACTAACAGAGGAAACTTTGTTGCTCTACTTCAATTACTTGCGAAAGGAAACGAACCTCTTCAGAAGCACCTCATGTCAGCAAGCCGACAAGCAAGATATACCAGCAAAACTATTCAGAATGAGGTCATTCACGTGTATTCATCAAAAATTAAGGAAAGGCTGACAGCAGAGCTGAGGGACAAGGGCCTCCCTTTCACGATTATAGCAGATGAGGGTACAGATCCACACTCAAACCAGGAGATCTTATCTTTATGCCTGAGGTTTGTGGACCAGTCTTCGCCAAACGATCCTCATGTCAAAGAATGCCTGATTAGTTTTATGCACTTACAACGAACAAATTCCACCATGATTTCAAGGAAGATTTTGGAATCTCTCTCTGATCCATCTGTTTCTTTGGATCCTAGCAACATCCGTGGTCAGGCATATGATGGAGCTTCTGTTATGTCAAGTGGAAAGGAAGGAGTGCAGGCTAAGATAAAAGAGCTCAGTCCGTTGGCTCTTTTCACGCACTGCTATGCTCACTGCCTAAACCTCTCCATCGCAGCAACATGCAAACTGGCAGAAGTGCGAAATTTGATAGGTCTGATTAACGAAGCATATCTTTTTTTAAATAACAGCCCGAAGCGACAGCAGCTGTTTGAGTTGACACTGAAAGAATACCTTCCTGAGAATTCTCACAGCAAGCTTCCAGGTCTATGCAAGACACGCTGGGTGGAAAGGCACACGTCTAGATGTTTTTCTTGAAATGTACGAGATTCTTCTCACATTTCTTGATGCTATTGTTGCCCCCCACGAATACCCGAATTTAAAATCATCTACTGGAAGCTGGAACTGGGACAAGGATACCATCACAAAAGCCCAGGGACTGAAAGCCTCTTTGTCGTCATTTCAGACAGTAGTGGTTTTCATTACAACCAAGAATATTCTTGATGAAGTCAAAGCTCTTGCATCAAAGCTGCAGAAACGGGACCAAGATATTTATGAAGCATACATGATGGTTGATGAAGTAATTGGAAACATCAAGTCTGCTAGAAAAAACATTGACAGCGACTTTAAAGTGTGGTACACAGAAGTATTAAACCTTGCCGAGAAACTGGGAATCGTGGAAGCCGTACCCAGGAAGACAAGCATACAGAGGAACCGCTCAAACATTCCCAGCTCTAGTCCAATTGATCATTATAAAAAATCTGTGGCTATTCCCCTCCTTGATTCCTTGATTAGTCAAATGGAAGACCGGTTTTCTGTCGAAGACCGCCACGCCCGCCACTTGCTTTATCTTGTTCCCTCAATCATAGTTCAAAACACCATGGAGCTATCTGAAGCAACAAAAGGCATGCTGTTCTGGGAGAATGACCTTCCTTTTCCCAAATCCCTTGGGAATGAGCTGCGAAGATGGCAAACTATGTGGCAGTCAACAGAGAAGGACCTCCCAAACAATCTTTTATTGGCACTTGGCGCGTGTGACGAGGATGCTTTTCCAAACATCCATCGTCTTCTACTCATCGCATGCACCCTACCAATCAGTAGTGCGGAAGCTGAGCGGTCCTTTTCGCTCATGAAACGGATCAAGACCTGCACCAGATCAACGATGTCTGAAGAGCGCTTCTCAGACCTTGCTGTAATTGCGATGCATTACCCTGAGAGATTCGAGGTAGACGAGATCTGCGAGGCTTTTGTAAAAGCCCATCCAAGAAGACTTTTAATGAGGTATGCTAATGCAGTAGAAAAACGACAACAACTGCTGGACAGTTCAATCATACATTATTATTTTTTAATTTCTGTCTGAGAAATAAGATTAATCCCAGATTTTATATCATGCCTTCACAAAATCTAAACATCATATTTTTGGGGGACAGGAACTGTTAAGACATGACACTGGAACTGTTAAGAGCTCACGCCAGAGGCATGGGGCCATCACTCGCCTTCTGCCATTGGCGATAAAAGTGTACTACAATAATGTACAAACGGGCCGCCGCAAGGGTTTCAATGAAAGCCGGTTACCGGCGGTTTACTGCCGCCTGTCATGCCTCTTACAGCCGTCTATTCACAGTTTGTAATTCTTAGTCTCTCTTCTACTAGAACTAAACTAATAAGTAATGCAAGAAAGCAACGGAAGATTTCTAGAACGTAAGACCACGTCAAAAAAAACACTCTTTCCAACCTTGAAATACAGGCTACAACAACACTCCTTTTGATGCCCAGAATGCTGGAAATTGCATTTCCGAGCTTCTAGATTTCAAATTTTTTTGGGGGGGGGCATGCCCCCAGACCCCCCTAGTTGGAAGTTACGGCCCCTTCTAAATCACCGACATCTGTACAACCCCCCGTTTTAGCCGTCTATTCACAATAGAATGCTGGAAATTGCATTTCCGAGCTTCTAGATTTCAAATTTTTCTGGGGGGCATGCCCCCAGACCCCCCTAGTTGGAAGGGGCCTTACGGCCCCTTCTAAATCACCGACATCTGTACAACCCCCCCTTTCAGAAAATCCTGGATCCGCCCCTGTGAGGTTGTCTTCTTCAAAGAAAATTATATGTACCTCTTTGGTTTAATGAAAGTGCAGGATTAGTCCCAGCCAAATTTTTTGTTTCTATGTAAACAAAATTATAAACTTCTCCTTGGCAAAGAGTTGGAGTTGGTTTGCTTTTGCTTCATAGGGTGGTTTGCAGCATAACACACAAGATAGGGGTGCAGAAATTAATTTGGAGAAGATAGAAGATAAGAATGGTGATAGGGAAGATGACCAGGAAAACATGGTTTCTGAATGTGGAGGTGGACTTGGAAGAAGAAAGCACTTATGACACTGAAACAGACGAGACCACAGAAACAGACTGATGAAAATCCTGAACTGTAAGTTTATATCCTAAACATTTATGAAATAGTTGAGATCACCACTTTCTGAAAAAATTATGTACAAATAATTTTGTACAATGATTTAAGAAATAGCAATCATGTACCGTTTCTCTCACATTTTAGTATAAAACTACCAGTGTTCTTTCACAAATGCTGTTCTCTGATTGGTTATTCTGTGATGGATAGTGAGTAGCGTAGCTGTGCCAGTGTGCCCATGTTCACAAAATGACAGCCGCTCCTTTACATTTTCAAGGTGTCTGTGAAATGGATTTAGATAAAGTTTTGTGCTTTAGTGGTGTTTCAATAGAAACCCGATTTTAAACCAATCAGTACGCTTAATTTTAGGGCTAATTTTTTAATTGTTTCTGTCACCACCACAACTGCATGGATTAATTTAAGGACTGAGCCAAAACACATTGTGTTTTTATCACACCTGCTTCTTTTCTTCAACGCTTGCCACATCTGCAAAGCAGACAGCCCTTCTGTGGAGGCAAAACAAATTGGAACAAACGTAGTGGTATCAAGCACCTGTACCAACCAAATGTCCGAAGCCAGTCAGCACTTGGCACAGCCAGCCAAATATGCCAAATTGTGGGATTGCAGCCAGGAACTTCCTGTTCTACGTGGCCACATTGTTAGGTGGAGGCTCTGTTTCTAAAGTTTTCAAAATCTTTGTCCAAATGGGTCTTGGGTGTGTATCTCTGAAAACCTTCTTTAAATGCCATAGGGTAAGCTATAATGATTGCAATTTTTTGTTTCAATGTTGTGTCATTCACCTTCAGCTCAACAGTGGATAACAAAAACCCTGTGCATATCGATACATGCATTTCTCAGTACTGGTAATAAAAAAAGACAAATACTGTTAATTAAAGTTTACAAGCACAATTACTGTAATGATAGTGGTTAAAAAGAGATAACATCTACTTAGGAGCATTACAAATTCTTTATGATTCCTTAACCTGCTGACAGAAAATTACTAGACTAATAACAACAATTTCCTCAACTGTGGAGTAAACTGCTGTATTTTGCACTACTTAATCTGCAAAGTTGTAATTGGACAGTAGGCTGTAATAGGACACCTGCAACTATTGGACAGTTACATGGGCCAACCACTTAAAGTTCTTTCAACTAAATCCACCAATCACATCATTAAATAAATTTCATTTATTTATTTTTATTTATCTCATACATTATTCATTAAATTGTAAGTAATTTTAACTTTAGTTAAGGTAAACTTTATTGTGTAAATAGTGTTCCCAATTAGTTTTTTCCTAAGCTAAATACTATTGACACTTAAATAAAGTCTATCATCATCATCATCATCATCATCATTGATTGCAATCACTATAGTAACTGATTCAAGCAAGTGGTTTTGTAAAATGGAGGTTTGTCTCTAGTGACTGCCATTTTTTAAGCTATTCTCCATATTTTATCATATTTAAAAATGACAATTGCAAGGGAAATTTTAATGGTTATGATTAATTAGTAACAGGACATTGTGTTGACAGTCTGAAATCACAATTGTGATTAAAAAATTGAATTCCCACTTTGTGGTGGTCTGATTTTGTTAATCACTGGTATGATTACAGACCACATTGTGCAGCACAATGTCCTCCTAGCTGTTTTTTAATCTTTTTATTCTTTTCATTTTTTCTTTTATTTTTTTAGTTCTTTTAACTGGATGCTAATACTCATGGTCAATTTGACCAAAAGAGGCCAATGATGACGAGTTTGTGATCACGCTAGAGCTATCAGTAAACATTTTGCGTGAGGCAAGCACCTCTATTGAAAGGATGTTTAAACTTGTCAACTGCCTCCATCATGAACTTGCAGATGATCAGGTAAATTGTACTGACCAATTCACAGGACATAAGTTTATCCTTAACGACACTTTTATCAACTAGAGCTTTTATCCTTGTTGAAGAATTCTTATGCACACAACTTAAACACTACAATGGTGTTGCAGAGGTCATTGGTTTGAGTCCTGTTCAGACCAGAATTTTTTTCAGGCTTCAATTTCACCACTGCTTAAGTAAAAACATCTTCATATATTTGATGAAGAGTGTTGCATTTTCAAGTTCCCCTTGTTTAATTTAGCAATTGGCCATAGTTTGGCATTAACTGAAGTGAGCACCATGTGAAAATGACAAACATTTCCTAAATGCTCGTGCTGAGACAAGGCTGGGTCAGTGTTCAAAACATTCTGAGAAATATCTTTGTCCTCTGAAGAGAAATGTGTCTGCCATGCACATATTATTCTCCAAAATACCTGTGATACTGATGAATAGGAGGAACTTGAAAAATTGCCAGGAGAACTTTTGATGTACAAATTGCATCATTTGATAATGAAAATTCCAAGAGTTGTAGCTGGCCAGGGGTGGAAGTATTGGAACTGAAGTGAGGATGTAGGATTATGCTGTTGAGGAACTTGTAAGACAACCTAAAGAATGGAAGCATGAGTGTAACAATCTTTGTATTTTCTGACAGTGTTGGTGTGGTCGAGATCGTCCAGCAAACGTGTGAAGAAACACCTGACAGTGCAAAAATACAAAGCATCACAGTTTCTCCTTATTTTAGATTCTGCTGTTACCTGCCGTGAGTCTCATTGCTATTATGCACTGCTGACAGGATTGTTTCTGATTTTTTATGTTCCCATTTTAAGAGTCAAATCTCCTTAAGATTCTAGATCATCATCATCATCATATCCTTTATTTTAACACGATAAGGTTTAAAGCTTAGAGCTTGTGGGGTCGTGTGGAAATAATTACAATATGAAACTAAATTGAAATAGTGATAACATTACTTACAAAATAAAATGTAAAATACAAGCATAAAATGTAAAATACAGGCACAAAATGTAAAATATTTAAAAGCATTTAAAATCTAGGTAGTGCCTTGGCAATGACTGGGCCGACTGTGCGCTAAAATCAAGTTCCTTAAAATAAATGTCCTTCACTTTACAATAAAACTCAGTAAACTGGCCCCGTATAGTGACTCGAGACAGCGTTCCAAAGAATAGCGCCTCTATAGCTTATAGAATTTTTAATAAATTTTGAATTAAAACGAGGGACGATAACGTTGTTAGTCCTTCTGAGGTAGTGTACAGTGTGAGGTTTATTAGTCAAGTATGAAAGAGCCGCAGGTGTTTCACCTATGAACACGCTATGAAATAATTTAATTAATCGAAGTTTATAATAAAAGGTTAAAGTGTTCCAGTTCGATTGTCGGTATACTTCCTCAGTAGGCGTATCGTGAGGTAAGTTATATATTATTCTGGCTGCTCTTCAGTGAAGTAATTCCAAAGATTGTAGAAGGTCTGTATTTGATCAGCCTCCCCAAACGACCTGCCCATATAAAACAGATGGCAGTATTATTTTAAAGTACAGGTCCAATATGGCGTTTCGGCTCAAAAACGACTGTGTTTCAAGAGATTCAGCTTATTAACAAAGTTTTTTTTCAAATCTGTAAGATGGTGTATCCAGGAAAGCTTGTCGTCAATAGTGACGCCCAGAAGGCGAGTGTGTTTTACCCATTCGATCCGTGCCTCTCCAATTGTCACAGGAATTACGGCCCGATGTGCGGTTTTCTCATTAAAAGCATAGCTTCATAGA
>CM042752.1:13126879-13129379 GCA_022496165.2 Catalaphyllia jardinei
GATAACACTAACCAATACTTGCCCATTATATAACTAGTTCATGATATTCCAAGCCCTAATCAAGTCAGACAAGGTTCAGCTCAGTGACCTACCAGAATCTGGCGACATTATACAAACAGCACTGAGGTTAATAGATGGTCTTTATGCAGATGCAAAGTTGCTAATATTACAGTCCTTACTGCAACAGCAACAAGGTACATTACATAAACCTTATCAATTTTAAAAAAATTTTAAATATGTCATTAAAATAGGTATATTTTTCAAAAAATCTTTCATATTATCATTTTCATAAGTGATATTAATTACTAACCCTTTCGTGTGCAAGCGCGCATATACGCGCGCTTCCAAATAGGGACAATAATCGGACACAATACTTGGTCAAACATAACGTATTAAGTACCAGACCCCTCTCAAAAGTAAACTCACATGTGTTTTGATGTTTTCGGCCATCTTGGCGAGTTTTAAAGCAAATTTTGTGGTATTTTCACGAGTTTCTTCAGAAGTGCATCACATGACATAATTTTGGAGCTTTAAAAATGGCAGCTCGACGATATACAGCCGACGAAGTAGCTGAAATCGTTATGAATTTACCTTTCGATGGCGATGAAAGTGAGCTAAGCGACTTCGAAGGTTCAGAAGGGGACGAAGGTGATGTGACATTACATGATCAAGACGAATTGGATGAATTCTCCGAAGAGAGCGAGGAGGAAGGGAACAATGACATGGAAGACAACCCACCAGTTAGACATGGAAATGTTTTTTGGAGTCAAAGAGATGAGCAAACTGTTCGTCAGTATCCTGAATTTACTGGCTGTCATGGACCAACACAGCTCCTTGGTATAGATGCTGAACCTGTGGACTTCTTTGATCTTCTCTTCCCAGAACAACTCTGGACTTTGATCGCCCAGGAAACAAACAAATATCGATTGCAGCGAGGAGTTTCACAGTGGGACAACGACACAAACATTGAGGAAATTTGAGCATTTGTTGGCCTCTTGTTTGGTATGGGACTCCACAAAGTGCCAGAAATGAAACATTATTTCTGTGCTGATTGGGTTTTGGGTGTTCCAGCCTTTGCCCAGGTATTTACTTCAAAAAGATGGCATCAACTGTGGAACTACTTGCATCTTGCAGACAATGATGATCTTACCAGGCCCAAGAAAGGTGAGCAAGGTTATGACAAAATTTGGAAAATAAGGCCAATGTTTGTTGAGCTTGTTCCATCTTTTCAAGATCACTTTTACATTGGGCAAAATGTTTCTGTGGACGAAATTATGATCAAGGGAAAGGGGAAGAACCCCATAAAGCAATATTTGCCCATGAAGCCTATCAAACGTGGCAGCAAGATATGGGCATTAGCATGTTCTGACTGTGCATATGTCTTTGACTTGCAAGTGTACCTTGGAAAGCAGGGGAATACCGAGCATGGGTTAGCTCACAGAGTTGTCACAGACCTTTGTTTACTCAACCTTGGACCCAACAACCATGTTGTCTATATGGATAATTTTTTTACTGGTATTCCTCTGATCAGACAATTAGAGAATGCTGGTATTTACAGTGTTGGGACAATTCGAAATAACAGGTCTCTCTACCCAGCCTGTCTAAAAGACAAAGCAATGCTAAAGTCAATGAAGAGGGGTCAATATCATACTGCTTCGTCTGGGTCAATGGTGGCTAGTGTTTGGCGTGATACAAAAGTGGTATCTTTTGTATCTAATGTTCACAATTCATATGGTACCAGCACTGTTGAAAGAAAGAAAAAGGATGGTACTGTAGTTCAAATCAATTCTCCGCCATGTGTTCATGATTACAATGCCAACATGGGTGCAGTCGATAAGTCCGACCAACTGCGGCAGAGTTATGCTATTGACAGAAAGTCAAGGTGGTGGTGGAGGCGTCTTTTTCACTTTCTACTTGACTTGACAATGGTCAATTCTTACATTATTTATTGTCAAACATTCAAATTGGTGCAAAATCCACCAAATGTAAACCAGAAGCCTCTAAGCCAGGTTAGGTTTCGTTCCCAGGTTGTCAAAGGGTTAGTGGGAACTTTTTCATGCAGGAAGAGACCAGGTCCCCCAAACCCCCACTACGCTTTACCAGTTGTGAGAGTGCCTGGTCATGAGTCTGTAAATATTGTGAGCTTAGGTATCAAGAAAAGGGGGAGGTGTGAACAATGCTGTATTGGGGTTTCTGGAGCCAAAAGAAGGGAAACTTGCTTTGGCTGTAGACAATGTAACAAGCGCCTGTGTAATTCTCAATGTCATGACGAGTATCATCGTTTTTTGTATGAAGACAACCTCAGAAACCTAAGAAACTGAAGGTTCAATGTTTTATTTGATGACTTGATGTAATTTAATTATATCAACAATCATAGTTGTAATTGTAGCTGATATAAGCATCTTACAGACATCTCACTAATTTATCATGCTGTAAGGAAACTGCACCTTTGATTGCATAATTGAGAGACAGTGACAAAGAAAGAGTAGAGAGAACTTTG
>CM042752.1:13141879-13145064 GCA_022496165.2 Catalaphyllia jardinei
TTCTGATCCATCGAAGATGCTCAGTCATTAAAAAATCAGAAAAATCACTTGCTCACAACATCCACCAGCCAGACAGGCTAGTGCGATGGAAGTTTATTGGCTCGCAAAATACCACACAGATGCAAAGAAGACGGAGAAATAAATATATTTTTGACCTTCAAATAAAAATTACATATGAAATCACGCTTAAACTATTATACTACATTTAAACAAGTAAAACCTCTGTTGAGGTCCTTGTCACTTGTCAATGGCAATTTTGACCATTTAAACATCTGTAAGTCTCAGCATAGCAAGCATGTAGCTTGCACCCTCTAAGA
The DNA here is from genome assembly GCA_022496165.2 of Catalaphyllia jardinei. Lineage (NCBI taxonomy): Eukaryota > Metazoa > Cnidaria > Anthozoa > Scleractinia > Caryophylliidae > Catalaphyllia > Catalaphyllia jardinei. The sequence continues at coordinate 13,142,197 of CM042752.1, forward strand.
CAAAATCAAAGTATTTGTATCAGTCTATCTGAAATTCCCTAAAACAGGGAAGAAAAAAGGGTTCAGGAAAGAAGACACCAGTTAGCACTTTCCTGGTTGATTTAAAAACATTTTTTGGGTCATGACGAATTCACAAATTCCTCAGATGCATCAAAAAAACATCCCACATCCTATGCCAAATTTTTTGAAGTTAAATCTTGTCAAGATATGTTGAATTTAGCCGGGAATCCTGCACCATAGTTTGGTCAAATTCCAGATCCTGATAATACCTTTCCAGACCCAGCTAAATGTAACAAAATCAATAATCACTACTGACAAGGTGAAGGTAAACTCTGCATATGAGCAAAGTGGCTCATATCAGGCCAGAGCGTATCCTGGTTTCTTTAACACAAAGCAACCAGGAGTACTTCTAATGCCCCCTGGATGGGATGTTAGTCCATACAGTTGTAGCAATGTTGAGAGGCACAGTGAGAGTATTTAGTGTCTTGACCAAGAACACAACACAATGTCCTGGTGAGGGATCAAAACTAGGCTCCTTGATCTGGGGACAAGTGCACTCGGGAGGAGGCCATTGCACCTCCCACTACTGACAATGTGAAGGATAGTAAGTGTATAATTGTAATGAAGTCTTCTAGTATACCTGGAACAATGCTCCCATGTTATAAATTATTGATTATTTGAAATAAAGTGATCATTGCAGAGCCTTGCGTGTTTAACCCATTGACTGCGTGCTGCCCGTAACCGCCCATGGTAAAACCCACCCCCAATTTCCCATGCCGCCCATAACCTCCCGAAAAAAAGGACATGGGACAATTGCCTTTCCTATCCTCCCTGAAGACTTTTTGGTTCTCCTATTGTTCTATTGTTGTTAAGAACAAATAAACCAATGAGAATCGACTTTCTGAGCATATTTTTAGAGAACTTTAGGGGTCCTAGAAAGATGGTTTTTCATCTTAAAATCATGCGCTTGATAATGGCAGTAATCATGGCACATTGCAGGCCAAGTCTACAAACTTCCAGGGTCTTGTTTTCATTCCTAAAATGAAGAAATTACTTCTTTAGCACTGAAAACAGAAAGAAAAAACATAAATCGACGTTTAGGTGGTCTCAGAATGGAAGATCAAGGTGTACAGAGTTCTCAAACCTTTCGGGTGAGGAATTTTTCCTTCCTTCAACTGCCACGACAACATGACGATCGGTGCGCTTTCAAGTGAGTTTTGAATACAGATCGCGGATTTAAAGCAGCTTCCCAGACAAAAATGGTAATGTACAATATTACTTCAAAGTTGAATTCAACTTTTAGAATGATAGGCAAAGCTATGGCTGATAAAATAACTGCAAAACTCGTCGGCAAAAACTCAAGCTTTCGGTTTAGTGTGAATAATTAATTCAAACATGCGGTCATGCAGCTGAGCATGTCTGCGAAATTTTGAACTTTTCTTTTGCTTTTAGATAAGTTTTTTGCCTCGTGTTGAATGAAAATTTATTGTTATTGAGCTTTCTGTCACGTTTCTTCCATTTGGTTGCCTTTATTGGGGATTTTAGGTTTTGAAAGTGAACAGTATTTTTGCATGCTCGATTTCCGCATATTTAATTTACAGCAATCCACATGGTTTGTTTGTTTAGTTTATTCGCTTCGCTCAAATATATTTTTTTTGAGTCTTATTCAGCTACTACAGAACTTCTGAGAAAAGAAGTCAGGCACTAAATTGACACAGTTGAAATGCAATTTATCTCAAAATAATTGGCCTTTTTTGGCGTCTTTTTGATGTACACTTTCATTTTTCTTGCGCTGTGCTGTATTACTTCGTCACACCGTGAAATTATCTGATTTCTTTTTAAATTGGTTTTTACATTGTGTCTTTCGCCTTCATTTTCTGATTTTTTCTCAAATGTTTTCAGTGATAGTAAAATGGAAATTCTGTGGTATCCGGTCTCGTTTTGTCCTCTGAAGTAAAAAATTAACTCATTTTTGCGTATTCAGTTTTCTCGACTTTTGTCGCGCAGCAAAGAAAAAATATAACTTCTTGTTTTCTTAGGAATTCTACACATCAAATTGAGTTCTTTTTGTTGCTGTTTTTTAATATTTTGGCCCTTCAAATATTAAACTTTAAATAAACAAAGTCTTGAACCTGATCTTATGTCTGTGGTTACTGCACATATGGTTTATTTTTAGCGCTTGCTCTGTAATATCAAAAGTTCGCGAGGAGCACGCGGTTCAGCTGAGGAAGATCCAAACGCTCCAAAACGACTCAATATGGCGTCGAAAGAAGAAGCCGTAGCGTTCGAGGGTGAGACTGCACAAGTAGTCGAAGGTCAGGAGGAACGTGAGCTTTCCCTGCTAGAAATTAAAGGGTTACTTATTGACATTCAAAGTTCTATTGCTAATATAACAAAAGAGAACGAAGCGCTTAGGAAAGATGTTTCAGATTTAAAAGCCTCGTTGGAATTTAATGACAAGGAGCTGAGACGTCAAGAGCTCACTTGCACAAGCCGCCTCAGCTCATGCAGCACTACAAAAGAAGCTAGATGCAACTAACAGCGAGCTAAGCGTCGCTAAGAATACACTTAAAGACCAGAGATATAAAACTGAACGGCTTGAGGATTCCCTCGACGCTCTCGAACAGTACACAAGGAAGAATTCATTAGAAATTCATGGTATCCCCGAAAACCTGTATGCGAGTACACAAGATGCTGTTATCAAAGTCGCTGAAGCACTCAACATCACCATTGTACCCAGTGATGTTGAAATTTGTCATAAATTGAAGCGCAAGGACCACAACCAATTTTGGTCAAATTCCTTAGCCACCAGACCAAGTCCAAGCTCTACAGGGAACGAACCAAACTCAAGAATGTGAGGATCTCGGA
>CM042752.1:13161329-13189600 GCA_022496165.2 Catalaphyllia jardinei
CGATTTTACTCGTCAAAGGGAGACCCCTTGGGGCTTAAAAGGGTTAAGACTTAACTTGACGGGGCCTGAACCTTTATCTCAGATGCATCAATAATGCCCCTGCAGTCTGGGTACATGGACTTAAAACAAGTGGGCATGTTCTTCTGGATTTTTTCCCGGGATGGCCAGATAAAAGTACTCCCAAGCATGAAATAGAGAAAATTTATCCAGGAAATAAAAACCCTGCTTACAGTTGTTTGGGAAATATTAAAGGTATCAGCTAATACTTGGTTTAAAGTGCCAACCCTCAACTTTTCAAGAACTAAATAAAACTGGTCAAATAAACTTAGTTTGCAGCCTTGCATAGTTTTCCTAAGGCCTTCAACATTCCCAGTCCCTTTATTTCTAAGGCGCTGCATTTGGGACCAAGAATACATATTCTGTGCAGTCGGTTTCAGAGCTCTAAATGTTGCAACAAGGACATCAAAAGAAGGAAAACCTGTGTAAAACCTAATGCTGCTGTTTGGTTTCATTTTAAGTTGCATATATATTGTTTGTTTATGCAGTGCTGCCTCCAACTCCTCAATTCTGTGATGAGCTGCTTCAAGCAGCTCCTCTGTTGTCTTGGCAGGCTCACCAGAAAAAATGTAATCCTGGCAATTCAAGATAGGTGTGTATAAGGGCTCAACAACAGGAGAGGATGACAGTTCCACTGGAAGCTTGGCCGGAAGTTGCTATGGATTAAAGTGAAAACCATAAAAATACTTCTGATTATTTTATGATTTTAACCAAGGTTTGTTTAACTAAATACCAAAAACAATATTTACCTGTTACAGTGACAGTGTATATGGGCTCGGGGAAGTCTACAATAACAGGAGAGGATGGCATTTCTGGTTGCACCTCCATAGAACTTTCCTCGCCAAAAGGTCGGCTGGAAGTTGATGCTGTGGATTAAAATTAAAAACATAAAAATATCTGATTATTTTACGATGTTAACCAAGGAATGTTTAAAGAAATACTGACAACAATATTTACCTGTGACAGTGGCAGAGGACGATGGCACGCTTCTATCAAATAATCACACTTGTGCACGGGGTGGTTCTCGCTTTTTCAGAGATTTTCTTTTCCTGGGTGATCTTGACCAGCAAAAGATGCTCGGAACTGCATGCTTCTCCAGAACACGCTTCCCTGTTAAAGTCAGTTTCCTTAAAGTGTACAGAACATACTCGTGCTGTTTGTTATCTGTGGATGGACCAGATCATAATAAGTATTGTAAATACATGTGCACAATGACCTCGATGACCCAACCAACTTACCTGGAAACTTTTGCCCACGTCTCACCGTATTTTGACAACCCACTGCTTTCGAATGGATTGATCACTCGGAAATTGGTGAAAGGTAAGATTTGGAATGTTTTTAGCGTGATTATTTTGACATTGCAGCACGCAACAGTGATCTCGGTTCGGCATGATTGCAGATGATCGCCTTGTCTCCTTGATCGCTGGAAGTTGACCTTTACACTCGTGACCTCGCATATTTGATGTCAAAAGTATATGACGTCAATTCAAGATGGCTGCTGTGCGATAAAGGCAAATCTGTTGGCGAACTGACAAAAACGAAAGTTGGCGACTGGAATTAAAATTTCGTGACAAAATTCTAACGGGAACGAAGGCAAGATGGCACAAGTCCGATTCATTGCATGAGAAACTTGCCGTCCCACAACAACAAAGAAAACCTCATCACTTCGACGGGTAATGTATTCTTAATCAACTTACGGATTTGGAAAAAGATCCCCTGTACTTTACAGCACAACACAGAGACTAAAGCGCATAATTTCAACGACAAACTTTCAAGAGACAGTGGACTTGACTCCATGAATGCCACTAACTAACAGGTCACGTGACAATAGACGGTTGATAATATAGCTTATTCGCAATGTATCATGGGAAGGGCTTCCAAGGGGGGGCCCCCCGCCGCTGCGGTGGAGGGGCTTGTACACTTCTTTGCCGTTTTCTGCCAAACAACAACGTGAAATGACCATGTTTTGCGTATTCTTGAGAACCTGGGCCTCGCCGGCAAATATTTTGGATTTCCTTATGGAATCGATCGCTGCATTACATATTTAGTTTGAGCAGGTGTTTAGACAAGTTTTGCGCTCTGAACGGGTTTAGTTACTTACAAAATTCGAAAGCAAAATTTAAATCCATTTTTTGCTAGGCGTCGTCCCTGGCGTCGCGGTCGTCAGTGCTTAAGTTCCCCAGTAATGAACCTTTCGAAGCCTAGCTTGATACCCTCTGTACTAACCTTAATGTAGGTTCGCAAAAGACCAGCTGTCCGTCCGCACTTTATTAATATTGCTTTTATTCCGAGGTAAACCTAACAACAAATACAAATACGATATCAGAAGCTTACCTCGACCTGCAGACACCAAACCAATTCCCATGAAGTTGGCACGTCGTGCGAACAAGCGCACAGCTCACGGCTTCAGCAGAAGCTGTATGTTGCTGCAGTCCGCTTGACCTGAGAAATTGAACGTTACACGTACTATTTAGTTCCATAAATACTACTCAAAGGCAAAACAAAAGACACAAACTTTACTACACACTAACCGGCCGCTAGCACGCGTTCACTCTCAGACCAACAGCAAGCCAAGTCGTGTGTGTTGTCGACACGCCGCACTTACCACGTGACTCAAACGTCTGTCACTCAGATGTAGAAAAGGGGGGAGCTCAATCGCTTTGTGTACACCCCGGGTGGGCGTTTGTACATTTTTGCGGAAACGCTTGCTACGCAGGCTTTAATACTCCATTTTTTTCTACTGAAATGCTCGCTTTCTCCAAAAAAATCACTAAAACGCTCGGTTAATGCTCATACATAGGGGTTCTTAAATTTTTATAATTTTAATGTGTCAACACAATAAACAGTTCAGAGTGCTTAATAATAATTAACAATTATTCCATGAGCGCGCGTTGGATATGAGATGGTAAATAGCCAACGAGGCCCGTAGGGCCGAGTTGGCTATAACCATCTCATATCCAACGAGCGCGAATGGAATAATTGTTTTATTAAATTCTGTGCGGTTGTATGCTTGGGAATTAGAGCTAAATTCTACTAGTTTTTAATTTTACAAAACGACCGGAAGTTGATGTGGCAAAAACAACAGCAAGTGGGAAGTCACGTGGCATGCGCGCCGTTTGTAAACTTTCGTTGAATGAAAATTTGAAAGCGAAGCAGATGAGTCTGCTGAACGAAAATTACCATCATCTATAATTTAAGGAACGTCTGGCAAACGAAGGATATTCAACCTTAATCAGGAAGTTTGAAAAGCGTTCAAGTTTGAGTCATCGAGAAGAGTTTTAATTGTGCACTTACACATAACAGTTGTAAAAGTACTGCGGAAAACTTTGATTGCTATGTGACAGACGTTGTGTCAAAATTATTCTCGACAAGAACTCAATCAGCGTTCCCTTACTGTGGCTGCCCTTGCATCAGTTCGAGCTGTATATGTGGAGATTGTTTCTGGCCAGTTTTAGAGTCAGGGACAGAAACTATTTTAGCATCCGTTTCATCTTCAGAATCTCCGAGATCCTGATGGTTTTTTGTGGCTCGTAAAGATTCGAGCCGACGCTTCGGTTCAGCTCATCAAAATACTCAACTCCTTGATGGATTTTTCGCAAGCACAGAATTGTTGGCGTAAGTTGGCGCTGAATCTCTTGTCGTGGTCAGCCAAAAAGGAGACTGAGGTAAAACTAGGTCGCCCCCTGTAGTTTTGCGGCATTTTTGCTCTCTGGCCGTCCAAGCTCACGGCTGTCGAACAGTTTCTTCATCTGTTCATTGGAAATTAGTTTCTGACCGTTTCTTATGGGCTCTAATTAAGTCGGCAATGTTGCCTGTTTCTCTGAGGTCATTTGCAAATGCTCTAATACTTTGTTTGCCTCAGTAAAAGCGGGGTCAGAGATAGTGGAAAACAGTTTGATGACCGGGTGCGAGCGAAGGAAACGATCAATGGCGGCTCTCAGATGGATTTCATTGATGAACTTTTGTAAACTGACATTGTGCCATCTTTATTCCTCACAGACCTGCAAAAACTTTTCCGAAAAACACCCAGTTCCTCGTTTGACATTTCTTCTATCGGTTTCGAAAATTTGGTGCCACCAGGACTAGCAAGCCATTCAGTAACATTAAGGTAAAAATTATTGTCGTTACGTAATCTTCATGAATGCGTAAAACCTCGATGTTCATGTTTGAAATTTCACAGCTTTTAAGGGAAACTTGACGAGTACGTACCAATGAATATTCTCATTCCTAACTTTATGGCTTTTTTGTTGTTACTTGGATGGGATTGTCCTTTGATTTCTTGTATTTCTTCTGTAGACAGCTCACCGAATTTGTTTTATTTCATCCAATTTTTTGCCGACGGAACTTGGCTTCCCACATAAAATTTTATGCCAAGCCACATTTTCTGCATTAATTTCCAAATAAGGTCAAACGTAGGTATAATCGCTGGTAACCGAGATACAGTGAACCAATCAGAAAGCTAGAATTGCATTATCCGAGGTTTAGAATTTAATAATAATAATAATAGTAATAATAATAATAGTGATAATAATAATAATAACAATAGTAATAATAGTGATAATAATAACAATAATAATAATAAATAATAAAGACTTCATTAGTAGTATTTATAATGTACAACAAATTTACAATGAAATATTATAAAAGATAAAAATTGCGATTAGATGAATAGTCTAAAAATACGACATGCATTAAAAAAATCCATACAGCCAAAAAAAAATCAATCATACGCTCTCTGCTTTAGAAAATTCTTCACGAGTCTAACGAACGTGTACTTCGTAGAACAAGTTAAACAACATTACGTAAAAGTCTTAATGCACCAGAAGATAATTCTCAAACTGATCTGTTGTTCTGTCAATCCTTTGTCCCTTTTCAGTGATACTTAAGGACGTTCCCTCCCATCGCTACTGCACATCTCTAGCGCGCACGCTATTCATTAGGCACGCGCATGCCAAAATGTTTTTGTTGGATGCTCGGTGACCCCCACTTTTTTTCGGCAGATCACTTGCTTTTCTGATTCTTTCAATTATACTAAAAAACAAAAAAACCGGACATAGGAAGTTTTAATTATTTCTCATATACTATTCAAATAGGGTCAAATTGATACATGGATACAGGTGTGCATGACTTAAAAGTTGCATTTTTTAAGGCTACTTTTAAATAATGACATATGTAGCAAGGATCTATCAAATAGGCCTATATATGCTGTGTTTAACACACATAACTTAGATATGATTCTTCAACTTAAATGTATGCCGATAGTAATGAATCCGCCTTATTGAAAACGAGACAAATATCGCGTTTTTTTGTTGATCAACCGAAGAAACTGGTTGCAGCACTTGGGATTAGCTCGCTGACCGACATCTCAACGACGACTACTGTCAGACAAGGCATTGGTGTATTTGACCTCCCAAGAATAACTCAGAAGAGGGTTGTAGAGTTACTGTTATCTATCCCGACCCATAAGGCCACGGGAGATGACGGCATCAGCGCCAAAATACCCAGAATTGCTGCTCCAGCAATTGCACCATTGCCGAGGAAGTTACTGAGTTACTGCCTGTCTGCACAGACTTTCCCTACTATCTGGAAGATTCCAAACGTTACCCCTGTTTTTGAGGAAATGGCAGTAGGAATGACAAGAACAACTATAGACCTATTTCTGTGCTCCCCATTCTTTCGAAAGTGCTGGAGAAACACATCTGCGAAGACCTGTGTAACTTCTTGAAAGAGAATGACTTGTTCCACCCTCTCCAGTCTGGGTTTAGAAAATCTCACTCCACTGAAACTGCGCTTATCCAATTGGTACACCAGCTACTGTTCAACCTTGACAATGATAAAGTCAGTGGACTTGTTTTTATTGATTACAATAAGAAGTTTGATCTGACTGACCATAAACTACTACTGTCAAAATTAAGGGCCCTTGGAGTGGGTGAGAGCAGGTTACCCCTTTCCGTGACTATTTGGAAGTTAGATGCCAGTATGTGAACATAGACGGGTACCATTCTACTAAAAGGGCCATAACATTGGGAGTTCCACAGGGCAGCATCTTAGGACCAATTTTGTTCCTTGTATTTATTCATGATCTACCTGCAACACTGCAGCACTCTGTGGTTGATATTTACGCCAACACAAATATTAGCTACTCCACCCATTATACGGCGGCACCGAATGATATCTCGGATGGCCTTCAGACGGATATTGATGAAATCTTGAATTGGTTAGCAGACAACAAACTGATACTCAATCAAATCAAAATGAAATCTATGCTTGTTACTGGTAAACGGTTAGCCAAGAAATCAGAACAGTCCACTCTGCAGTTAACAAAACTGAACTTGAACAAGTGAGGTCGCATAAACTATTAGGGTCACGATTGACAGCCAGCTCACCTTTGATCGACATGTCGAAAATCTATGCACGAGGCTATTGCAGAGAATCGCCGTGTTGCGAAAAATAAGGCGCTTTCTGCCTCTTGATCAAAGGAAACTCTACTATAATGCTATGATCAAGCAGACAATGCTGTATGCATCAACCGCATGGACATCTTGTTCTGTTGAGAATATGCAGAAAGTCTTTAAACTTCAGAAACGCGCGGCACGTGTAATTCTTGGGGCCGATACTAAAGGGAATTGCGTACAACTGTTTAGAAAATTGGATTGGGTTCCATTTTTTTCATGAGGCCAAAGTAAATAGGTTATTAATGGTATACAAACGACTGTCTGGGGACTGCTCATCATATGTCTCAGATGCTGATAAGAAACACTGACATCAATGAAAGAGCAAGCAGACATGGACTATTAAACCTTGTCTGTCCCCGACTCAAACGGGAGTCACCTAAATTCATAGAGCTTTGCATGGAAATGCTATGTTGGTGCCCGTAGAGCAACAGAAACATCTGTCATTAAGTTTTGCCATTGAAACAAAACATTATTACTCTAGAGCTCTGGCACATTGAAAGTAATACTTCTTCCAGTTTAAGAACTGTTCAGTTAGCAAAAACGTAGGCGATAACTGCTCTTTTGACCTACATGAGATCCTTCCCAGGCCGTCATTTAATGTCACGCAACGTGTAAACTTAGAAATTCAAATGTCTTCTATAACAAAACGAGGAACCCTGTCGAGCTTAAGCGTCGTAAAACGTCAAGTTATGATAGTGTCTTGTATCAGATGCCACTAAAACTTCAGTAGGATTGCTGATTTATAATTTAGGGAAATGATGACGTCACATGAAAACAAAGAATTAGAAGGCCACCGGTTTCTCAGTTTTTTACTGTCACGTGTGTACCCTCATTAAATAAAGTTGATTATTATTATTTTATTTTTATTATTATTATTATTACACTGAACTCATTTTGAAGGATTTCTAGTCATTCAAGGCCATAATAATAATAATAATCTTTATTTAATGAGGTAGACACGTGACAGTAAAACACTGAGAAACCGTAGCCTTCTAATATATAATGCAGAAATAATGATGAAAAGGAGACCCTACAATATATAATACATTAGGAACAAAAATAATGATTAAAATCTAAGAAATGAGTTGCAAAATTTCATTAAAACATACTATGAAAAAGATAAGTATAGACTACTCTGAAAAGACGAAATTTATGTAAGCAGAATTAAACTAGAAGATAAAACAATCTAAGTGTTTGCAGCTGTCCTTAAAATCATCAAACATGGTCTTCTTAAAACTTGCTAAAGTTGGGTTGCTTCTAATATTACTTGGTATCATATTCCAGGGGCGTGCGGTCGATACTGTGAAAGACCTTCCTCCCTCTGACTCCCGTTTGAGTCGGGGACAGACAAGGTTTAATAGTCCATGTCTGCTTGGTCTTTCATTGATGTCAGCGTTTCTTATCAGCATCTGAGACATATTATGGGCAGTCCCCAGACAGTCGTTTGTTTACCATTAATAACCTATTCACTTTGGCCTCATGAAAAAATGGAACCCAATCTAATTTTCTAAACAGTTGTACGCAATTCGCTTTAGTATCGGCCCCGAGAATTACACGTGCCGCGCGTTTCTGAAGTTTAAAGACTTTCTGCATATTCTCAACAGAACAAGATGTCCATGCGGTTGATGCATACAGCATTGCCTGCTTGATCATAGCATTAGAGTAGAGTTTCCTTTGATCAAGAGACAGAAAGCGCCTTATTTTTCGCAACACGGCGATTCTCTGCAATAGCTTCGTGCATAGATTTTCGACATGTTGGTCAAAGGTAAGCTGGCCGTCAATCGTGACCCCTAATAGTTTATGCGATCTCACTAGTTCAATGAATTCCCCTATAGCTCGGAAATAAGGAATTCACCAAAACGCGCGTGAAATTATTTCTTAATGTTGATCATCTATTAATATTATGGGTGACAAATTACGGTTTTGAGTTGTTCATGGGATTTCCCATAAAACGCTGAAATTTTGACCCAACGTTTAGGGGGTTGTCACCATTAATGGAAAGTAATCGAGTCTGATGAGTGAGAGCGCCATTTCGATTTCAATTTACGAGCAAGATTTCTCTGATATTAGATATCTGACTGGAACTCCTTTTAAAAGGAGTAACAGTTTGGAACCCATCGAAGCACACGTACTTGACGTGCACATGGCGTAGGTATCAAATTACAAAACGTTTTAATTACCTAAGTGATCACGAGCCGATCACGTGCCAATTATGCAATCAATCACGATCGAGAACTTTGTTTTTGGTATGATTACAGTTAGAATCACAACGAGAGGCAAACAAGACTTTTTACTTCTTTATTTGCAGTTATTAGTTGGGCGACTGAACGCAAAAGTTCACAAAGTTCAACATATTAATTACTAAAGGGCAAACTGAATTGACTGACGAGTTCTTAGTATCCGACCCATGTGATTAGGATTGAACTTCTCCTTCAATAACCAGTACCAAGACAGCAAACTGGTAATAAGAATACAACAATTCCTCATAATTTGGAAATTATATTTTGATACATTGTCAAACTCTGGCAACTTATACCACAAGCAAAATTGGAAACTGGTTAGGAGAATCTTTGTTCACATCAGGGTTAGAAGGTGAGGAAAAAGACAAAGGTCTTGAAACACTTATTATTCTGCTATATACAAACTGGCCTGGGCTTGGCAAGCTTTCTACTTTGGTTTAAAAACTTAAATTATTGAGCACAAGAGTGGCGGCTTTTCGTCGTTCTTTCGTTCATCGCATACAACTCGGCTCACAGGAAGTATGACAGTTCCGATCGAGAGAAATGGTTCTTCTCATCACTGGGCGCTGTGGGGTATGCTGCAACCAATGCATCCTGAAATAAGATCAATAGAGACAGAATAATGTTTCTCCACAATATATCAATATTTTGGTAACAATGAATAAATAGAAACGGTATTCTAAGCCCAACTTTCCAAAGCAGTACTGGGAATAATAACGAATCACATTAGTGCTTGGAAAGCTCAGTGCAAACATGCCATCAAGAAAAAGAATAGCGGAGGAATCCTGAGCTTCACTAAAAGACAATAGCAAAGACAATTGCAAAGCTCACATTCAGCGAAGGAGCAAAAACGAGCTATTTTAGCATCAAAATGGAGGGGGGGGGGGGGGCCCAAATCTTTCATTTATTTTGTCCAAGATTGTATTTTGCTCAGGCTGTCACTTCCTGTCAAACCATCAAATCGTTCAGAGTGCAGGCAAATAGACTGTTCATATTCTTGGCATTCTACTGGATCTAACTTACAATTTGGGGGAACCTTGTCAAAGGTAAATGACACTTACCTGTGTTTTCCCTGCAGGGGGGATGAAGGACGGCGGAGTAGGGGTGGGTAAAGAAAGATATATGGGTTATCATCAAGATGGCTGGTCATTGACCAAGTTCTTTTTTTACCGTGTTTATGGACCGTGGCGGCGAGGGGGGTTTGGGGGTGACAGATACTTGTTTATGGGCTATGAAGATTTTATAATAAGTCCGTATGTTCTATATACGACAATTGTTTGTTAATCTAAAAATGTAGAACAGAAGAGCACAATACCATAGCACACGACTAAAGCGAATTCCTAGATATCGCGGGAAAATTACAATCTTGTGGCTTTACATGGAACCTGTCAAACACAGGACTCTCACAGCAAATTTCGAGGTAGTTTTACCTGAGATCCAATGTACAAGCTGTTGTAAATCTTCCAGTAGACATCTCGAACTTTCCGTGCCGGGTGAAACATTCCCTGAAAGAATTTAAAAAATCCGTCACATCTGACTTGTTGAATAGTCAAGATTAACTGTGTACTAACTTCTAACCTGTAAGCAATAATGGAGTACTTTAGAAGGACCTAGAGCCACCCTCATTCCCTCAATGGACTCCATAACAGCATTAACAACATGAGGCGAGGTCTCAAAGATGTTGGGCCACACATAGTTGACAAGGTGAGTGAGGGCGTCTTCACAGCCAAAACCTGACACACCCAGGGCCATGTGTTTTATAGCTGCACAGGCTGTCTGCCGATGAACCAAATCCCTGTAGAAGATAAGATATGAAAACAATAAGAATCCAGCCTTGGCATAGAAAATGTATCTGATTTCGTTGGTACTCTTATGTCTTGTGATACACTTGTACAGATATACCCTTTGACGAGCATACAAATGCGTTTATGGATACACAATGAGAAAAATTAATTTGCGCTCTTCACTAAGTCAGCCACAATCTTGGTCAGAATAAAATAAAATAAGATATAAAACCACTCCTTCCCGAACCAATGATGAACTGACACTAAAACCCAAATGGGGGGAGGGGTGGTCTTTATTTTTAATTTAAATTGACCAAGGGTGCAGTGCCTGGGTATGGTGGTTCCTGCATTGCACGTGGTGAGCAGAAAACACACCATACCCAGACGTAACTCCTGTCTTGTGCATCTAATGAAAAGTCAACTCATTTTCTAACCTATCCATAAGGGCATCCTCTAACAGAGGCGTGACAGCGTAGATGTAATCTTTGCCCATTTCTCCAATGTATTCAAACAAGAAGGAGAGAGACTTCAGGACACCATTCTGCACGTTCAGCTCAGGCACACGGTACTCGTTCATCAGGGCAGGGAGGACAGTGAAGGGTGAGCATGTTTCGGCGACAATGGCAATAGCCACAGTGGTACACACTCTGTTTTGACGCTCCTGTACTTTAAGGTTGTTCAGCAGAGTAGCGAGTACGTCCTGGGGACTAGATAACATTTAAACTACGTCAGAACAATAGTACTGTGGTATATCATTGGTATTTGCATTGGCTCAAACAAGGCTCTATACACGGAGTTATTTCAATCCCCATTAAAGAGACATCCAGCATTTGACCATCTTAAATTGTACACAAACAACACAACGTCACAGAGATCCACACAGCACCTCTGATGGGTTTTCGTTCAGTGCAGAATTTCCAAACTTTAGATTTCAAATATATTACAAACAGGAGATTTCATGACGCTGAATCAATTATCGTTTGAACTGTCATTTGAAACTTGTAGCTATGTATGTGCACTCACCAATTCATTGAACTCTAATGCATAGCATTGAAGTCACTGAGAGTTTGTAACCGCGTAAAGCCCAGGTGAATTAAATAAACTATCTTGTCTATCTTATAACAAGCTTGCCAGGTAATTGAAACGACATAGTTAGAAGCGATCCGTCATAGGGAAAGTCTAGAGATAGTGTCAAATGCAAAGGGCCAGTAGTTTTCCGTTTAAAGCTTACCCAATAGCTTTGGCGATGTAACCAAAAGTGTTCACAGTAGCTCTTCTGATGGCTTTCTTGTGTGCCTTCAGCAGCTCAAGTAGCTCAAAGCAAATTCTCATCCACTCACGAGCACCGACATGTTCAGCTCCTCTGTCTGCGATCCTACCCACAAGGTCAATGCAGTTCTCCTGTACCTTCTCATGTCTGAAAGCACACAGCTTACCATTAGCTTGATAGGCGAGACTGTCAAATTGTTACCTGATCAAGGGGTTACTCAACAGTGGCACATTGACTATCAAAATATCTCAAGGTACTACCTTTCCTAGCTAAACTTAATAGTGACCAAGGTTTGTTCAGTAAACTGCTATTGAGAACATAGACGTGACGAGTTGATGTTGGCAGGACTAAATGTTCAATGATCAATCTTCTAGTGTGATTTAGTATAATGTTTGTGACAGTGCAACAAGAAACACAATCACGAAGTGAAAATGATGTCATGGAGTTTACAACCGTCATTTAAGATGCTTGACCTGTGTTTCAGCTATACTGATAAAGATAAAACATCAACAGCACAACAAATTCCAACAAATGGTAAGAACCACACCTGTTTTTTAGAATTGGTGTCAATCTTGGAAGCAAATCTTTGATGGGTGGAGTCATTTTGTTCATTCCAATAACATTGACAATTGCCTGCAAACAAATCAGACATACGAACTGATCAGCTAGCAACTAATCGTATCAATCAACTGACCTTATAGAATTTCTGCTACATTGTATGAAATTCAACAGCAGCAATAAACAGCTATTTCCCTGCTACTGCTTCAGCTTCGGCATTAATTTGTTTGCTGTTTATCGTTCAACATACCTTGAGGGCTCCAAGGATACTGCCCAGTACTTCTGGGTACTCTTCTCCTAGGTACTCGTACAACACAACGCCCAAGTGACCCATAAGCTTCTCCTATTAACAAAAAAATCTTTAGTCAGTGTCTCTTGCTGAACACAAAACTGCTCACTTAACATTCATTAGATACTCATCACCAGAACTTGAATTTCCCCACTAAGAAAAATTTTATTTCTTTGGATATTTAATCCCCTGTTATTTTGAACTCCATAAAATGCCTTATGGAGGAGTGCTCAAATTCTTGAGAGCCTGAAGTGTAACGCAACACCACACACTTAAGATAATCAAGTCCCACTCAATACGCTAACATAAATCATTTTATTATCCAACTGCGCTTCGTAGAGTACAAATAACGCCCCTGGCAGGTTTGTTTGCTGTTGACCATTCATTTAACTGGATTTCCCGCGCCAAAGTCGTTCCGCTTCACCTACTTCTGTCACGTAAACAAATATTCGCGAAATTCACTCGCAAAGACATAACAATTTGGCGTGTTGGATAATAAATCAATTATTAGACGTTTTGTTGTGTAATATCGCTGAGAATCTTTACTCGTTGTTTGTATGTTAACTCGCCCTACAGGCTCGCCAAAATATGGCACAACTCGTAAAAATACTCAGCGATACTACACAACAAAACGTCTAATAAGATATATGTTCAAAAATTTCTCTCAGTCACCTAAGACCAAATGTTAGTTGTCTGAGGTGACTGGGGATCGCTACAGCACAGCCTTGCACAACATATCCGTGTTCATAAGTTAACTCACCTCTCCACAAGTCATCATGACCTGTGCAATCCTGGATATGAGATCAGCAGCCTGCTGTCTGACCTTGGCTGACTTGTTGTTCAATCTCCACAGGATAGTACCACAGATCTGGGGTAAATATGGCTTCACTCGCTTACCTAGAGCATTGACCACTGTACCAAAACCATTCAACATAACAATGTCCTGTGTAAAATGAAGTAAAACAAACTAAGAGTAAGCTTAACAGCATTATAAGGTTCTTCTTGCAAAAGAACAGAATAACACAAGTTTTTTTTAAAAAAACATTTTCTCTGCTACTGCTGTGTTCTAGAAACATGTGTGCAAGTTAAGGAGAGCAAGAAATGGTGCGGGAAAACTTGCCATGGGCAAGATGAGACTGAAGATCTGTCACAGCAGGAAGAGGTTCAAAATCCACCCCTGTGACAGACGAGAACCTATGATGGAGGGTTTAATGAGCTAATATCCTTCCAAGAGGTTTGTATTGGTTCCCCTGGCTGCAGCTATATCTGCTATTTCCTCACAGGACCAGCAATGCTTACTACCCTAGCTAGGTGCTGAAGAAACATGTACCTCCTGTGTCTGTTCCTGGAAGGCATACAGGATGCCGTCAATAAGCTGTTCTTCTAGACGGGAATCAACATCAGATGAACCAAGGTTTCCCATGGTCTGCAACACAAAAATATTTACTGTTAGAGGGACCTTGAACAAGGGAGAAAAAACACAAACAGTGTTCTAGCAGATTATAAACTTACCTTCTCAATTGTTTCCATGACCATTTTTCTGTACTGTTCATTTTCATCTTTCAGATCATCCACTATTCTGTTGATAATCTCTGATGCACCCACTTTGTTTGCCAATTCCACTGTTGTATCGACAAGCTGTCAAATACATGAAATACATGTAACAACACTGACCAAATTAGCAAGTGAAATACAAAGAAGACTGTGGCAATAACCAGTTAAAAGGTTAGACCTCATATCATCAAAAATAGCAGGGGAAATGTATCAGGGGATTCATATATTATTTTTGTGCTTGACACTGACTCTTACTAACATTAGAAACAATGTTAAAACTTCAGAGACGTTTTGGTCAAACAACTTCGGCCTTCATCAGTTTTTAAAAAAGGCAACTTAGTGATGGCTGTCTGACAGTTCATATTCTGATGTCCATCCCTGACTGCAATTTTATGTTAATTACTTATGACACATTATGCCAAAACAAAGACAAACTACAGGCAAATATTGACAATGCTATAAGTTCTATGGAAAAAGGTTTGCCACTGACTCTTTCATTTTTTCAACAGATATTTCATTTCTCCAAAACATGTGTTGAAAAAACCTATTTCCATAGAACTTATGACATCTCCTGACTACACTTTTTCCATTTTTAAACATTGACAGTGCTAACCTGTCTGTAATTTCTTCTGTCCAGTGCCATCCTGTGCTGCCAGAAATGCTTGAAGAAATCTGGTAAAATTTCATCTTTAATGTACTGAGGCTCAACACCATCTGTTCCACAGCACTGTTTCACCACCTGCAAACCAAAAAAGTCACAATCACGCAACAATCAATTTTAAAACCTCATAAGCTTGAGTGAACAAGCACCATTGTTTGATGATTTTTACACAACATATGGAACACCACATTGTGTAGCACGTAACCCAACAGTGCAATATACAGGTATTTCACAAGCCATTGTAAAAAGGCAGCATGAAAACATTTCCTAGTCTGAAAACTACTTAAGAAGACATCATGTTAAGCAACTTTTGTGTTTGGTTAAGTCTCAAGTGAGTATTCACTGGCTTGAACTGCAGGATCATTAAGGTTACTATTCCAAGAGTATAAAGGGCACAATTAACCAATTTAACTGTACACTTTAGGTGGGGAAAGGTTTTTCAGCAATTAATGTGCTATTAAGGTCTAACATTTGTTTTTCAGCAGTTGGAAAAGGCTGAACATTTTTGTTTCATAAAAATGTCAATTTTCAGTTTACAAGAAATCAAAAACCAAAGATCAATAGCCTTCTTGTTACCTTCAACACGATCTTCTTCATTTCTTCGTCAGGACTCTGAAACTCACGGATTAGGATCAACATCACTTCCCTGGTGTAGTAGTTGGCATACTCAGCATCCATGAGAGGAATAAGGTAACCAATGGCCTTTAAAAAGGCAGCAAGACCCTGGAATAAAACACTTCATGTTAGCAAAACAAGCCATTTTTCATACCTCTTACAGTTAATGTCATAAGCCACCTAAAATCATACACATAACAGGACTAAATAGAACTACAGTAGAACCTCTGGTTATGATCACCCCTCATAAGCGACCACTTCTCCTCAGCGACCAGTTGTCCAAAATGGCAAAAGTTTCCAAGTCAAATCACTGTAATTAGAACTACTTGTAAGCAACCACCTCTCGTAAGTGACCAGGATAACTTTTAACGCTAAAACTTTGAAATATTCTGTTGTTTTTAATATCCTGTAAGCAACCACTTGAGAGATAATAGAGTGAAAATTGGACAAAAAGGTGTTGTAACATTATCAAATTCCTAGGTAGTACAAAAGATGGATATTTTTTAATGAGATATACCAGATTTTTTCTTGAAATTGACTTTTCACTTGAATAAAACATTTCAAAAATCAAAGAAAAATGCACATACAATGCACTCTACCAGTCTTAAATAAGGAGAAAGTTTGACCAAAAACTCTTGTAGGCCACATCCTGCAAGGAACCAGCCAAGCTTGAGGTTCAACTGTATAATTATGCATACTGCTATTTTTGCCTCTTGAGGGAAAAACGTAATGCTTAATCCCTGCATTAAAAATCATAAGACACTAAATTATAAGACACTGAGCATATTCCATTCATCAACCAATCCCAACAACTTTCTATTCGCTGATAAGACACAATTTCTGTTTCCACTGTCAAACAGTTAGCAAATCATATCTTGGACAGGTGTTATTGATAGGAAAAGTAAAGATTACACAAAGTCTACATAGGTAAAGAGACATTTAGTACATATTCACCTTTCCTCTGTGCTGCCTGATGCCTTTCCACAGCGGCTTCAAGACACTATCAAATGACTCAATACCATAGGGCGTAGCAGCCTCGGCAAGAGCTGCCAAGGCAAGAGCAGTGATAGTTCGCACCTTCTGCTGCTCATCAACCAAGCCTAACAAAACAAATGACAAATACATCAATGATGAGTTAACATGATCATCACTTGAATGCCTCTAAGTGGAGCTGGGTTATGTTCCTGAAATAGCAGGAGTAAAAACCTTATGATTATTCCTCTTATTACCCACAGTGATGATCAATATAATGATTGTCAAGGTACAACAAAGGGTAGGTTGATAAGAACTGAAAACCTTTCCAGACTTAGTCTGCTATAATGAACCCTGTTTTCAGATATTCCTTTAACCTTTTCAAGAAGAAGAATAGGTAGCAGAAACTTGATTGTGCACAACAAAGTTGCAACCATTTGGTACAGTTTATGCTACTGCTACTGTCCAAACACAAAGCAAAGACAAAGGGAATAGATAGAGCAAAAAATACCATGACATTTGCCATGTGCAGTTCCAAAAATAACCATACTTCTACCACACAAGGGAATGGAATTTCTCTGGAAATTACAGAAATGTATCAAGTTTATTGAATTTTCACAGGGGGTTAGGAGGGGAGTCTTGGAAAAAATTCTTCTGTGGGGAGGTATGTATATTTTCTGGAAGTACACAATAGAAACTGTTCCACTATAACAGCATTTGATAATGATGGCTAGATGATGCTGAATACATGTTGTAGCATTTTTCTTTGAAACTAACATAACTAACTTAAATTATTACAGATAAAGAATCACAGCATGTAGGATGTTCTCACAAGTTTAAAATAGGTATCTCACCATGTTCAATAATCTCAACCAAGTTCCTCAAGTGAGGCAAGATAGCACATCCCATCAAAATAGCTATCTGCTGTACAATTTTAATACCAGTGTGACGTGCCTGCCATGACTTCTTACTG
The DNA here is from genome assembly GCA_022496165.2 of Catalaphyllia jardinei. Lineage (NCBI taxonomy): Eukaryota > Metazoa > Cnidaria > Anthozoa > Scleractinia > Caryophylliidae > Catalaphyllia > Catalaphyllia jardinei. Next base: position 13,178,758 of record CM042752.1, read on the forward strand.
CGACAGACAGCCTTCAAGAATGGCAGAAGGGATGGGATGCCCAGAGCAGAAGCTACAACAGCAAATGCTCTGCAAACAACAAAATTAATGAAAACAGTGAACTTTCTGAAAAGCAAAATGAGCATTCAAAAAGCTGACAAATTAAATTTTTTACAGTGATAATAAAAGTTGTTTACCTTGCTGTAGTGTTACGGACATATTCATCAATGTTGTCAATGTCAGGCCTCATGGTTGAAATCATTGTTGCCAAACCAGCAGCCTAAAGTCAAAAGTGAGACATTTAATACTTGTAACATCCCCAACACAAAACAACCTTCGCTGATCTGGTAGCTGGCTTTTTTGTCTGTCATTTAATGGGAGGGTTTATATTGATTTTACAAAGTTGCTTCTATTTAACAATTTTCATTATTTTCTCCTGTTGACAAAATTAACTTGCTTCTGTGATAACCAAAAAATGACACCTTGGGCTAAGTGTGATCGAAATGTAACATTCCACATTAATTTAGAGGACAAGGAAGCAAGAAAATTATTCCCAAAGCAAAATATGGTTCAATATTTATACAAGTTCTCTACTCAGGTATCACGAGGAAGACATCAGTAAAGAGAATTTGTATACTGACATATGTACTACTTACCTTGGCCAAGTTGGAAATAATTTCACGTCCTTCAACTCTTGCATAGTAATCTTCATCAATCAACAGAGGCTCAATAACCACAAGGATCTGCAAGAATCATAATACATAATACATTTCAATAAATGGTTTCATGTTTCGCTGCAGTCAATCATCTTTCCAGACCCCTCAGGAAATAGACATTAACTTGACTGGTTTCAAAAGGTCACACCTGACAAAAAGGTTGTAATTGATCCACTTTGCTTTCCTTGCAAGGTTTGTTGTTTTTAATTCATGAATGATGGCAGCCAAAAATGTTATTGTTAATTAGGTTTTGAACTTCAGAGTTTGCCCGTTATTGAAAGGCGCAGTAATAGAAGAGAAGTAACAAAATCACCTTGTGAACAAATGGCCGCACAAGATCATCCAGCTTGTACAAGATTCTGTCAATGACTTTTACCAACAAGTGACGTTCCTAAAGAGAAAATAATTAAGCTTGTTAGTGAGGCAGGAAGTAACAAATATATCAATCAATTTCACAGGGAGTCTGCTTTGGTTAAAGTTCAATATGGCTGGAAGGTTGACCCTAAAAACAATAATTTCCAGTTTGTGTACTAGTTGAAACAACTATTTCTGACACCTGTTTAACACATACAGCACTCCAAGCTCACTTTTTCGAGAAGTCGGTGACCTTTAATTGGAAAATGGTCGCCATAAAAAAATTCAGTCACCACAAAAAAGTAAACGGGGAGGACACTTCATGACTTATTACAAGAAGGGCTAATGCACTGGATGGCACATTTTCAACACTTTACTTTGCGACAGTGAGAAAGAAAGACAGGTGATGCCGCCGCTTGTACTACTGATTAAATTTGTCCTATTATTATTGATAATTTTTCAAGTAAGTTTCTCTTTTACTCTGTTGGTCGCCAAAAGATTTTCCACTCGCCATAGTGACCAAAATGGTTCCAGCTTGGAGCGCTGACATACTGTCACGTAGATGTCAAAGTTTATTGTGCTGTGTAAATAGATGTATCTAAGTAGTCACAAATATCTCACATGGTATCCACAACATGGTATAGATAACATCACTGTCTTGAAATAACAAACAATTACTTAATTACTCATGTAGCATCTCATGAGGTACACTTAGAAGGAGTGTAACTAGACAATTTCAGGTTGTAAACAAAGAAATACATGTACATTTAAAGTTAAGGCAATCACAACTTAGCTTTAACCATTGGCTACTTACCTGATCTTCGAGAGTTGGTGACATAAGGAGTGGAAGGATCTGATTAAACAGTGGTCCTGCTCCAAACTCACGAGCTTTGTCAGTGATCTGACGCAGGGCAGCCTTTCTCATGGGTGGTGTGCCATTTTTTATCTTCAAAAGGAGTTTCATGATCTTTCTCTCCTTTAACTCTTCAGGGCTTAATGTGCTCTCATCGACATCAACCTGTGAATACAGACAAAGATGCGGTGGATAACAATACTATTCTATACTATTCTATACTACATTGTAAAGCGCCTAGAACAATTAATGATATAGACGCTATATAAATAAAGTTTATTATTATTATATAAATAAAGTTTATTATTATTTTTATTATTATTATAGAAACAGCTTAGCACCAACTGTATATGCAGACACCTGAACCACTCTCTTCATCAAATTTTCGATGACAAAACTAGAAAATACACAGACCAAAAAACAAAGACTCAAAGGCAACTTTAAAATCACACAAACCACATTGTTGTTGAAAGTCCTTGCAGTCCCTTATAATATGGGTATTTTTAGGCAAACAGTAGTTCTAATTGAAGGCCTTCGTGCCAAAAGGGCGTATATCAGTTTTTGGCTGATTTTCACTTTTTGCAGGATCGAGCTAATTTTTGACAGACTGAGTTGTTTTGACATGAAAAGCATGGTTCCGTAATTGTTTTGATCAATTTGCACTTCGTTCTTCAGGAATAACGTATGCAAAAAACTCAGTTTTCCTCTGGAGACCTTTTGTCCAATGAAAAACAAAAGAACCTTTTGTTTCGCTTAGTTTTATTATTCGTATAATTACGCTGATCAGTTACTGCTGCTTTGTTAGCACAAGCGGTTAAGGCGCTGAATGGAGCGGATGTGAATTTGTTTTGTCGTGACACAGGTTCGATACAAGGTCGGTTTTTTTTTTGGGCTGTTTCCCTACTTATTTTACAAACCAAAACGTATATTTAAAAATATACGTGCTATCGAAGCTGCTAAAAGTAATCGTTTAAGTTCAGGTCACATCGAAATTTGCCTTCAAAACATTTGCTCATAAAGATGCCGCTTCATGCAAAACTGAGTTTTTTGCATACGTTATTTCTAGAGAACAAAGCCCAAATCGACCATAACAATTACGGAACGATGCTTTACATGTCAAAACAAGTCAGTCTGTAAAAAATCAACTAGATCCTGCAAAAAATGAAAATCAGCCAAAAACCGATATACGCCCTTTTTGCACGAAGGCCTTCAATTGTTCAGTTATCTAGTCTGTAGTATGTATGTAAATGCTGGGTATGCAAAATTATTGTTGTTGTTGCAGACAAACACCAGGCACTACATGGTGTCAACATGTCTAATACACAGGTTAACTGGCATGCATTAAAACTGAACATCCCAAATGACCCTACGGTTGCTGGCAAAGTCAACCACAACAACAATTTACAAGTACATAATAAGAAAAGGTCTACACATAAGACTGTTCTGTACGCTTAAACTTACCAATAGCTTGTCAAAGTACTGTACGTCATCAGGTTTTAAATATGGCAAATTACCAGGAGGTTGATCCTCAACTAGTTTGGCTGATCTGTCTTCTTGCTACACAAAACAAAGAAAACAGAATGCTTGTCAATGAACCCATTAAACCATTTAAAATGAAACAAACAAAACAAGGCTTCCTGATTTAGACCCAAATAATTAAGGATATCAGTTTATACATCCACTACAGTAAAATGATTGTAAAATTCTTAATTCGTTTTTAAGGTGTTTCTTCTTTCAAAATGATGAGTACAATCTGATAAAACGCAAGTAAGCCATACCTGAATAAAAAAGCCACTGCCCCCTATAGGAGTTGGTGTAGCTGTCAGTTTGCGGGAAGGAGTTCTAATGGGTTGATAACCAGGAGGTGGCTCAAGAATCTGCAAATTTACAAATGAAAATTTTCCTGTTAACAAAACAATTTCAGTATTATGCTATGGAAGAAGTATTTTAACAAGAAAATGCATAATCACCACATCATGTACTAAACAAAGTACATGTAATTAAAGAAAGGATATAACAAGACTAATTTTTCTGCATGGTTTTCATTTTGCATTACAATAGGCTATTAAAGTCTCGCGAGAAATTCAAGCAATGGCACTTACAGTTTTTTTAAGCTCGCGCAAGACGAAACTCATCTCGCGAGAGGGTGGTAACTTACTTTTGAGCGATACTGTATTGTGTACATTGCACATTTAGGCTGTAGTTTGCTGTCATGCGATGGTTAAAATTTTCCTATATTGCATATTCTCAACCCATGTCATCAAATGCCCAAATACAAGTCAAGATCAGACCTTGTAGCCTTCTTTGGGGAAAAACGAATCCAGCTCATCATCAGAGAGGTATCTGTTTCTTTCATCAATTTCCCTCTCCCAACGATATGCCTGCATCTGTTCTGGTGTCATAGCCATGTGCCCTGGTGTGGGTGTCTGCATCTGCATAGCAGCAGGCCCAGCAGGAGTTACTCCACTGGTGCCAATCATTGGAGTTGTACCACCCATTTGACTGGCTGGTGTCTCATCCCACCTGGATCGTCGCTTACTGCCTGGAGTGGGTGTGGCTCCTGGTGTTTCTGCACCAGTACGGTCGGTTCGGGGAGTCTCTGCCCAGCCTGGAGTGGCATGTCCTGGGGTCTCACCTTTGAAGCAATCAATTATTTGATGGTTAACTATGTCATATAGTGTACACCTCTTTTGTTCTGATGACTATAGAGCAAGCAAAATCCAATTTTACCAATGAGGCAATCAGAAATAAAGACATGTAAAATCCTCTGTCACGAACAGAACCTTTAGGAAGACAGTTGTGACAGTCTCGAGAAACAATCTACTGTACATGCAAATCTTATTTCTCCCAAGGGCAACAAGACAAACTAAACCAAAGCAGTCAGGAGAGTTTTAAGTACAATCATGGAATAAAAATGTTTTAAGTTCAATGAAATGTTCTTAACAGTTTTATTCCATTACCAACAACACAGTCCTGTGAGGTGCTTATGGATGTGCAAGACAGACAGAAAACATCTGCACTGACAAATACAACAAACCTCTCTCAGTCTTTGGTGTCTCATCCCAACGATTCCTCCTTGTTGATGAAATGCCTAACAAATTAAACATTGACCATAAAATTAAAATCAGAGAAACAATCTTGAAAAGCAACTGCATACTTTATTGAAAAGCTTTTGAATATTTGTATTGCATATCACAATTACTCTAAGGGCAAAAAGGTTTCAAACAACACAAGTGTAATGGTGTAACTGCATGTGTAAGTGTAAAAATGTGTGTAATGAAGCCATAACAGACATGGAGGACTGTACATGAACGTGTAAGGTGAAGGTAAAGTCTGCTTACGAGCCAAGTGGCTCATTAGGCTGGAGCTTATCCCGGTCTCCTTAGCATGAAACGACTGAGAGTATTTCTACTCCTCCCTGGATCGGATGCTAGTCCATCGCAGGGTTACCCCCCAGCATTAATTTCGACGGTACTTATTTATACACCTGGGTGGAGAGAGGCACTGTGAGAGTAAAGTGTCTTGCCCAAGAACACAACACAATGTCTCCGGCCAGGGCTCGAACCCGGTCCGCTTGATCCGGAGACGAGTGCACTAACCATGAGGCCACCGTGCCTCTCACAACAACAGAAAAAACGGATGAGATGGTACATGACTGTGTAACTTTATCATTTGACAACAGTCAGCTTTAGCCATTGGACATGAACCAAAGTATTCCTGTAGAGTGTATGATAGAGGACTACAGGTAAGAGCAGATGTGATTGCAGTGGCCTACTTTTGTTGAGCTGATCATCTCATAAAGAAGCTTTTATCTCAGTACATGTATGTTGGTAGATAAGTACATGTAAATCCTTCGTAGTTTCTCAACTTAAATTTGCTAAATGGCAGCCAGTTCACCTTTGTCAACCTCACGTTGATATTTGGCTAAATAAGCAATCTTGAACAAGAGTGAGTTCTAAAGAAAGTCAAGTGATTTCTTTGATGATCTTGCTAACAGATTCAGCATTACGTTTCCTTCTGAATAAGCTACAATCAATACCCAGGGGAATGTGATTCTGTCTGGACACATCTTAATTTAAAGATACATGTACTATCACTTTTTACATGTTTAAAGTTAACCAAATCTACACAGCAAACCAGAAGCACAAGCACAACAAAGCGCCTTCACCTGGTGTGGTATTGCCACCTGGTGTAGCACTGGGTGTGGCATGTCCAGGGGTCACATGGCTTGGTGTGGACTCCCATATCCTTGTACTTGGAGTTGCCCCAGGAGTCTCTGAACCTGGTCTATGAGGAGTGACTCCAGGAGTCTCTGAACCTTTTGGACGCCCAGGTGTTTCATCCCATCGACTGGCAGAAGGAGTGGCCATCTGTGTGTTACAAAGAAACATCAAAAAATGTTATAACATAAAATCACTTTGACTGTCACCATATTAGTGGGTTGAAAAATTGCTGGGTTAACTATCAATTTGTGTGAAAGTACATTTCTTCTGTTAAGCTGTTAGTAAAACACCTAGTAACGAAAATTCCAGTGTTTTAGACACAATAGTTACCCCATGGTACAGTACCGGTCAAATGTAAGTTACCACCGTCTCGCAAGAAACAAGACTCGCAGGAAACGAGAACTGTCTCGAGATAAATTTCTCGTTTCCCGCGAGTACACTGCAAGTACCACCTCTGTAGTATCGGTTGCTTGCGGAAAGGATTGTCGTGTGTGGAGAAAATCGTTGAGCGGACATGTGTCATATCATTGATTTTGTACTTGGTTATAGTATTCACATGTGATGTCACGTTTCAAACATGTAATCTACGATAACTTTTTATTCACAGAGTGAAGCCACAACGCTTTTGAACACGAAGCCTCAATTGACTTTGTATTTGGTTTTAGTATTCACATGCGAAGCCACCCTTCGAACACAAGACTGGATTGACTATTTATTTGGTTTTAGTATTCACATGCGAAGCCATGCTTTGAACACGTAATTTAAGTTAACTGTTTATTCACAAAGTGAAGCCACAACGCTTTTGAACACAAAGCATCGATTGACCATGCAAATGTGGTAATAAAATGCCATAGTGTGTTAAACAATGCGTGTCAGTCCTTTATTGTTCCATCTCCAAAAACGTTTCGACAGTGCATCGTAGGAACTTGGATAAAACTTTCTTTCTGTAAATTTGGACTACTTCAGCAAATGAATCATCTGTATATGTAAAATAGCACCAGGAATACCGAGATAGCTTTCAAAGCTCGCCAGCATACCGTGAAATTTCATAGATCTTTGTAATTGTGTCCCTGGCGTGTACTGAAAGCAAACTTTATCCTGTCAAAAATTGAATGAATGTAAACCGCGCATCGCAAGAACTTCGACTAAACACTTTCCTCTAAATATGGATCATTTCTGCATTTGAATCATCCAATTGTGTAAAATAGAACTAGAGATATTGAATAGTTTTACTTTTCAAGCATCGCAGGTATACCGTGACATTTCAAAGATCTCTTTCAGTTGTCTTGCCAGCGTGTGCAGAGGGCAAACTTTTCCTGGTCAAAAATTAACGATGCATCGTAAGAACTTTGATAAAACACTTTCTGTACATTTGGACTATTTCAGCGTTTGAATCATCATTTGTGTCAAATAAAACTGGATATATCGAAATAATTTTCAAGCTCGCCAACGATTGCCATTCAGTGTCTCTTTTATCCTCTCGTCGTTCAGTTCCATCACTTTGGTAGCGACCTTTTACTGTAGGTAAGAACCGGCTTCTCACGAGTAATATATTCCATACTGAATGCCTCAGTGATTCTCGAGAGAAACAAGACTAGTCTCGCAGGAAACAAGAACTGAATCGCGAGAAACGAGACGAGAGGTGGTAACTTACATTTGAGCAGTACTGTATCTAGTGGGAAAATACACTTAAATCTGAGAACTTGAAGCAAATGTATGATCCTGTGGTCCTCTATTGTAGTACAGCTGGTAATTGGTTAATGGCAGTTCAAAATGTTTCTGCCATGTCTTTTAACCCATTGATGCCTGTGCCGCCCGTAACCGCCCATGCGAAAAACCTTGCCATTTCCTGGTGCTGCCCATAACCGCCCGAAAAAATGCACGTGGGGACAATTGACTTTCCTACCCTCCCTGAAGACTCTTTAGTTCTCTTATTGTTCTATTGTTCTTAAGGACAAATAAACCAATCAGAATGGACTTTGAGTATATTTTTAGTGGACTTTCGGGGTCCTAGAAAGACGGGGTTTTTTTTCTTAAAATTGTGCGCGCGAAAAGTGCAGTAAATCATGGCGCGTTGCGGGCCAAATCTTGTTTTCATTCTTAACATAGCGAAATTACTGCTTTGGTTTTCAAAATAGAAAGGAAAAATACAAATCAGTGTTTAGGTGGCCTCAGAACGGAAAATCAAGGAGTACAAAGTCCTCAAACCTTTCTGGTGAAGAAGTTTTTCTTCCTACTATTGCCGCAAAACATGAAGATTGGAGCGCTTTCAAGTAAGTTCTGACGACAGATCACATATTAAAAGCAGCTTTTCCGATTTGAGAAACAAAAATGGTAATGTACATTATTACTTCGAAGTTGAATTCAACTTTTAGAACGATTGGTAAAGCCACGGGCGCTAAAATGACAGCAAAAGCCATCAGTAAAAACTCAAGCTTGCACTTTAGCGTGAAGAATTAATTTTAACATCATGCAGCAAAAGCACGTCTACGAATTTGGAATTTTTTTTTGCCTTTAAATAGGTTTCTTTGCCTCAGCTTGAATGAAAATTTATTGTTATTGAACTTCCTTTCGCATTTCTTTGATTTGGTCCAATGTATCTGCGAATTTTAGGTTTTAAAAGCAAACAGCAACTTTCACGCTGGATTTCTGCATATTTAATTTACGGCGACCACAAGGCGGTTTGTTTATTTCTTTAATCGCTTTGTGCAAATATGTTTTGAAGTCTTATTATGCTACTACAAAACAAATTAGGAAAGAATTAAATGGGCACTAATTTAACACACTTGCTTTTTTTGTCTTTTTGATTTACAAATTTCATTTCACTTCGGCCGTAATGGAATTTCTTTGCGCGGTGAAGAAATTATTCAATGTCTTGTTTTGAAATTGATTTTTTGATGAGTTCTTCGCTTTTATTTTCTGTTGTTTTATCAAATGTCAGCCCAAATAGTACAAGAAAGGAAATTCTGTTGTATTTGGTTTTGTTTTGTTGTCTGTAGTCAATAATTAAATCATTTTTGCAATTCAATTTTCTCGGCTTCTGTTGGACATTTTGTCGCGCGGTAAAGGAATATTATAATTTCTTGCTTTTTTATTAGTTTTACATATCAAGTTGAGGCCTTTTTGTTAATATTTTTGAATATTTTGGCCCTTTATTCATTTGACTCTAAATAAACGACATCGTGAAACCTAATCTTGTGTCTGTGGTTACTGCGCATATGGTTTATTTTTGTGCTTTCACTCGCTCTAAAACACTCTAAAAAAACACCAGGGAATAAGGGGTGGGTCGCGGGCAATTTCATTCAGGCGTCAATGGGTTAAACAAGGACTTCTAAGTGTACTTGCCAAGGGGAATAATTGGAAGGGGGATTGATTCAAGCTCCAAACATGATGTAGTAGTTAAAACTTAATCTACTTCAGTAGATGTATACAAATTAAAAAGCTACACAGCAAATTTGTGTTGAAAATTTCCTATTTCTTACTTCAGCTTGATCCCAACTAGACTTCTTCTTGGCTGGTGTGTCATCCCCAGAAGCCTGCTGGTCCCATCGACGACGCTTTCTCTCTGTGAAAACAATGGTTTAACAAGTGTAGGATATCAATAACATCGCTAACATAGTAACATTCCACAACTTACTGGCAAAACTATGATTATAAGAGAAGCCACAAAGAGATGAAATTCGTCTTGACATGTATGCCCCACTCTCATTACCACAAAAAAAGCACTGATATTAAATCTATCTAAAAGAAACTTGAGCCTAAAATTCCTAATGGTCAATGCTTTTTTTCCAGAGTCAACACATTAGCTCGCAAATAGGGAATGTATTGAATTAATGAAACAGTTTAAAAGCAAACCTGGTTTTGCTGCAGGTTGAACCTTTTGTAATTCTCCTGATGCTGCTTGGTCCCTCAGATGACGGAATATTTCTGCCTGGAAATGAAGTATGTACAATGTAAACAAACTGTTACGTTGTTCTGACTTACTTCTATCATGCAAAAACTCCATCTGCAAAAAGTTACTTTTATATTGCAGAGTATTTTATACTGATTATATCATTTGTAGCTTTTAAGTAAACATAGTCCTATTGCCTTCTCTAGGCTTTCCCATTTTAGAGTTTTTATCAGTTATATTTTGTAACACTGAGAGCATATTAACAAACTTTTATAACTTTTCAAATTCTCATGTCTTAATTTTACTCATATACATGTATGCAAAACTTTTAATCACTTGAAAATGGTTTCAGAGAGATAAAAACATTGTTTTTACTGCTAGTTTTTATCTGATAGATTAAACGGGTGTATACATAGGTACATGTATTATTATTTTCAAGTCATAGCACACCTGATCTCTATGAAGATCCTGTTCTTGCATAATGTCCTTGTAGGTCCTAACATTTTTTAAAGAAGCTGGATCAGGTGTTTTTCCACCTAGAAAAATAAAAATAAAAAGCAACAAGCATATTAACTCTTTGCAAATTCCCCAATACAACATCACATGATAACAATTCATTACTACTGCAGCTTAGTAAAAAAGTCCAGGAAATGAAGCGAACAAGTTTTATGTGCTGAATCATTGGTAAAAAATAGTTTACTGCAATACTGTTTCCTTCAAATATTTTCCAATTTTTCTTGACAGATTGCTAGCCAGTCCCTAGATCTCTACAATAGCAGTTCATTTGTAACTACAGTCTTCAAAGATTTCGGGACCGGCACGCGTG
>CM042752.1:13189700-13227200 GCA_022496165.2 Catalaphyllia jardinei
GTCTTGTGATGAGTTGAAGCACTGACTGGCATCATATCCTGGCATGGAGTTAGTTGAGAAAACCAAGCTCTTCTCCTAATAAATAATTCTTCAGAGGTCAGTAATCGACCACTGTGTAGCATGAGTACTGGCTTCTTTATTACCTTATTGTATTCTACTGTATTCTTACTACATTCTTTAAAACTTTGCAAATTTCAAGATTTTTCATTTGTCTACATATAAATATCCAAGTATACAAGAGTGCATGATGCCCTTTCGGCCATAGAAAAGAGCAAGAGATACTTCATCTGTCTTAGACAAATGAAATCAAGATTATCTTTGGAGTATATTTAACATCCAGACAAGACATTTGAAATTCAATGTAGTCCACACTTTTGGCTGATATCAATGTCAAGAAAATAAAAAATCTTTGAACTATGTTCTGAATATTCCAGATCTCCTTTGCCTTATTCAAATAAAACCAAAAAGCAGCAGATCTACTGAATCTGTCACGATTACATTATCTATAATACTTAAAAATTTAGATTGTAACTGTAGTACTATAATTATTATTATTATTATTATTATTATTTTGTTCCATGTTGGTATACAAAAGCCATTGATCTCATCCATGCAATAGCTACAACCAATACCCAGACTTGTAACAATATTTGTAAATAACCAACAATAGAGTCATTTACTCTTGCTTATATTTTGTGCAGTTGATGAGCGAAGTTTCCAGTACTCACCGCTGAATGGAAAAAAGGGGTTCAGGAGTAAGTAAAATGAAGTCAACAGTTCTTACTCTACTCATGTACAAGCTGTTCAGAGCAGTTTTTGAATGACTGCATAAGTTTTTTTATCTAAACGAACTCAGAGTCCCACAGATCAATAATAAATCATGCTAAAACATTGCAGTGGGACTGCATTTAAATCAAAACCCATCATAACTGGTTTGGTTTTTCACTCGATCAGGTCATAAAATACAGGTAAGGTGTTTGTTTCAACAGATAAAACTAAATTGTGTTCAGGAATATTCTAAACAAAATCTTCTGCTGACCAAGCACAAAGCCAGCATCATAAAATGCATAATACCATAACAGCCTCAAACAAAAACTGCTCTAAAAGCCAGTCCATCAATACTAGTATAAAAACAAGAAAGCCTATTGCCAGAAACCAAACTCAATTTTGAGTCTACATAACAAAATGAAATGTACGGTACTTTGCATTATGTTTAGATAAAGATTGAAGCAAATGTAAACGCAAACAGACTGAGACTGAGAAAGGTGACACAAAACAAGTGTTGGTACCAATGCCATGGAACAAATGTTATTAATTATACTGGCCGTGTTGGCATATTTTTAATCCAAAGAAGCCAGAATTGGATGAACAACAAAATTACTGGTTTTTAAAAAAGACAATATAACAGTGATTCCTGGCACTATGCTTTCTTGAGTTGTTCAATGAACCAAAAATGTTTGAAGAAAAAACTACTCAGAGAAAATCTTTAAAAAGAGTATCATCAAGATTTCCAAGCAACAATCATTTGGCATGACCAATTTATATTAAAAGGATAGTGAGGATAGTGTTGAGAAGTCTATACAGGTCAGATGGATGATGAAATCAGTAATAATGAAATAAGGGAATTTTAACTATGTGACTAAAAGCTGCCAGACAACTAAATGTTGAAATTTGGTCTGCAAAAGAATGTGGATTTTTTCACAATGCGTTCTACGGGTATCATTATTCTAAATGTATATACATTCAAGACAACTTAGAAACAAAATCAAACTTATTGAGAGTAGGGTTAGGGTTGTGTGAGAGCTTTGCTCTCCTGAGCTAGTTTACAATCATTTCCAGGGTCTAACCAATGTGTTCAATAAAATAATGAATTGGAATACTTATTAACTATGTGCTTAATCACCAACAGTAAAAACCATATATACATAGTAATGTACGACACAAGTTAAACACAAGGATAAGTCTTAAAGGGAGAAGGAAGTTGATAACACCTACCATCTGCAAAAGGATCATGTCTGGGGGGTGAAATCACCATCATTCTTCTTCTTGCTCTGTATTCATCTTCCCGCTCAGCAATTGTCGGCTGCTTGTGCTGTGCAAATGGGTCCACCTAAAAAAATTCCAAACAGAAAAAAAGTCTTGACTATTTTATTACATTGCATTACTACGCTTTTCAATAACAAGTGAACTCTGAAGTTCAAAACCTAACTAATAATTGTGTTTCTACATCTGGGTGGAGAGATATGCTGTGAGCCTTTACACCACAACACTCAGTAATATTAAGGTACACTCACATGCTCTGCTGACTTTGCTATGTCATTCAATAATGCAGCTGGAGCTGTGTAACTGTTTCTTGATGGATGCATAATAGTGGTGGAGTAGTCATCTTCATCCTGCCATGGTGAAACAATCAATAGTACAACAAATAAGTAACAGCCTTAACCGGAGCAATGTAAAAGTTCTTGAGGTAACTAAACCCGTAGACAATGAGGAAAAAACCGATAGTAGACACTGACAAACAAGTGGCCATCTACTCTATGGTTAATTTTTATGCTTTTGCTCACTCTGAAATATTCCAAAAAACGCCAGGAAATTTGGGGTGGGTCGCAGACAGTTTGATACAGGAGTCAATGGGTTAAGTCATTGTTGATTTTTTCAGCTTTTAAGGGACGTTTTGTAGCACAATTTCTTGTTTTCTTATCAGTTTTACAATTCAGGTTGAGTTCTTTTTGTTCATGTTTTTTTAATATTTTGGCCCTTCATTTAATTGCCAGGTAATCAAGGGTGGGTTGTGGGCAATTTTATTCAAGTTTCAATGGGTTAAACTGAAAGTAATTTGACTTAAAACTGAGTAACCTTGTTTGCACTTCACTTAATTTAGAGAGAATCAAGACAATTTTGTCTAGAGAGAGATGTTCTTCTCTCCGATCAACTTCTGAGGTATCAATGTAGCCAGGCATTACATGATGATCACTACTGAAAATAAAATGTATAAAAACGAGACTCACATCTTCCTGCTCATTTGGAGCAATATCAGCAGAATAGCCCTCAAACCTGAAATGAAATAACCATAAGTCAATACAAAAATACCTTTCCTGACACAAAATATCACATCAAATAACCATGGTCACAGCTTTAGCCATGATACATTTTTTTCATCCACAATTTTGAAATGATCACTATCAAATACATACAAGATCTCTAGATATTATAAATCTTCAAGTGACTTTAAAGGTAGTCAAGTCCCCACATTGTTCCCAGGGTCTCTCATCTTACCGCCTGGGTCGAGCAAGGAGAGACCCTGGTCTGGTCATGTGCTACTTTGACAATATTATTAAGAACATCAGGGAAGGGTCCTCTGTAATGTGGTGAGCTTTGTCACTCAGCGACCACTATGAACCACAGACTGATCCAATCAAAAACATAAGAATGTCTCTAGACAAACATATAGCTTTCTCTAAGTAAAGCTACAACGGTCTGATTGGAAATGCTGTGCGAAGATAAATATGATATTCATGATAAACTCCAGCTGAGAGGTGAGTTCAGAGTTGGTAAAGACATCACGCAAATTTTTTCATGTTTATATTATTAATAAGTAATCATACGGTTTTTCCCATTCAATTTGGAATAAATTGCACTTGTGAGTTTTTAAAAAGCAAATTGCACTCACCGAAGCGGCTCGTGAAATTTCAGCTTTTTGAAAACTCACGCGTGCAAATTAATTCCAAATTGAACTCAAAACCATATGATTACCTATATGAATAGCCGGGTCCATCGTCACAACATTAGAATGCAAATAAGAAATACATGTATGTTCGCACAGAATATATTAATCTTTGTCCTTGGAGACCCAATACTTAAAACCTAAATCATATTCTTACAATAGAAACGAGCAAAAACAAAGTATAAGCACAGGGTAAATTACAGAGGTGTCAAACCCGGTGAAGTGATGTGCAGTTAACAGCCGAAACCATGCAGACGTATGACCTCTAACATTGTTATAGCTCAGTCAAAAGGCTCCACTCTACTTATAATTTCCATTTTTCCTAATAGCATGGCATAAAGTACCCTTCAGAAACATGTGTGAAGCAAGGAACAGTCGAGAGGCTGAAAATTAAAATAGAAATGCACAGTGCACAGTTTTCTGGAACCGTTGGAGTCTGGTAGGCGCATCATGTACAGTATATTGATTTATTATATAGGACAAAATAAAAACTGCATTTTTCGTTTTCTAGCCTCCTTTCGGCCGAATATAAATCCAATTTATCAGCAACGACAGTGAAAAGCAGACCATCACGAGTCAGCGTTCTATCATCCTTAAGCTTCATGCTCTGCGTGCAAAGTTCAGTGCACTGACAGCGCAGTGACACTTCAGTAAATCTTTTCACTGTCTCACTCCTTTCGAAGTGACTTCGGCTTTCAGTGATCAAGGCCCTGAATATTCTAAAATTATCCAATCACAGCTCACAAGAACTCCATAGAAGACATGGTTTTGATTCATTTCATGATGACATTTTTACAATATGTAACGTCCCTAACTGAACCAGACCACAAAACCTACAGCAACTTGCATTTCCACTATCAGAGGATGGATAAGTTTTCCTCGGCGTTGAAAACTGATTACTCCCATTCCTGGTTTATTTTGGTGACAACATATTCTGCACTCCCATAGGCTAAGTATAGACAAAATTCTTACTAGGGCACCAATCCCTTCAACAATTTAATTGTAACCTCCCAGATTCTGGGAGACAGGTGAGTAGACCCAACCAGGGTCTTTCCTTGCTTGCCCAAGGCGGTAAGATGAGAGACCCACAGAACAAGAGTGGTCAAGTCCATTTCAGGGGTTACATCAAAGACGGCACCTAGCAAATGGACCAGCTACATTGTATGAGGATGATTTTGCATGCCTGGTTTGACTATCTTGAGGAAAGCTTTTCTTCTAAAGACTTTAAGTTCAAAAAGTTTGGCCAACCTGTGAAAACCAGTACTAAAAAATCATTAATAAAATCCCTACATTCTAACAATCAGCCCCAGTTGTTTGAAGGCTGATTAATGCTATGCATTTAACAAAGCAAATCATGCTATCAGCTGGATAATGAACTACCTGGTGAACAGCAAAAACCACATTTTGAAAAACCTGGCCGAGGCAGGTTATATTCAACAAAGTAAGTGCTGGATGGGGAACATTGAACACAACTACCATGATTTTGCAGCCATATCCAAAAGGGACATGGCTCCTGGTTGGGATCTTGAAAGTATGGATTCAATCCACCAGAGGGGGAAAAAAGTGTAAATTTTACCACAACACTTTGTGCAACTAACAAAGCATATGAAAAACATTTTGATAAATTTGCAAGACTGTTGCCTAACAAATATTTCAAGGAGACCACAAGGGCAAAAGCCGAGAAGTTAGGAGCCCAACAGGTAATGTTTTGGGAGCTGCTGCAAAATATCTAGGCGCCCAAAGCATTTTCTTGGGTGCCCCAGGCTGCTGGGCTCCTGTTAGGCAGCAGCCTTGAATTTGTCACTGTCAAAAAATTTATAGAAACTTTTGCAGCACTTACTCACTCCCTCGCCCACAATGTCCAGTGGCACACAGGGCCTCTTCACAGCATTTTTATGAACATCAATGTTTTTTGTGCGATAAGAATTTTTAGGTAAACATGCCAATTGCCAATTGCTTCGATTACGGCTGGACTCCATGACGCTGCGAATGCTCTCATCGGCTAAAGTACTAGAAGGAGCTTTTATTTCAGCAATTTTGCAAACGGCCCTCAAAGTAAAGGATTATCCGCATTTACCGGTAAGTTTCCATTGTCGTCTGCAGGTCTACATTTAGTTTTTAACACAAGTTGTCTCCAAAAATAATCACGTTTAGTTTGCTATCGTATGGTCGAATGTTTTCACGCGATAACGCGTTGTACTTTACTGTAGGTGTGAGCAGTACTTTATTATTCTTCCTTCGAGAAATAAATCGTTTCCTTGAACCCTTTTGAGTTTTTGCATATTTGAGAAAGCCTTGTTTCTCGAGACTCGAGACTTAGTTTTTTGTTTTTCAAGAAAAAAATGGAAAAACCAACAAGATTTCAAAAGATAACAGAGGGCTCAGCAAATATGACTGTGTAAATCCATGTGGATTAACTATTTAAATTGCTCCAATTTATCCTTTGATACCATCACTCAGATGAAAAAAAAAAACGAAAATCTCACCTGTCACCCCCTGAGCCATAAATGTCAGTGTCATATCTACCCTCACCAACAGCAGCTAATCCAACCTTGATTGGAAACAGCAAAGAGAAGCAAATTATGTTAGAGTTTAGCATCAGGGTTTGAGCTTGGGGGACATTTTTATTTTTAGGGGGACAAACAAATTAATTATTATTCAACATTTTTTTTACATTCACACAGGCAAGCCAACAAAAACATTTTTCTCACCTGATCCTTGTGATACAAGAAAGTAATACAAACAAGAAAAGTATTTAGTAAGGTTTTTGGTGCAAAGGGGCTAGTCTTAGATTTCCAACACAAATAGCAGAACATTGCCTCCTTTTCATAGCACAACCATGTGTGATCTTGCAGCCAAGTTTTTTGTAAAGTTTGATTTTTCGGTTTCTTTTGATCCTCAGCCATTTCTTCCTGATTAATACACTGTTCATCTTCTCTATCATTTTTCTTTGATTCAGTCTGACTTCGATTTGAAGCAAAAAAGTTCTCTATTGTTCGAAAACGTTTTCGATGTGGCATGTTGAAGATTGCCAGGTGTGTTCACCACGGGTGGTTGGGCATGAGACGTACTTGTTCAGTAGAGCGTCACTGAAACGTGACTTGAGAACGAACTTTAAACGGACAATGTGTGATAAAATACACTTTCCACGTTTTGTTTTAGCTTGCAATTTCTGTACTGAACTAAATATCTTCATGTGTGCTTCCTTGCAAGTTTTTTCCCTATATTTTGAAGGGGACAAATTGTCCCCTTGGCCGATATTTTAAGGGACAATTTTGATTCAGTGCGGGATTGGTGCAATGGCACGGCCAGCTCAAACCCTGTAGCATTTCTAGTTCAATTCATATGCATCAAATTATACACTACAATGATACGGCCCATAACGAGTTTAGCCATGAAGCGTTTCACCCAGACCTATACTCGTTTCGTCAAGACTTACCCCTCTACGAATCTCTCAGACCCGGTTCATACGTCACATTTCTGCCATGTCAAATCCAATTCAAACAAAAGATAATAAAGCATCTCATTATCTATTGTCTCAATTGCATTTGACAAGGCAGAAATGCAGCGTACGAACCGGGCCTAAGGATCCGACTGGAATTATTCCGACAAGACACATAAGATTTGTAAGAATTACTTACTGGGTGAAAACAGACACAAAACAAAACAAACACGACCATTCTCTATGTTCCACGTGCATTTGTTTTCAAATTCTATTGACAAGTGCCAAGGGTGAGATTTTTTTGCAAGACGGTAAATTCCTTTTGGTTAGGACTTTTATACCGCACGCTTTGTCAGAGTTGGAGCAATTAACACTATTCTACCCGTGTGCAATCATGCACGAGTCCTGACCAGCTTTAATCATTGCAAAATATATTTTACCACTGCCTATGTCATAGAAATATAATCTTCAAAAACTCTTGATTTCTTTTTTTAGTATTCGTGAAACCGTATTCGTAATTTGCCGTACGGAACTTTTGTGTCTACAATTTTGCAAGGATGAGCAACCATATGAGAAGCTGTGATAATATGTTAATTCCACGGATTCTGTTAATTTGCTTTAACACAAAACGAACGCGACCTTCTCGAGAAACTAAGTGTTGCAGATAAAAACAAAATCATAGTCATTCTTTTTCGATAAACACTTTTAAACATCTCTTTTCGCTCGGTTGTCAGTGAAAATGACAACTTGTTTGTTTCAACATGGTCTCAGGACAAGTCACGTTTTTTCGGCATTACACAACATTCGTTCTGGACCTACACCTTTGCGAGTTAACTTTAGTTTCAGATTGTATGGACAAGTGAATGGGTGAGATTTTCTTGCAAGATGGAAAAATTTCCTTTTAGTTAGTTACTTCTACTTCTGGGCGAAACTCGCTATATATTTCATGATATGCATTGTTAACATTTTACCTCCTAGCTTAACTTATATCAAAGTTAGTACATACGTAAAAACCACGTTATAGAAACTCGTTTCTACTACAGGATTTTCCTTTTCAATTGAGAAACAGAGTAGTTGGATAAAGCGAAAATCTAATGTAAGTAGAGATTGAAAGAGCTTGGCCTACCTTTTCACCGATATCAACCTTAGGCAAATTAGATCTTTGGGCCTGTAACTGTTGAATTTGCTTCTCTATATCTAAAACAAAAAATTCGCCGTACATTAAACAATCGCTTAAAACACTAAGGAGACGTGAGAGAGTTTTATAAAGGAGTAAAGAGACATTTCTTACCTTCATATGTGGTACGCGGGGCTTTGGCTAAAGTAGCCATCTTGTTTTACGTCTCCACGACGGAATTACCCACAATTCAGCAAAAGTTGAGGATCGACAATGCCCGGATGAGAGGATGTTATGTGAGTCGTATACAAAGTGGAAGATGTTTCTGCGCCCGCACACATGCTTCCCCGACCTTCTCGGTCAGCACTAGTTTCCATACGTCAAACTGACATTCCTCTTTCAGTTACAATTACACGAAGTGAATCTCGTTTCAGACTTAGTTTTATTATAAAAATATTTTTTTTCTTATAAATTTCGTTTTATTTAAAGAAAAAGAACGATAATTTGAACGGACCCCGAGAGTAGAACCCGAGTCAGTGGTAGTTCATTAACCACTACACCAACCGGGTGCTGGCCGCTGGACCCCAAATTTTTTAACTATCTATACTGCAAGCATAAATATATGCAAATTATTCCGGATTGAAACGAACGCGCCCTAAGGCTTAAACGTCATTTTGACAGATGGAAAGTCAATAGAGTAACTTCCTTATGTAAGCATCACTAAAGTGTCACTAAGGCGTAAATGTCAGTTTGACGGATGGAAACTAGTGTTGACCGACCTTCTCTTGGGGATCTTGGATATCTCTTGGAATATTAAAAGGATATTGGAAATAATAGTTATGTGGTCAGTTTACGGTCCAAAGTAACACATCGGAAAGAAAAGAGAAGAGCCAGTAGATGGAGCACTATACAAAAGTTAGTGGCCACGCTGCTGAGGGCGAAGAGAAGAAGGAAGTGTATGATATTCATGTCAAGAGTGGAAGCAAGATAAAGAACATCATATCTCAAGCCTACAGACTACTGAAGGTAAGAACTTGAAACTTTGTAAGATAATTTCACGGACTCTCCTCAGTACTGAAGAACTTCACTGAACCAAAAATTCGGGCCATCGTATTTCAACTATTGATATAAGCATAGAAATGGCATTGACTGTGGTCTCACCTCACTGCAGAGGATTTTGTGACCAAATTCTTAATGCTCACCGTCTACCCCTGGGGAGATACTTCCTGAAACCAAGGGTGGCGTGTAACAAATCTCTTGAAACTCTCGCCCCATTACATATATCTTATTAGACGTTTTTTGTTGTTTAGTATTGCTGAGTATTTTTATGAGTTGTCGTTTCTTTTCGAGTCAAAATACAAAGAATGAGTAAAAACTCTCAGCGATACCACACAACAAAACGTCTAATAAGAGATTTATTATCCAACATGCCAAATTGTTATGTCCGTGTGGGTGAATTTCGTAGATGTTTATTTATGGAGAATGCATGCCAGAAGTATGGGAAGCAGAACAGAATTGCTGCAGGAAATCCAGCTAACTGATTTGTCAACAGCAAACAAAACTGTCTAACCAGTCCTAGACTTCAAATACTGTGTGATATTTGTACTTGTTTTACATGTTATTTGTACCCTACAAAGAGTAGTTGGATAATAAACTTTATTTCAGGCCTGAACTTTTCAGTCAATATTATATTTCAGACTAGACCACCAGGAACTGCTTTGGTTTGCATGGACATTAAGACGAATTCTGCTCAAAGTTTGAGCAATAAGTGGAAAAATTATTTACTAAAAATCTACTCATTGCACAGCAACTTTTACAAAACTATTTAAAACAACTCACAATTTTTGCCATTATTGCTCCAATGTTTCACAGAAATCATCTCAAATTTGGTAAGCATTTCAAATCCCAATTCTCACTAAACTACATATCTCATTGAAGGAATGATCACAACGATAAGAATATTTTCTTGTAAGGGTTAAACCTAGTTGCTGACTAATGCACCTATCAATGATTTGCCCCAGGATGGGGGTCAGGCAACCCAGGGGAAATTTGACATTTTCAGGTTTTCAAATGTCAATTTCCCTACCCTTGGGTCTCCATTAGAAGTCAAATTCCTACCCCTGGGGTCCACAAGTAGACAGAAATTTATAGTGTAGAATTATTAAATAATTAACACAGAAGTATCAAAAGGTAAGATTATGTTAAAAGCACTACTTGTCATTGTTTTGTGAGATTTGGCACAGGTTTCTTGATATATTGGTATTTCACACCTGGAATAGGTCGTATATATTCCATTTTAATTCAACTGATGTTTGTAACTGAGGCCCAGAATTTACCAGAATTTCATTTAATTTGACAATTGGAGTATACTTCATGGACCTAACCAGGATTTTTCAAGGGGGGGGTCACACTGAGCCAAACAGAGGGTACTCGCCAGATTGTTACCTGGCACCCTAGGACCCACGTGGCCCTTCCTTTTAAACTAGCAAATCTATAAACACAGAGAACATTGAAGACATGTAAGTAGAAAGTAAATTTTGATCTAACTGTTGAGCTTTTGTACGAATATTTCTTCTCAAAGCTAAAGGAAAAATATCTTATCTTATAGAACTTAAAAGACAGCACTGATGGGCATAAAAAACACAATACTCCTTACAATGTACTGTACTTTCGTTCAGCCATCCTTGGACGCAAGAAACTTGCTCAAATGTATTCTGGGTATTTTCCAAGATGACACACCACTCGTCACTCACTCCCAGATCCACTGAACTTTTCAAGGTGGTGGTCAAGTCAAATTTCCCACCCTGGGGATCATCTTGGACGTCAAAATCTCAACCCTTGTGCGCTTTACAAAGTCTATTTCCCCTGGGTTGCCCGACCCTCCCCCCCCCCCCACCCCCTCCCCTGATCCTGGGTGTTTCAGGTTACAATAGTCACGTTCACTAAGTCATTTTAAAGAAAGACCTGAATAAACTTAGAACTGAATTGCTTAGTTGTCTTTCCTTTTTTTCTCACAGAAGAAAGAGGAAGAGAAAATAGTATTAACTGGCTCTGGACCTACTGTGACGAAGACCATCACATGTGCTGAGATTATTAAAAGAAAATCTAAAGTAAGTCACATGATATAAGGATAAGAAAGCCAATAGAAATCAGCTATCAGTTGTATTGAAAAAAAAACAGAAGGAAAGATTTGTCCATTCTCATACAAACTGACTAGGATTATGCAGATAATAATCCAACCATAAGTCATTCCATAAAGATGTATTTGCAGGATTAACTCTTATTTCTTTGATCTCTTGGTTTAGGGTCTGCATCAACTGAACAAGTTGTTCTATACGAAGTAAGTCTAATATACACAATGTGTACTAGCTATTTGTTGTGCAACTAATAAGTGCCAGTAATATTGAGAAACGGTTATGTAATGGATATAAGTTTTGACTGGCAGGTTGAAAGTACATGGCAGATTTTCATTACTATTTATCTGAAATCCTTTATCAGCCAGCTCTCCTGGATTAAAGTCAATAGGTCACATTTAAAATACATTAATGTTCAATTTGATAATAAGACCCAGAGGACACAAACAAAAGAAATGAATTCAGTACCTTATTTGTGTCCTCTAGGCCTGTCACTGCTGATCTAAATTTTAGTGTATTGAATAGTCTATTGTATTAGTGGCAGTATTTTAAAATGAAGTTCTCTTTAAATGTCCTGTAAATAGTTTCTTCCTCATTTCACTACATGACATAAGCAAGAAACTCAGTGGCCTTATGTTCAGTTTTCCCAACTCCAGAAATGAGGAACCTGATTACAAATGTTGGCTGGAAACGTTGTGTTCTTGAGTGAAAAAATTTACTTTCCACTCATAAGACAATAATATACTATTGATACTTGTCTCGCATTGTTAGGCAATTTAACATAATACTTGGGGGTCACCTTTAGTGAACTAACAGGAGAAGCAACTTTCCTAGTAGTTTGCAATGAAGCTTGAGTTCAGCACTGGCACTGATTAGGAACTTACCTCCTCCACTCTGTCAGACTAGAACAGAAAGTAACAAATAAACTCAAAAAGATAAAGTATCAAACTTTTTAAATCACTAGTAAGAGTAAATATGATATCTGATGGATATGTTGCAGTTAATTTTTGGTTTAAGTTAATTTTATAATTTAACCAGTTAGTTTGTTCTAACTAGGTGATTTTATTTCTAGCTAGTTAGTTTTTTTCTAACCAGGTGATTTGATTTTTAACTAGTTAGTTTTTTTTCTAACCAGGTTAATTTGTGTCAAAGGGGAAGGGTGAGTCTGGGACCAATAACTTATAAGACCAACAAATATAAACAAATTTCCAACGATTGCATGTGTGGCATAGTGGAGATGAAGATGGACTTCAGAGTCAGAGGTTTGGAGTTCAAATCCAGGTGAGTGCAAGATAATAAAAAAAAACTGAGGGCTAGATCTAGGGATAGGGTTAGGGGGTCAGTAGGGTAAGGGATAGGGATAGGGTCAGGGTCATAAGGTAGGAATTGGGATAAGGTTAGGGCTGGTGGTGAACATGTTACTCTTTTTGAGAAACAGCACAGAAAAAATGGAAAAATCACCTAGTTAGAAGAAACTAACTAGTTAGAAATAAAATCACCTAGTTAGAAAAAAAACTAACTAGTAAAATTATAAAATTAACTGAGACCAAAAATTAACTGCAACAGATACCTACCTGAAACTGATTGTTATTTTTCTATGTTTAGTATTCAAGATACTTGGGAACCAAAAGAAGAATCATTAGATAAGTATGCATCAGCTAGAAATAAAATAATTGAGTGGTACATACCAGTTTTCAATTGAATGTCGTAAACCTAAAACCAAAGTAATCAATCTAGACAGTCACATAAAACACAGACAATTTAGTGAACTAATCAAAACTCATAGTAAATACATGTAGCAAGTGGGATTTGATGGAAAGCGTGTGTGAGTAGGCCATATTTCTGGTGATTTTAAACAATAACTGGATGAGGTTTTTGTGATATCCGGAATACCGTAAAGACTCGCGGATAAGCCGCACTCGCAGATAAGCCGCACCCTCAGTTTAGCAACTCAAATTTTGGAAAAAAAGTTTTTCATGAAAAAAACTCCAACGAAATCCAAAGTCGAGACCATGAAGTGTTCCGTCTTCATCCAAGGCAAACTCGCCAACAACGGATCGAAAAATACTCTAAAGTCTTACCCGTAATTTTAGCTCTTTAGTAGAATAAACATCATGTCCACCACTTATGACATACGATTGATATTATCCTGGTATTTGTTCACAGGTATATCACCATTCAAGGCAGTTTTTCTATAGAATTTTGCGCGTAAATTTGTTTTCTTGCATGCACTGTGCGAAGCTGTGTAACCAGGCATAATAGCGTGTCTAGTTGACAGAATGCAAATAAGGCATTTCATTGCGTAGCAACAGAATGCGCTTAGCTTTAATTGGTTCAGCTTTAGCCGCGTTGGGATTAGGGCGAGAATGATAAATGTAGGTTTGTTTACTCAGTAGCAAAACAGGTCAAAACAAGATGGAAACGTTTGAGTTTGTCTCTGCTGTTCGTGGCTATCATATCTACAAAGATATTTGGGAGCCATCTGTTGGTGAAAAACTCATTGCACATAGAGAGTTTGGTAATCAGTTCGACAAATTTGCTATCAAAGTGCTCAACGGCGAACAAACAGTGGGCAATCTACCACGCGAATACTCAACAACAATAGTTTATTTACATTTCCATTGTTACATAACATTACAATGTTTTCTATATTTAGAAAAAGAGAAGAGAAATTAGACAGTTACTAAGATACTAAAATATAAGTTACATACAGGGAAATGCCAAGCATCTAAATAAACCGTAAGGTTTTCTAGTTAGACACTAGACCTGCTTAGTATCATAGATTATGCAGACATCTATACACACACCAAACGAACAAAAGACGCACTATCACACTAAATAAATAATAAATAAGTAAACAATAAATAAATAATTAATAATTAATGACTGGGGAGAAGATCAAATTGAATTAATTACTCGAGAATAGCGTGGTATTTTCTCACTCGTGGAGGATCAATTACCCTTGAAGTAACAGGCCGTCGTCGACACTGTAAACAACTTTGTGGGGGAATGGAAATTCCATGCTGTGTAAGGTTCTCCTGTTCAAGAAAAGCGACCATAAACCGTTTAAAAGACTTGTTAACGAAGAAGGTTTAACGGCAAGAAATGTAAGCTTGAAATAAGCTTATACTCATCACCAACGGCTCTTTTAGGAGCCACCAAACTCGCAAAAGCAATGACCAATACTCTCTTGTTGTTGTAATGTAGCATTTATTCCAGTATTATGCCATGAAGGTGTCCATTCACGGAAATTCACAGCACCTTTCCCAAATGGTCTCGCAGATAAGCCGCACCTACGATTTTGATCACAAATTTATGGAAAAAAGGTGCGGCTTATCCGCGAGTCTTTACGGTAATCAGCCGAGGCCGGAGGCAAGTAGATTTTATTTGTGCTTCTAAAAGTGCAAGGACAAATTCACCAAGTGGCCGCGTCATTTAGAACCATTCAAGTGCTTGCTCTCTTTAATCAAAGGTGTATTATGCATGCGCACTACACGCGGTATAATCTGCAGATGTATTTGGATAGCAGATTATACTATAATCATGCTTGTGCACAAAATCATGTGAATTCTCAAAATAGGCAGGGGCTGGCCAGTCAGAATGCTGATAGTGAGTACAATGTATAATATTAATACTTTTAACCGGTGAAAATCTACACAAGTTTTTCAAGCCAGTAGTGTTGCATAGTAATGCAAAGCTAATTGGCGATCAAGTGAAAACCACTCTATTATGAATAAAAGACTGAGTTACATTCTGCTTTCACAGGCTTCAGGTAACAAGGAAGGTTCCATCAATAACTATCACTTTGTCCAAAGTGCCTTTAGATGCAGCATTACCAGGGTAAGCCTGTTGAGAATCCATTATCATGGTTTATAGTAAAACACAACTGACAGTTTTCATCACATTTCATCTTCATCATCACATTTCTAAAATTGAACAAACATATAGTAAGTAAGATAATATATAATTATGCAAGCACCATCACTGTTTCCTTTTGTTTAACTTTGATGAATTTTAATGAGTTTGATGATAAAGCTTAAGTTTTCTTAGTGAATATCCAAGTCCAATTTACTGTCCCTAACAGAAAGTGATATTTGACTATTCTGATTTTTTTTTTAACAGGAACTTTCTCCTTGGGCGTTTATGTTGCATGCTTTTTTTTACGTGACATGTTGAGCTTGTAAATTCCTCATTTAAGATCTGCACAACAGGTTATTAGTTACACAAGCACAGGTACAGTTAGCGCAAGAATGAGCATTCTCTCACTCGTGTATCATGCTGTTTTCCTGCTTATCTGCCTGTTCTGGAGTGTAATTTTAATATGGCATGGCATAAGACTGAAGAGGTTGGAAAGTGTAGTTTGCATTGCCATAAACATTTCTGTGGCTAAAGAGAGTGTATCAAAAGAGAATCAAAAGATTCTCAATTTTTTAGTATTTCAGTTTTCTAACTTGTTCCTCTTCTTGGTTAAGTATTGCTCTCAAATGTATTGCTTTGTTCATAATATATATTAACTAAGAGCAATTTCTTTTTTTCTGGTTCAGTTTAACTATTTTTCATAACCAGTCCAATTTCTTTGATTCGTCAGGTACCAGGCTCCTGGTAAATCTAAAAGTCCTGTCCAGTTTGGTGATGAAGACTGGGAACTAGCTTGGGATGAAAGTCAAGATAATTCAACCAAAACCACTCAAAAAACACCCCAAGAGCAAAAAACAAAAGCAAAAAGAAAATCCAAAAGATTTGTAGATAAAGGCAATCCAGAAACCAAAACAGGAAATAAAGAGACTTCGAATAAAGGTGCCAATACCCATTCAGAGAAGGATGCAGATCAGGGGCATTTACAAGATAACATTTGTATGAACCTGGAGGGACACTCTGAGAGTGAAAACTTGGGGATTGAACACAGGCAAGCGGGGCTTCTAGGAGGTGGTGTCTTTGAGGGTAAACAAAGGCAGGAGGTTCATCATGAGGGCAGTGTCTTGGAGAATCGAAACAATGGATGCCAGCAGAGTGCTGGTGGTGCATTAGACAGGGATCAGAGTTGTAAGGGGAATCAAAAGGTTGATGCATCACAGACTATCCACATGGGTCAGGTACAGGGTGGTACTGGGGACAATGAGGAGCATTTAGACCTTGGTGAACTGAAGATTCAACAGATCCAAGAGCATCTAAAAGGTGGTGCCTTGGAGAGTCAAAAGACTGATGACAGATATCTAACACATGATATGTTGGGAAGTGCTGAAAGCCATGGGGGATATCTAGGTGAGATAGTGGAAAGTGCACAGGGGCATTCAAATGGATCACAGTGGACTGAGGGTGCACAGAAAAGACCTAGCAATAATGGCGACCTTAAAACTAAACCATCTCCTACCAAGAAGCAGAAAGCTTAAGGGCAAAGGCCAATTTACATGCTGGGCAATTAGGAGGGACAGCAGCAAGAGGAACATAGTTGAAACACAAATTATAGTCTTATTGTGTGATGAGTATTAGTCATTGGAGGCCTCTAGATTTAAAAAGAATTAAAATTATTTTTGATAGAACATGACTGCTGTGAGCTTCTATTACCTTTAAAGATAATGTGCTATGATTTATATTGATTCAATAACGGACACGCTGCAGTTACCAGTTAGATGCATTCTTTTGTTTTCCACAACTTACTCATTTCATTCATATAGAGCATTTGTTAATGGTGACATGTTATTGTCAAAATATCAAACTTTTATATTGCAACTGTTTATTATATTTAGCAATTATTGAATGAGGCTGAGTTGGATATGAAGAATTCTGCAGATCAAGGAGGGTGTTATCCGCAGAGGCCGAAGGCCAAGGTGGACACCACTCTCTGAGATCTGCATACTTCTTCATATCCTACGAAAGCTGAATTCAATAATTGCTTTATTATTCATTCAAAATATTTCCCCATTCTTAAAAGAGTTTCACTATTTCGCTGTTTTCCACTCACCCAAAATAATACAACCTTGTCCCCAGGTTTTCTTGGTCAACCGTTCAATAATCTGCTGCGGGCTGCACTTTTGATGTCATTTTGACATCATCAGTTCAATAATTTGCAGCAGGCTAAACTTTTGACGTCATTGGTTCAATATTTGGTCAACAGCAGCTGGTTATGGTGAATTATGCATGTGTTTTTGACCAATCAGGAATGGGGAAATATTTTGAATGAATAATAATAATAATTATTATTATTATTATTATGTTGTTGTTTTTGTTGTTATTATTATTATTATTATTCAAAATGTTTTACAGAATCCTCCATGAGCGGGGCCCAGTTGTTCATATCATAGTTAATAGAGGAGAATGGTTAGGAAGCCCAGCAAAATCAAAGAAGCAAACAAAGATGCCAAGATTTGGGTTGGAACGTCCATGACCATGCAAAATCTTTTGTTTTGTACTCATACACTATGCATGAGTTATGTAACCATCATGTTTCTATTGGTTAGGTCCTAAGTACGGAGTAAACAACTATTGTGTTTTTTGCACAGTCAAGACCAAAAAACGAATAAAAACCTACAACAAAGAACTTTGTCGGGTTTCATAACCATCCCTCTTTATCAACTATGTTCATATGGTGGATGATGCTCTCCAGTGGATAAGTCTTGACATAGCAGAGCTCCGGCGAAGGGGTGCCAAGTGGAGCCCCATAACCATATAGGAAAAAGAAACCCATGTATTGATTTTCTCATGGTTATCATGGGCAGTGGTATTGCTTGTGGGCGCGTACGCACAACAACGACGATGACTGCGGCGACAGAGTCTCGCAACATGGCAGCCATACTCCAAATGATAGGTTGATAGAGACATGCAGCCTTGGTTTACAGTGTACCTCTGACATCCATGTTATGAGCAATTGACACCTGTCAAACAAGGTATCTGCTGACCAGTATCACGTAACCATATCGCAGGCTCAAGTCTACAACTCACTGAGGTCACATTTTTTAAGTTGACCACTGACCAAATGCTGGTTTTCAATTGGATCGCGGGCTCATGTCAGGTTAACTTGTTGAAAACAGTTCAGGATTGTTCGGAAGCTGGCTAACGCTAGCCTAGGATTAAAGTTTATCCAAATTATGTTTTCTTTATACAAATGTTTTTTCCTGCTTTGTTTTGAGTTTTAAAACTCAAAACAGAAAACCTCACTGCAAAGGTACAGAACTCAAATCAAAATTGTACCTTTTCCTGGGTTACCTTAATCGTGTTCTTAACGTGGCCAAGGAGCTATTTTTAGGCTGGCCTAAATCTATATATTAACAAAGTATGCTAACCACTACATAAAGATTCATTGGGTGGATAGCATTATCTGCCCTTAGCAACAACCAAGGGCAGTTGCATTTCTTTCTAAGGTTTCAATCATACTGCCCTGTCTTGTCAATGTGACAAACTTAACAAACAAGCAGGAAAGAGGACCCAAAGAGAACCCGTTGACCCTGTCAAATGGGATCAGCTGTCAATCAATGAGAGCATCATCAGCAGGGGAGAGGGTGGGGAGAGTGAAAGGCACAATTTAAATTGATACTAACGACAAACACCCCTGTGTACATCAAAGTTAAAATTTTTATTCCTCTGATCATTCCAGACCTTTTTCAAAACATATTTTGGACATTGGTGAAGTGACAAGCATTCGTGAACTGATCCAGGACATAGGCAAACCAAATTAACTGAATGCATGTTTGTTGCTGACCATGTGTGATGATAGAGAAACAGGTGTGTTATCAACATAAAGCTGATTGAATGTGGTCTGACAAGAAAGAAAACCAAGTTTAACAATTTTATTTTATTTGGGGGCCAATTGACTTCAGGTTGGAAGCTAATTCACTCCTGGTTGGGGGCTAAATAAATAGTTCCTGTTTTCAATTTGCTTTTAAGTTTAGGTCTCTATCATGGACCAAAATACCTAGACAACTATGAGCATGAACATCTATAGACTTTCATTCACAAAGATTTGCATTTTTAACATAAATTTCGAAAATTATTGTACTTACAGAAACTAAATTATCATGTCTTTCTGACATCATGTATCATACTTAAACCCACTGATTCCTAGCACTGGCCTTTGTTCCACTTCTGATGTCATCTATACTAAGTTCTGTAGGAGGAGACCTTTCCAATGATACCCTGTGCAGAGCAATTTGCTCAATAGAGCCTGAAAATATCCACGAAAATGCTCACAAATTTCAGTGAAAACTCACAGAAAATTGCCTGTCTTGATGATTTCTCAGAAATTTTTAAAATGGAAGCAAGTCCAGTAGAAGGTCAATCACTGCAGCAAAAAAGATAAAACAAGAAAAAGAAAGGTGAAAAAAATTAAAATTTTGATTTCTGTGCATGCCCACACAAAAAAAGTCTTGAGCCAGAATGTCATGAAATGTGATGTCAGTGGCAAGAAGGGCCAAGCTGTCGTGTTGCAAATGCATTTATGACCA
Organism: Catalaphyllia jardinei; assembly: GCA_022496165.2. NCBI lineage: Eukaryota > Metazoa > Cnidaria > Anthozoa > Scleractinia > Caryophylliidae > Catalaphyllia > Catalaphyllia jardinei. The sequence goes on from CM042752.1 coordinate 13,209,556, forward strand.
GATTAAAGCTATTTTGGCCAAGTTCCAGCCTTAAAACCACCAAGACGTCCAAAGAACGCATTTTTGGCAAAAAGCTCCGGGGGCCAATGGGTTAATCAAGTGACCCAATTTTCCAAATGATGGGTCACTTTGTGATTAGTTTGGCAAACCTATCCCAAACACCAGGAATTCCCCAAAATTTGGATTTTAGGGTTTTTTGCTAAAAGATTTATTCATTATCATTAAAGAAAGGCATGCTACCATGTTGCAAATGCCTTTTTGAGTAGATTGGAGCTAACTTGGCCCACATCCAGGCTGAAAATCTCCAAAAATGCATCTTTGCCAAAAAGATCTGCGATTTAATGGGTTAATTATAAAATTACAAACTTTGATGAGATAATGGGCACTGAATAGGGCTGGATGTAGACATAAATTATATGTAGATTAGGTCTATGCAATAATTTGATAAGCTGCCAGTTGAATTCTCGCAAACAATTCTTTTTCTCTTCAGACTTTCAAACTTTGTAACAAGATTTCCTGATTATAATGACAGCATCTTCCAAACCCACAAGACAAGAAAATTTCACAATCGACTTTAATACAATTAAATGACAAGCCATGGTAAGGAAATCTACTACAATTATGACAAATTGAAAAAACTGAGCAATTTGGATGGTTTACAAAGGAGCCCAAGGCTCCATATAAGGTAAACCAATGTACGGTATTTAAAAAAAATGAAAGTTTCATTGATTAATTACAGAAAGACCTTTATGTCCAGTTTTTGAAATACAAAGATGTCCAATGGAAGTACAATTCACCTGCGTACAATTCTTACATCTAAGAACTGTCTATACTCTAGACTAAGCACATCAAGTGTTAATAGTCGCACAAAACTGAACAAGTTTATTAAACCAAGCTTGCACTAAGCTCTCTTGGATTACAAGAGTTCTCTTGGATTATGTGAGAAGATCACTTCATGACCACCTGTAGTTCTCCTTACCTATCTAGTTCAAATTTTAAATTTGTAATGAAAAAAATCTAATTTAGACTAGAAACATTAATATCTTTCATTTCCAGTTGCTACACTGCTTCCACTGACAAATTTTCTTCGTGACGGTCTCTGTCCAATGTTTGAATTCTTGTACGACAAACAACACATTTCAAGGGAAGATTGAGGTCATTCACTGCCACCTGAAGTGTTTTGACAAAGCAGCGACGACAAAGAACTCGGTGTTTGCAGGGGTATGTCTGAATGATGGCTTTGGCACTGTTGCACACAATACACTGCAACAGAAATAAATCATTCTCATCAGACTTGCATATTTAGCTATTAAATCATTTTGTCCACCAAATAAATATTTTCTAGTAAAGAATTTTGTGGACATTCTACCTGACAGAATGCTGGAAGGTAACTTGTGTTGCAATGCACCCAAAGGGGGTTAATGTTCTAGAATCTGGAGTGTGTCAAGAGTTGACCCACCAGTGCACTTCAGTCAAAAGAGGATTGGAAACTTGCCTGAAGAGCCCTCTGATGTGTCTGAATAGCACCTCTATTACCTTACCTAAATGGCCCTCCAGTTACTCTGTTTACAATTAGCTCTCAATAATAGTGGTAACATACATATAAAATTAATTTTGTCACCAATACTCTTACATTTAGGTCGTTTTCAACTCATATCAAGTGACAATAGTAAAGGTTACTATGAGCCACTGTTTCAGGAAACATCCCAACGGTTGCTGCACACTAGCTGATTTTTTGTCTTAGGGCTGCAGATTCTTTGCTGGGGTCAAATTGGATTAAAATTTGTCGGGACATCAACTTGCTGCACACTTGCCAATTTTTTGTCACGACTAACCACGTTTAGGCTTGGGGCCAAGTCATAAAATCAAGATGGCACCTATTCGGCGAAAATAGCCCACATTCAATATATCAATATTCTAACATATTTGGTGGTGTTTTCTTCGTATCCAAGTCTCTTCTGGGAATTGAGGGACAAAAGAAATCAAAAAAATTTACAATTTTGACCCGAAAGCCTCAAAGTCATGTTAGAATATCAAGATATTGAACTTGCCCTATTGAAACTTGCTTTGATGGAAAAGATGCCATGTTGGAAAAGATGCTTGTTTACGCGCCTCTCAAGACAATTCCACATTAGTTGAGGTATGTGTTGCAGGTCAATTTGTTTCCAACCTAGGTCAATTTGTTCCAACCTAGGTCAATTTGATATAAATTACAGTAAGACTAATTTGTATGTATTTAGGGCAGTGGTACATTTACTGTAGTGTAATAATGGCTGGTATATTCACTTTTATAATATGTCTGATTTGAATAATTTAAAGAATTTATTGCTACTACAATGTATATGTAATTAAAAAAATAGTGGAACTTGCATCCAAGTCTGCATGGCTCAATGGTAAGGCATCAAGACATGAATCCAAAGGAAAATCAAAGGTCTGTGGTTCAAGGCTCCCAAGGTAAGCATTGAGATAAAAAGAATACAGGTTGGGATATTGGGAGAGCAGGGAGGGAATAGTAGGTGAGGTAGGTAGAGTGGAGAAGGAGGACAAATTAACCAACAAATTGACCTAGGTTGGAAACAAACTGACCTGCAACATATGCACGAGCCCTGACAAATTGTCTTGGTTCACAGCACACTTGCCGACAAGGCCCGACAAGAAGTTTTGAGACCTAGCACTGTGAGATATCACCCAACACACCCCGAACTTGTTGCAGACTTGTCTGAATTCACCTCACACTAGCCGACAAGTGAACATTTTTTTTGGCTGACAAAAAATCAGCTAGTGTGCGGCAGCTTTAAAGAAGTGTAAAAGTGTATGTGGCAGGGCTGAGAGGTACCATATGGGAGTTGGTAGTTTATTGTAGCTCAAACAGCATTGCAGTGCTTTATATATAAGAAGTATATGTGAATGCATAAGTAAATTCATAGGGTTGTCTTTTCTTCATGATGAATCACGTTAGAAGCTCATAACCTTTGATCAACCAATAGTAGACTGCCACTACCCAAAATAGCCTTGGGTGTTGTATAATGCTTTTATGCTTTTGTACGACAACCTTTCTCAATAAAAGCACAGTCCTACCTCATCATCTTCAGTATCAGGAGTTTCTGGTTCAAAGTTATCTAGTGAACCAAGAAGATGTTCCTGTAAATAACAGCAAAATAAAACAGAATTATTTGATACCTCGAAATTTTTTAAGTAAGTATATGATTTTTACAAGTATTACAATAAAATGCCAATATAGTAAGCACTCCCCTTATTGAAAACAGTAGGACAAACCCTTAAAAATCCCAGAAGTGGTTCAACTCTAATTTCTCATTTCTGTACTGATACATTATAAGGCAAACAGGTGGTGAGAATAAAGGAAAATATCAACCAAGTGATGTCATCTTGATGTAGTATCAAATTCCAGAATTGGCATAATCTAAAAGAACTAATGCCTTTCAGAAGGAGCAAAATTATAACTCAAGTAAACAAGACCTCATTTAAAGTGGCTATGAAGTAAAAAATAATTGCTGTTCATTTGAAAGGCTTTTCAAAGTAAAGAAGAATTGAGTTGTCCTTTTTGGATTATCTTTTTTGCTTTAGAGATATTCACATTGTTGTATCATGCAAATGAGGAATGTGATCATGTCATAAATAGTTCCACTCAAACAAAAAAATACCGAATCAAAAATATCTCCAGACATACTGGTATTTGAGCAGTGTTCTTCAAACTTTGAACCACAAATGTACGACACAAAAGAAACAAAATGACACCTACATGTACTATGTCACTGCCATGGCAACACTCTTGGCTTTATTTTCTTTCTGTAAAAACCAAATATCCCCATTTGCAACCTTTTAAAGTGAAAGAGAGGGTCTTTCTCGAACACGCATGGTTCTGATATTGTCTTAACTCTCCCTATTATATTGTTGGGAGTGGATGATCGTAGTTTAAGATAAAATCTGGGAATTTTAGTCCCAAGTAAAACAGAAACAGCAGCATTTATAACTGTTGTCATGGCAACAGCAAGAATGATGTCATTTTGTTTCTTTTGTGACGTACATTACTGGTGCCAAGTTAAATCTTTAATATTTCTAGAAATATACTTGACTGGGTGTTGTACTGTTTTAGTGGAACCACCTATGGCATCATCACTTTCCTCATTTGCATACTGTAGTGATTTGATTTAGCACCCAGGGTGCTTACTTACTTTTAGTATCTCAAGGGAGGGCACTTATTCGGGGCAGGTTTTTTAGAAACAACCAAATGCTTAAAACAAAACTTTAATAAATATTAGAAGACAGTCCTAAGAAAGCACACACGCTGATTGGTTAAAAAATGTGTTTGTATAACTTGATGGAGACACAGAAGGAGCGCTCGCTGTTGATGTAGTGATGACGCGAGCAAAGAGAATTTACATTTTGATAATCAAAGTTAACAAGTTGTTTTCCTTTTTCTTGTCACAGTGTTTGCTAAAAGAAATAGAAAACATGTACTCCGTGTTTCTATCGACTTATAGAAACACTCGTGAAAGTTTGGGAGAACTCAAAAAAGCTGTGGAAACACTCGCCTGTGGCTTGTGTTCCCACAGCATTTCTCGTTCTCCCAAACTTCCACTTGTGTTTCTATTTAACAACTAGACTAGGAGCCTGAGTTTACTATGAGCAGATAGTCAACGAGGTGCAGCCGAGTTGACTATCACTCATAGAAAACGAGGGCGAGTGGTTTAATTGTTTTAGTATAAATTTACTGTAGTCTCTTATTTAACCCATGAATAACCCACTGGGTCGACCCCTACTTTCTCTGTCCGACCTCGTAGCTCAGTCGGCAGAGTGATGGTAGATCTAATCCGGAGGTTGTGGGTTCAATTCCCACCGAGGTCAAAAGATTTTTTCTTTACCTCGTGTGGTTCCCTGATTCCCTTTACTAGGGCTAACGCCCAGTGGGTTATTCATGGCTTAAATTAGCAATAAAATTTACACTTCAGAGTTAATTCTCGGTTACATCATTTGTGTTCATAGTGCTACGCGGCACAACATTCATATGTACCCTTACTATTCTGCAGTTAAGCCTACTGATGTCTGGCAGGCAATAGTAGTGTGTGCTTTTGAGTCTCAGATGAACTCTGGCAAGTCACCTTAAATAGTCTATAATGGCTCGGCCAATCAGATCACAGCATCTGCATTAGTATACTGGTAGAATTTTACTAATTTGGAGTAGTTTATAAAGCATGAAAGCATTGATAAATTGTGACTTACCAATTTGTCTCGTAATTCGACCAGTTTCTCGACTCTTCTTCTGCGCTCCAATCCTATCAACTCGTCGACATTTGTTTGTTTTTTCTTGATGAGGAAATGATATAACAACAGCGCACCAGACGCAGCCAAGACACCGTACAGTGCTGTCCTGCCATAGCGACTCAGAAAGCTTGACATGATGATGTGCGAATAGTTAAGAATGGCAACACTTATGTTATTACAATATTAGAGAGTAGACACTCAAAATACATCGCAGGAAAAGCAAAGAAAGTCAAAACTTTTCGAAAACGTTCGCTTTCACAAATCTACAAATCTTCTGGGAATCCTGGGAAGGCGAGAGTCCCTACCCTAGTGGGGTAGGGTAGGGTGGGGTGAGGCGTTTCTCTGGGGAAACCTATTTCGTCATTTACTTGGATCTCGAGGCCGGATTTAAAGAAGTTCCCCTAAATTAATATATATTCTAAGCAACAGATTACATCGAATCCCTGACTTTGGAGGACTTTGAAATTCTTGCCAAGGACTAGTTAAGATAAGCCATGGAGTCAGTGTCAGTCCGTTGTGCATGTATCAAGTGTACTAAAGGGATTGGTGATGAAGTGTCAATCAATATCCCTGATCAACCTATGACTGACACTCAATCAACATCTCCATCGACACTCAATAAACATCTCCCTAACTTGACACTCAATCAATGCTTGATTGACACAGTTGGTCAATAGTCGGCTGGGTGTTGACTGACTCATGTACTGCAATTAACAATTACTTGACTTGACTAAATGTCGATTGAGATGTTGAGTGTGTGTTGATCAAGTGTCAGCACAGGTGTCAATGGAGAATTCAGTATCGAACAATCAAGGGTTGATTGAGGGCCTTGATGCCTTTCGTACACATATTCCCTACCAAATAGGCACCCAACAGTACACTATTATAGACAGTGAAAAACATCTTGGGACCAACACCTGAAAAACTTTTAAATATTTTCAGAAATCTTTGAACATCCCAAGAGAAGGTAAGGTTTTAATAATCCCTGCTCAATCTCGGCTTGTAACAAGACCCGGCAAAGTTTTCAATTTTTTTGGTTTCAATAACCTGATGAATCCACCACATAGGGGGTTAGCCTTCACAGCTTCACCAGAGCTTGAGAAATAACACATCACTTTTTAAATTTAAAAATATGTTTCGACAGAAACTTCTGTCATCTTCAGTTTAAAGCGCAAAGTACAGAGTTGAGTATATAGTGTTAACCATGTTCAGTGTGAAGGATCCTGTCTCTCGTGGGCTCCCTTTGGGTGTGGTATACAAGTTTTTGTGTGCTGGCTGTAGCGCCTGCTATGTCAGCGAAACTACCAGGCATTTTTTCATGCACATACGGGAGCACATTTTCAGTGATAGGTCCTCGCACATTTTTAAACATTTACAAAATTCTGAACATTGCCTCACTTTATGCTCTAATGACTGTTTTAGCATCCTAGATCATGTTTCCACCACCTTCCAGCTCAAGATAAAAGAAGTCATTCATATTCAATGGGAAAAACCTTCTCTTTATCATCAACTTTATTACATTAATTTAAAACTTTCTTTGCATTATCATGTTCCTTTTGTTCTTATAGTTAATTAGTATTTTGGTTCACGCTATATATTCAACTCTGTACTTTGCGCTTTAAATTGAAGTTGACAGAAGTTTCCATCAAAACATGTTTTTAAATTTAAAAAGTGTTGTGTTATTTCTCAAGACATCGATATGTCTGCTACTACCCAGACCTTTTCACCAGAGCTCCATTTGCCGTCCCGTTTCAGGGTTCCAGTCAGGATTTCATGGTTACCATAGCGGCCTTGAAAAATAAAGCTTCCCCACGATAGTTCACCCTGACTGGCGATCCTCATGAGTGACAGTGACGAGGAGCTGGATTTTACACCCCGGGGAGTTTGGTCTCCTTGAAAGTTGTAAAACTATCAGGATTAAAAATCATGCCTGCAAACTCTTGCACTGCAGTACTGTTATGGACAAGGGAAATATCTAGTTAAAAATAAGTTGGTTATCAAGGTATAACAACTCCTCTTGCGGTAGTGAATATGGGTCTGACTGATGTTTTGAGTACTAGAAATTCATCCAACAAACAGTCTTCTTGTCAGCTCTCCACATTCATTATCACAGTTATCAACTTCAGGTTGATTATTACATGAATTTACGATACATATATAGTACATTCTGCTAAAGGATACCTTTCCCTCAGTAAGAACTACTATCACACATTATTTTCTTTACTCCTGTTCTTGTTTCATTTATAAAATATATTTTGTGGCACTGACAATTCAATTGTAAATTGTCATACTAAGCACTAGAAATACAAGACAATTTTGACTTATTTGTCATTTATAGGCGATTTACAAGTAGTATTGAACCATACATTATTTGCTGTTCTTGAAAAGCATAGTCAATAAATTCTCGTGAGTCACTTGCGCTATTTCGTTCCATTTGATTGATTTCCGTGCCAGACATTCCAAAGTCAATATAGTGCCATAAATGGCAAAATTCGTTAATCTTACCACACTAAAACTAAAGTATATATCTTATAAAGCATTTTAGTAAAAAGCAGACCCTTAAAAATTCCCTCAACAAAAACAGGCTTTTACTGAAACGATTCTTGCAGCGTTAATCGTTGTCGTCCTTTTTGCCGTGTTTTAAGATGTGAGTAAACTTCGTGAAATCCAGGTAACCATCTTTGTCGATCGGAGCGTCACGAAGCACATCGTCCACTTGGTCCTCAGTGAATCTGTCTCCCATACTAGTTAGGGCGTCTTTAAGTACATCTTCGTGCACTTTGCCATTCCCATCTTCGTCAAAACAGGCAAAAGCGTTATTTATCACGTCTTCAGGGTCTGTGCCGTTCAGTTTCTCGCCAAACAATGTCAGAAACATTGTAAAGTTGATAGGACCGGGTGACATCTTCACCATCTCTTCCAAGTATTCGTCGGTAGGATCTTTACCCAGTGAAGCCAACATATCGTGCAAATCTTCTTTATCGACGAAACCATCACTGTTTTGATCTATCATGTTGAAGGCCTCTTTGAATTCTTGAATTTGGTTCTGATCGAACATGGCAAATACATTCGAAGTGGCTCGATGGGCCCGCTTTTTTGTGGTCTTTTTCGTCTTTCTTGACGCCATGCTGTTCTCTGGGTTGTACAACAGATAAACTCGGAACAACCACGACACCCAAACGCTATCTCAAAAACAGTGTTCACGAAAAAATTTTAAGCAGCACCTCCCAAAATTATACAACCCACAACTATCGCTTTCCCGGATATTAGAACCCAGGCCAAGCAAGTGACGAAACCATGAAGTCATTTCCGGTTTCCCACACCGGAACTGACTGCCGGAAAACCGACACCGCCTCCACTACGAGAAGATGCATATCTGGGCATAGTATTCGAAAGCTGAGTTTTTCATTTTGCTGTTAGCTCAAGATTTTGATGACTCAGGGTTAATCTTTGGAAAATTATTTTCCACTGATAAATATTTAAAAATTGCTTCTAAGATCTAACCCAAGTTAAACAGTGAGCTCTGTCAAAATGCTATAACATTTGTTGTCTGTTTGACCTTCTACTTTAGTTCTCTCAAGATAATTGAGGGCGCAAGCAAACATTGAAAAACATGCAATTGAACAAGTGCAAACGTAAGAGAACAGCTCTGAACAGGGCATGATATTTCCTCTTGGGTCCTCAAGATGGCAGTTATTCTAAGGGTAGGTAGGGATGGAATTTTGTAAATAACTGTTTTTCATCATGTATTTGTTAAGTGTTATTCAAAACTTGATGCACAGTATAACCGTTTTATTTTTCACGACTAAAACTTCAGTGGTAGGCAACATAAAAACACAAAGGAATATCAGTCTTCTTCTTTTGTTTACTATCTTCCGCATTCTGATAAAATAGAATTATTTGTTTTCATCACTTGAAGAGATTTTCAGCCTTGAAGGAATTGTAAAATCAGCACCTGCTGCGCACTTGGTACCAGGCCAGGAAACAAACTTTTCATTGACACCATTTTCCAAAATCCAGTTATATATAATGATCACATTTTTATCTTGCTATGATGGATTAGCCTTCCAGTACACATGGTACAAATCTAATCTATGTAAAAGATGTTCTAAACACTTCATAAATTAACAGTAAGATTATAAGCTCAGTATTTCAAGTGCCCCTGTGACAAAAAATATTATTTTTTTTCCTTTGGATTTCAAAACTATGTTAACTAAACACCAAGTGACCCAAGTTTTAATCCTTGATTTAAAAAAGGCACCTGTTTATTTTAACTGGAACTTTCCTATTTAATGATCCGCAATTACTAAATTTAAGTTCTTGAGAGAGCTGGATTGAGGAGAAAATGACGTCAAAGGCTCACTAGTTTAAGAATGCAATGCGTGTGTACCCTGCAGAATTAATATGCAGCACGGGAGTTTTGGGCTTTTACACTTTTAAACCCGCACTTTGCATATATAATAAGTTGCGTTCACACGCTGAAATTTTAAGCTGGTGAGCCTTTGACATCACTTTTCCCGGATCCAACCCTCTGAGGTCAAATCGGTCAGGTTTGAACGTGAGTGATGGCGGATCGTGAAATCCAGAACTTACACGCAAAGTAAACGGCCTTTGGATAAAAATGAAAGGTCAGAATTTTCCCAGTCAAGTGTTAAGCAGACACACTTTCGGAATCTCAAGAAAAAAGGAAGTGATTTTTTTTATCACAGGACCACTTTCAATGTGACAAATGATGAGGGTACAGCTCATGTCGACTATCATGCATAGAAATCGAGAGCAAATAATGCAAAAAAATGCTTTAGTGTAAATCTACCAGTTCAGGTCTCACAATAGACCCTTTAAGTGAATGACTATCAATTCTGATAAATTATATCAGTACCAGAATTAATCAAATTAACCTTGTTTTTTTAGTTGATAAAGTGAAAGAATTTAACTTTCAAATTAGTTAAGTAATGCTAATTTACATACCAAATAATTTTTTAAACTAGTAGTATCTATGAAAAGGGATGTAAAAATGATTTCTCAGTAGTATACCTGTACTGTATATATTAAGCCGATGAATGTAAATTAACAACATGAACAATATTCAAGTATGTGTTTAAATTTATTCATAGTACAAGAAAATGTTTTAAGAGGCTGTGAAAACAGCAAATGCAGCAATAAATTGATAAACGATTGAATTCAAACTCAAGTTACAATATCATCATGTTCACGTTTAGATAGTGATGCAAAAAAATGGTGAGAACACAAAACAACATGTATTGTCTATTGCCTCAATCACACACTTGCAGTTTTAATATTCAATATTTTTAAGTCCCTGAACTAAAAAATATTATTTTTTTCCAAAAAAAAATATTGATACATAACTTCATGAATGAAGAGGTTCATCAGTAAGCCTCATTGGATGCAAAATTCACTGGTAGATTGAAGCTCGCAGGCCTTAAAGTACTGATTTCTTGCAAATTAATGGGTGGGAACATTTGCTGTCTGTGATCAATCTTTACTCCCATTCATTAAAAGCAGTATAACATCAGACATATATCATGACACTGTCAAGTGAATACCTGAAAGCTCTACAACCAATGCAAAGTACATCTTAGTCATAGGTGAAGTGTATTCAAATCCTTGACAGGGGGAAGATGAGTGGAAAGTTCATGCAATCGTCTTGGTGAGGGTAGTTCTGAAAAGTACAATAATTGTGGGTGAAACAACCAGAGACAATATATCTACAGAGACAAGTGAAATAAAGTAGGTGGTTGATTTTGTTCTAGAAAAGGGTAAACTAGTACCAGAATTTGGGATCAGATATTAATTGCAACTGTATTCCCTGTCAAAATATCCCACCGTAGTCCTCTGGAACTGAATATTCATCTGCACCTTTGCATACAACTATACCGGAATTGCACTGTGCTAGCCTACTTACCACTTTGATTATCCTACACAAGCCTAAACAACACTCTAGTTAGCCTGAATGGTGCTCTAATAGGCTGAAGGAACTTAGTTAAGTGAGAGCTAACTTGGGGTAGTGCATTTTCCTTTGTGATAGCTGCATGTCTTTGCATATAAAAGGTTTGTTTACACATAAGAAATTTGAACTTTAAACTTATTGAAAAATCTGCCTGCAGTAACAAGAATGACTGACAATGTGGAATCACCTTCTAATTCAATCACATCCACCTAACTGGTGCTATAAGAAACGTATGGAGACCAGCCAAGGGAAATATTTCACTGGCCACAGGGCCAAAATTCCAGCATCACTATTTAGAATTACTGTACTTACTGTACAAACTTTGAATATTAAATTTCTTTTGTTATTCCCAATCAACGCCTTCCTAACAAAACAATTATTTCTTTTCAGAGGTAATGAAATCGTTGCGTAGCCCTTGAATGTAAACTGAAATAATCAATGTGTAGAAGTCATGCATAAATAAGATTTCATTAAAATGAATGATATTTGTTAATCCCACACAAATTTAGTACAGAATTATAAGGTTGCTCTAGACGAAAACTGTGTAATGAGTCGGTTCTTAGAGATGTCAATCGTCGTCTTCCTTTTTGCCGTGTTTTAAGATGTGAGTAAACTTTGTGAAATCCAGGTAACCATCTTTGTCGATCGGAGCATCATGGAGCACGTCGTCTACTTGGTCATCAGTGAACCTGTCTCCCATAGTGGTTAGGGCCTCTTTAAGTATATCTTCGTGCACTTTGCCATTCCCATCTTCGTCAAAACAGGCAAAAGCGTTTCTAATCACGTCTTCAGGGTCTGTGCCGTTCAGTTTTTCACCAAACAATGTCAGAAACATTGTAAAGTTGATCGGACCGGGTGACATCCTCATCATCTCTTCCAAGTAAGCATCGGTGGGATCCTTTCCCAGTGAAGCCAGCATATCGTGCAAATCTTCTTTATCAACAAAGCCGTCATGGTTTTGATCTATCATGTTGAAGGCCTCTTTGAATTCCTGAATTTGGTTCTGGTCGAACATTGCAAACACGTTCGAAGTGGCTCGATGGGCCCGCTTCTTTGTGGTCTTTTTCGTCTTTGCTCTGAGAGCCATCTTGCTCCTTTTAACTAGTACAGACTAAGCAAAAGAAACGCTGTGATGCAACGAAGGATAACCTTTCCGTTCAAAATGCTATCACAACTCGACTGCACCTGAGCTTTCTTGCGCAGATTTCTTCAAGGCGATTGACTTTCCCGGATATTAGAACCCAGGTCAATGGGGTACGCGACCAACCAAAACAGCGAGGGGTGGAGCAAGGGGTAGGATACAGGAGAGGTACTGCCACAGTGGAGGTGCTCAGTTTGTGGGTCATGACATGGACATTCATTGTGTAAGAGACAAAATATATATAATATATAGATTTAGGCCAGCCTAAAAGCGTAGCTCCTTGGCTAGGTTGTTCAGTGCCCGACTAAGCTAACCCAGTAATAGGTAGAAACTAGATTTCAGTTTTGTAACTTTGCAGTGAGGTTTTCTGTTAATTGTTTGGCTTTCTGTTTTGAGTTTTATAATCACCATATACACAAAACAAAGCAGCAAAAAACATTATTATAGAAGAAGAAGTTATAATTCGAATAGATTTTAATCCTGGGCTAGCGTTAACCCATAACCAGGAGCACATCACTAGGAGTCTGCAACTACCCCATATTCCTGTCACGGCGTTTTCATAGACCGGTCTATTTTTAGTTTGAATTTATTGCGAATTCAGATCCCCACAGGAACCTCAGTGACCAATTGAAATCAGAAGCACGGACTAATGTTGACAAGTTGACATGATGTCGACATGTTCACGTGATGCCGCATTGTTTTATCCTTACTGAAGCGTGCTTATGTAGAATGGGACTGGCCTACATGTATTTCTCGGAAAAATGTCTAAAATTACACTGGTCTGTAAAAATTCCGTTGCATTGGCTAATTATGGGAGTTGCAGGCCCCTAGTAATGGGCTCCTGCGTTAACCGATTTCCGAACAATCCTGCCCTGTTTTCAACAAGTTAACCTGACATGAGCCTGTGATCCAGTCGAAAACCAGCACTTGGTCAGCGGTCAGACTTGAGCCCGCAATACCGTCATGTGATACTGGTCAGCAGATACCTGGTTTTGACAGGTGTCAATTGATCGTAACATGGATGTGCAATACATATATCTTATTAACCAAGCGCGAGGGCCATACTGGGAAAATATCGGCCCGAGGTCTTGACAGTACGGACCGAGCGCAGCGAGGTCCGTACAAAGAAGGCCGAGGGTCGATATATATTCTCCCGGTACGGTCCTGAGCAAGCTTGGTTAATAAAAACGATGAGAAGTCAAAGACTACTGCAAGGCTGACACAACGTGATATATTAAAAACAATATTTCGGCTGGCCAAAGCAGCCTTCTTCAGGTTTAGATGTTACTGACTTACAAAAATGAGATTACAATCTAATATAGTGGTGAATGTCGTAATACATATTTCGAAATCAAAAGGAGTGACGGAAATGACGAACAAAACAAATAAAATAAAGTAAAGATAAAAAAAGGCTTTCTAATCATATCGTGAGGCTCCAGTGTTCTCGCTAAATCTATTAAAAAGGACTCTGGCTTTTCTTATTGAAGCACGTGACGAGTGGATAAGTTCAAGTGGAATTAGTTGCATATCAGTATGGCAATGATTAGGATGAGACAGAAAATGTTCGGCAACAGTGGTGGGTTTGGATTTAATGTTAGTTTTGTCGACAGAGCGTCTATGTTCGTTGAATCTGTCTTTGAGACGTCGCTTAGTTTCGCCTATGTATTGAAATGGCAGCGGTCCACTGTATCATGTAAATTAAATTTGTGGTGTTACAGGTTATGTGTGACTTGATTTGACGGGTTGCACCAGTAGAGAAGAAAGTATAGTGTGTAAGATCATTACTAATGTAAGGACAAGTAGCGCAATCTTGTCCACAGCGGAATGATCCTGGTGGTAAACTAGTAGGTTAGAAGTGCGTCTGTAAGCGACGATGGGTGGGTGCTTAAAAACTTCCCTGCAGCGTTCAGAGGAAAGTAACTGATATGGAAATGTTTGATTAGGATACTAGAAATGTGAGAAAGTGATGGGTTATATGTAACAACAAAAGGCAAGCGGTCAATGGAGTCGTGACGGTTAGTATGTAAAGCTTCAGTGCGAGAAATATTAGCAGCACGTTTGAATTGTGAGTCAGGGAAAGTGTTACCATAACCTCGCGCGAGGAGATATGTTCTTAGTTCATTAAGGCGAAGTGTAAATTTAGCGTTAGTAGAGCAAATACGGCGGATGCGGAGAGCTAAGCTAAATGGAATAGCCTTTTTAGTGTGTTGAGGATGGCATGATAAACTAAGTAGGTGTTGGTGTTTGTCTGTAGGTTTAGTGTATAGGTCAGTTTCTATGGTGCCGTTATGTAGAGATACCATGACGTCGAGAAAGTGGACATTTGTGACATCTAGTGAACTTGATAGTGGGATGAATATTATTGAGGTAATCGACAAATATCTTCAAATGATCTAGTCCTTCAGTCCAGATCACGAAGACATCGTCGAGATATCTCCACCAAGTGTGAGGATGAAAAGGAGCATTGTGTCAGCCTTGCAGTAGTCTTCTCATCGTTTTTATTTTTCAAGTTTGGCTGATTAGATGTCTATTGAGATCCAACGTTTAATCAAGCAGGATCTTCGTTCACGGCTTTGCAATTTATCTACTTGGTTAATAATAGATTTATTACACGGCTGCATGAAGAAGCTTTGAAGGTTTTTCAAAAGTGCGGGATCATTTTGGACAATGCCCAGTCAAATACTTAGAGAATATTGGACCGGCAATAGAGTATTTTGATTGGTTGATTTTAGTTATTGGCCCTCTCAGTGCCTGAGTCGTGTAATAATAAAGAAGTACATGGTAAACCACTGTTATTTGGTAGTATGGCCGCCATGTTGCGCGACTCCACCACCCCCGCCGTCGTCGTCGTGCGTACGCGCCCACGAGCAATGCCGCCAGCCATGATAAACAAGAGAAAATCAACTCATGGGTTTCACAGAGGTCAAACGACTGGGCACTCGCGTGAACACGCGCGTGATTTAAGCCCTTCCGGTCACTTTCCCTCTTTATCCCACAAAATTTCCACGGTCAACCTCCGCCACTCGAGCCATCTCAGTACTAAGTTCAATCATTCTGCCCTACAAACGTTCTTTTCCCGAGATTTAATGCTTAGGCAACAGCCTTTCTCATCCGAAAATCTGCCCCCAAAGAGATCAACAACAAATATTGCGATAAAAACAGTCTTCATGTTTCGTTTAATACGAACTTGTAAATTCGACAAGAAAATTCACTATTGTTGCAGAGATAGTTTCCTTGTTGAAAAAGATATATAAAAGAGACGCCCCTTCTAGAGCTGTGTTTAAGGTAAAAACCTTAGCTGTTTTGTTTTCGGCTTATCCTTGCGAAATGAAATACATACTGCGGAATTTAAATCTGCCACAATTTGGCGCTTGCTTGTTTCTATGGAAAGGGTGCAATCCATTCCCACGCGCGCGCGCGCGGCTTAAGCATGCGCACTCATTTGACCGCTGTGGGCTCATGGGTTTCTTTTTGATATGAAGTACATATGAAATATTTCATATTTGAACTGCGGTTGTAGATGCAAATGAAAAATGATCATCGCAGTAAATTTTCCAATTTAAGCAACTGGAAAGAAGGTCATGGGTTCGAACCCCGTTGAAGCCCTGATTTTTTTTTTTTCAGGCTTCTTCTTTCCAGTTGCTTGAATTGGAAAATTTACTGTGATGATCATTCTTCACTTGCATCTACAACCGCAGTTCAAATATGAAATATTTCATATATACTTCACATCACTTCACTCCTTACGGGAGATATGAACTCAATAAAAATTGACCTTGCTCCCAATGTGTGGCTTCCTAGCTCAGTTGGTAGAGCATCGCACCGGTATCGCGGAGGTAATGGGTTCGAATCCCGTTGAAGCCCTGATTTTTTTTCAGGCTTCTTCTATCTAGTTGCTTAAATTGGAAAATTTACTGCGATGATCATTCTTCACTTGGGTTTCTTTTTCTTTCCTATATGAGTATGGGGCTCCGCTTGGCAGCCCTTCGGGCCGCCAGACCTCCGCTACAAGGTGTGTAGTTAATAAATTAGACACGACCTTCGTTTTAATAGATAGTATGAGAAATACTTAACAAAAACAACAACCGTTTATTTTGCTTTGTACATAAAAATAATATACAGCAAGAAAAGAATAACTTAAACTTAAATAAGCAAAAAACTACTCAGAATAGTAAGAAGTAAACGAGCTGAGTGGTTACATACTTACAGTAGTTACATACTTATGTCGCTTAAGGAGGCTAGAAAGGGTTTTTAGCTTCGCGCGAGTGCGCGATCTACACACGCCATAACTAAGATGCACGCGTCAGCGGAATGAATCAAAATCAGAGACAGAAGATACGTCCGGATGGAAGCCGGTCGTTTCGCACTCGTGGGAACTCATTCTCGTCCCCAGAGGCCGCGCTCCTTTTGGTCAGCACCAAGAATCGCGACCTCTGGCTCAGTCCAACGACATTCTGGTTTTGAATGGCTTTGTAAACACAATAGATTGAGACCAGCACCAATCAGATTTGTCAGACTTGACTCCAGGCATGCGCAGAGTGACGGGAAGTCCGTGAATCGCGGACTTCCGGTGTTGGACTTGGCCAGAGGTCGCGATTCTTGGTGCTGACCAAAAGGAGCGCGGCCTCTGGGGACGAGAATGTTGGGAACTCGATTGAGCGCGCGTGAACAAATTCGCGCATGCGTAAAGTGGGATCTAGTCGACTGCGACTTTTTCAGCATTTCCAACTTTGTGCGGTAATATTCTCGCTTCCAGTCGGTGAATTTTTTCCAATTCTGGTGACAACTAAGATCAATCGGATGCGTACATGTACCAATTTTTTAAAAATTCTGAAGGTGGGAAAGCAATAGCCGAAAAGTAGGTTTTAACATTCATCTGCCCTACAGACTTTTTTAAAACTTGCATATTTGATGATCATTCTTAACAAAATGTAATATATGAGTTTGAGAAGATTTCACCGACCAGTTCTCTTAATAACACAATAGCTTTTGATTTTGGGCGTGCAACTGATACGTTATATCGTTGCCATGGTAACATGTCTTCTGAGAAAAATATGATGTAATGATTCTATGACGTTTCATATATGTCTGTGGTAAATTTCACACTGATATAATAAACCGAACTTTATTTGGAAAAAAATTTGTAAAACTAGTCTGGGGAAAATAAAAACTATTTCGAGCCACCTTAAAATTGCTCAAAATTGTAACAAGCTTAACGCTGTAAAATCATAAGAAACGATTAGAAGACAACTT
>CM042752.1:13234700-13254700 GCA_022496165.2 Catalaphyllia jardinei
CCTTCCTGATAACAAAACAATAAACGCATTGATGGAATTTGGGTATCACTCTGTTTCAATATGCCACTGTGAAGAAAACCTGCAGTAGTCTTAAACCACAACTTGATTCAAAACTTGAATATTTACTACCTCACTATTAAATATGTGACAAGGAAGATGAGAATTAGTTAATTTTGGCTGCAAAATATAATGGTTGAATGTCACAAACACAGTTTTTCCCCACACCCTTTTTACGATGTTTTAGTGTTGAAATGCAGAAAATCAAATTTCTATGATTTTATTCAATTCACTTGACTAACGTTAGCATGATCTTCTTAACCTTAAAGAAATTTATCTGCAGCCAGAGGAAAGAAAAACATATTGACTAGACTTTTTTCCTCTCTTACTACACTCACACTAGCCATGAGACTTTCTCGTTCTTCCTCCACATCAGGTGACCACGCACTCATGTCATTCTGAGTGTGTTGGCTGATGCTCACTACTGTAAGCTGGCCCATTTGCACTACAATATCAGGAAACAGCTCCATGAAGCCTTGGTGAAGGAAAGATGGGCACTGTTGAACACTGCACTCTACTGTTCCAGCAGGTGTAGTACTCCTCTAAAAATGAAAGAAAAGTTTGTTGATCAGAAACTGAAGAGACATAAGTACATGAGATGTAAAGATAACTTCAATCCATTATGTAAAAGCATTTATTTCTTACAATTTAAGAAGGGGATAAGAATGGCTCTCAGGGTGGAGTTAACTTGAGTATACTGTACAGGATATTATCAAGTTTTGATGACTTATGAAGGGCATAAATTTCATTGACAAGCTTTCTTTAGATGAAAAAGTTTGAAAAGGACTTCATCAGTGGCTTCACAAAAGCAAAACTTGTAGGTATGTAGGCTTGATTTTTGCCACTCTCTCGTATCTATTCTACCCTCCCTGAGAAGAATGGCTGGACGCGTGTACAGCAAACCATGTCTGTGACGTAAATTCCTAATTAAAATTCTTGCGGCGCTTCTGGTTGCCAGAAATGTCATCTGATGACAGCCATTGGCGGGCCCACATGACTACGGCTCGTAACATTTCTACATGTGTCGTTTTCACCACCTCTTCTAATTTTGACCTTCCAACCTATTTTGTTTTGCACTGTTGTTATGGAAGGGCATTATATGCTTTGTTCTATAGAAGAGTTTACTACAAAAAGTAGAGCAGAGCTGTTTGACTGTGGTGTGGCAAATGACATGTCAAAGGTCATGCATATGTTGGTGTGCATCGTGTTGACACCATGTTCTTGTTTTGCTAGTTAAGTTTGCTTTGGTTCATTTAAAAATTTAATTTTGTCCGGCTTTGCCAGAGACTGGGGTTCTGTTTTCGAAAAATCAATTCAGTGTTGCGACTAGTAAGTTTCAAACCTACTAGTCTTTTCTAGAATGTAATAGTAAATTGATTTTTCGGAAACGGAACCTGTTAGCCATATTCTTCGATCGAGCAAGGGAGTTCAATATTTGAATACATGTAATCAATTCATTATTGCATTCTTGAAACGACTAGCAGGTTCAAATTTCAAATAATCAGTCCATTAATACAATCTTGAGGGGTACGCTTCACTTAGTTTGACTGTAAACAATATTGATTAACCAGCCTTCCTTTGCTCCGCTTTTGGCACTAATATGATACTATTTTCTTCCAAAGATCGTAGCATTTTCTCTAGAAATCGTTTGACATGATCCCTCTATTTATCTGCCTTGTTGAATGTATGAAGATGTGAGAAGACCCCTACGCTCTTAAATGACAGGTCACTGACCAATCAGAAGGACAGATTGAGTAATTCATTAAATTTGACCAATCAGGATTTTTACAAAGAAAAGAGTAGTGTCCTTGCAGGCCACCCCTCCTCCAAGCATGCTTAATCTTCTCTCGCTCATTTTGACCACTTCTCTCCCCTTCTAGGGCCTGCCACACAGGCTAAATACAATGAAAAATGTATTCCTGGAACATAACCTATAACCATCTTTTCAGTTAGTGCTCTAAGGGGGAATGAATATGAAAGATCACAGACACTGGAGCCTGAAAAAGGACAGCTAAATTTGTATCTACTAGCTAAAAGAGCCAATTATGAATTAACCCACTCAAGCCATTGTCTCCCAGAGCTTTTTGCCAAAAATGCATATTTTGGACATTTTGGAGATTTAATATAATAATAGTGATATTATAATAATAATAATTTCAGGCAGGATATGGGCCAAATTAGCTTCAATGTACTCAAAAAGGCATTTGCAACATGACAGCATGCCTGTCTTTAACCTAGCATCGCGCCTTACAACATTTTTCTCAGACATACCCAGAAATTAAAAATTTTGAGGTTTAAGAAAGTGGCCTATGTTTTTAGACTTTTCATTTTTATTTTTATTATTATTACTAGTAATTTCAATGTGAAAGTGAGTGCAGGCGAAGGGGTATAAGTAGTTAATTCTTGACACTCCTTGTAAGTGATCATTGTCTTCGTATCGCTCAGTAGTTAATTATTTAGGAATAATCACGCACATCAATTGCTTGTTTGTTATAATATGTTTACCTTGCCAAACGAGCTGTGCATCAGATTTTGGGAGATTGTGTAGTCCGGAAAGAACCAATAACCATTGAAATTCTTTTTGAATTGTTTAGTCAATTTGATTTCAACAATCATTGGCACGTTTGCTTTATTTTTAATAGCTTTCCTTTCGTTCTTGTGTATATCCAGTTTAGTTCCCTATAAGTTGTCTGAGATCAGACAAGAGATCGCTTTAACGCCCGTTAACATGACTTTCACCTCACAGGGGCTCTGTTATGTATAACTCATACCAAGACTATACAATTTCATGAGGGGTTCTCCTCTTTGCCCCATGACTGCATTCCAATAGTGTACAGTTATCACCTAGTTCTCCTTTATTACCCAGGCAGTGAGGCCTGGGTTTAAATTTCGGCTTTCTTTTTTTTTCCTCGTTCAGTCACAAATCACCGTCTGGTCTCTACAGCGCATGCATCCCTTATGCAGCGTACGACACATGGTAGCAGTTGTAGTCATGAAAAAGCTACTAGATCGGATTCCATGATTTCTAGGGCGATTAAGTCACATACAAACGAACACACTGTTCGCGGTAGACCAACACTAAAGATCGTTAAATGTTTTCGGAAAGCGTCGGTCTGCAAGGCTTACGAGAGATCAACAATTTACGAGCGAATGCTTGGAGTGAATTAATCAACAATCATGTTTAATATGCCAAAGGAGCTAGCTATCAACCGGGGCTATCGACTCTTCACCTTGATAAAAGCATCTTCAGAAGCGTCATCGTATTTTTAGACGTGATCGTGAACCAAGTAGGATCCCAGGATGAACTCACAACGTCTGAGCAACAAGAGCAGAAAGGTTAGAGAATATGTTTCTGTTGTTTACGAATGTATCTGTTCGAGTACACCTAAGTAAAACGCTCTGAGAAACTTCATAACGTGTAATAAAGTTAAAATCTCGAACTATACAATATTTTCTCGTTATTTTCTTGTAACAGAGGTATGTGTCTTCTTAAGACTGAAACCCATGTAGCGAATTATTGTACATTTAAGATAAAAGAAACTAATGTATGAGTTGAGCCCAGCAAAACAACTCTTGGATTGTACTGTCATGCAACCCTGAAACAATAAATAAAATATTTGAAAACCATTCAGTGGATAAAGTCAAGAAATTGTGATGTTATAGGAGATTAATAAAGATTACACTTCTCTAATTTTAAATCTGTGGTTTCCCAAACCTGAGATATTCCTCGAATTATTTTGAACAAATTTACAGAGCCCAGGCTGGCTCTATGTCACGCACTGCCATAACTCTGAAATTCAAAACAAACAACAACAACGGCAAAGGCTAAAGAAAATAGACTGAAATGTTCATGGGCTGATGTAACGATCTTGACTCATTTTACGTGCTAAAGGTCTGTGTACGAGTAATAAGCTATTAATTGATTCCAAGAAATGCAATTGAAGGCAGAATAGCTTGAGCACAACGATTCAATTGAATTTCGAACAACTTCAGATGCAGAACATTAAGCTCAATTGCAATACAGCTAGTGCTTCTCAGTATAACAACTGCCTGGGTACATGCAGCAAGGTGTCTAGTTTGTTGTACATCACAGGGCACTTACAGGCCTGTCCTGGCTCACCAACGCTTTTATTGAGGCATCGCTCTCGGCTATTGGTGTCAATCTGGGGCACTATTCCTCGTACAGCTTTCGTAGAGGTGGCGCGACCTTTGCATCGTGAAGCTTTGTGAAGCACCTACAGCATTTATTAAAGCACAAGGCAACTGGAGGAGTGATGCTTATTTAGTTTACCTCACTCTGTCCACTGCTAATAAATTTAAATCCTCAGTTTAATCACAAGCAGACTTGCGCCCACCCTTTAATCTTTCCTTTTTCTCTCTCTCTCTCTCTCTCTTTTATTTTGCCCTTCGGGCTTGACGTTGTCAGGTGCTAAGGTTTTAGTGCAATAAATGATTGTTTACCCTATCTGTGATTCTGCTTGTTTTGTGATAGTTTTTTAAGATCGTGGTAAAATTCTCAGGTGGAAAGTGATCTCATTTCGGTGGATCTATAAAAGCAGCCAAACACAAATATTATTATTGATCTCCCTCCATTCGTGACCTTGATGAATGATTACAAAGGCAAATAAAGATATACCAAACATCAGCCATGTGATTTGCGCATGATTGTTGTTTAAACTATCCCGGATAATGCTCTACTGCGGAAGCTTTGAGTCTTGCATCTGACAAAATTTTGGATTTTTCCCCTATTGACAAGAATAGTGTGCTGTCTCGCTAATGCTTGCCACCAGTAATAGTAATTATTATCATTATCATTATCATTATGTGTCCCAAATCACAGCAATGTCATGCTGAAGGTTCTAGCGCAAGCTGCAGCAAGCAGCCTCAGCAATCAGCAGAGATTTAACGCTAGATGCAAATAAAATAGAGCAAAGGCTTAAGTATCAAAAATGGTCTTTTCCTAAGTGTCTCAACTACTTTTGCCGCTCATTGTCTGGAGGCTATTTATGCAAATTGTAGCAATTTCCTTTATATATCAAGCTATAGCAAGTTTATTTTTACAAAAGCGACTAAATGCGTGGTTCAGAGTGATTCCTGACTGAAGAAAAAGTGACGAGTGTTTTTTTCTCACCGAAATTCCGATACAAAGACGAAACCTGGTGTATCCCGTTAATAAATGCATCCATATTTAGCCCTCAAGGTGGTGTTTATCGCCACTTTTTCTCTTTTAAAGCGTTTAGAGTGTCTACCTCACTTTCATTCAACGCAGTTCTCATTATGACATCATGGCTACAAGTATCTCTCTACTCAGTTGTCATATTTTGATGAAAAAAACCGAAATTGCAGCATTCTTTGGCAAAAATCTCTTTATGTATGACCTCAATACCATACTTTACCAATACAGATGACCTCATAATGACGTCACAGCAACATGTACACATCATTTTGATGACGGCATTGTACTGAGCACATCAAATTTTATATCAACTGATGGTTTTAGTGCTTTTACACTTTTAGTGGGCGAGTTTCCAACGGTTTCCCATTGGTAAACCTTTTGCATCTAAAAATTAATTAATTTATTCTATTTTTAACGCTTCACCATCAATAAAACTATGAGAAGTCATGAGATGAAGTTCAAAAGCGTGATAAAACAAGTGATCTCATGTAATTTTGTCCACTGAACAGAATGCTGTTAACAGAATGCTTCTCACACGCAAATGTGATGTAAAAATGATGTCATTACACACGGTCAGCTGTCACTAAACCAATAAAAACGTGCCTTCTGAGCCCAAAAGTTACGTTTATAACATAGTGTCTCATTTTAATATCTATTGTACAAAGTTTTTGCTTCTTTTTGTCAGTTCAGCTTGGAATAACGATTGTTTAATGCAGACAAATGCAGTTTTTTCACCGGTAACCATGATTAACCACGAGTAACCAAATGATGATTAAAAGGATACTATTAATATTGATTTAGTCAGTTCATGGTTACCCGTGGTTCACCGTTGATTTTTCTGCAAGATAACACTTCCAAAAAAAAATGATAGTGTCCTTAAATTTTTGTACTGATGAGTAAGCTTGCCATAATTTCCCCATACAAAGAACCCAAATCCCGGAATAAAGTGATGACAGGCATTTCAATTAAGTACTACACTGGCTATTGTACCAGAAACAAGTTTACTGTTTCAGACAATGAGCGACAAAAGTGTTGAGACACCTGGCAGTAAAATTCGATTTTTCTGCATCTTGGAAACATTTCTCCCCCTTTCCCCCAAAACAATGTTGAAAATTTTATTTCTTCGGCTGCACAGACCACAGCGCCTACACAACATTAAATTGGGGGCCCGGGGCTATCAGAGATTTGACGCTAAATGCAAATAAAATAGAGCAAATGCTTAAGTATCGAAAATGGTCTTTTCCTAAAAGTGTCTCAACTACTTTTGTCGCTCATTGTTGTCTCAGGATATGGACTGAGCCCAACAGCATGGTCTTTTGCATTATGTGGGCCTTATTATTATTATAATTTTTTTTTGTTTGTTTTTTAAAAAAAGTGAAATTTATTTTACATAATCAGTAAAAATACACACATTGAAAAACGAAATTATTATTATTATTGCTATTGTTATTGTTATTGTTATTGTTATTATTATTATTATTATTATTATTATTTGCCATTCCTTTTCTTCCCTTTCTTATCTTTTTCTGCAGTGATTGACCTTCTACTGGGCTTGCTTCCCGTTCAAAAACTTCAGAGAAAGTATCATCAAGATGGGCAATTTTTGCCGTGGAGTAGCCACATGTAATTTTGCTTAAGTTTTTCCCTCAAATTTCTGAGCATTTTTGTCTATATTTCAGGCTCTATTGAGCTGATCACTCTGATCTAGGTATCACTGCAAAGATCGTTTCCTCCTGCAGAAGTTGAGTATAGATGGTGCCAATTTTAAGATGATGCCAATTTTAAGGTGATGATGTCAGAAGTTGAACAAAGGCCAAGGCTTGTCATGGCCAGCTACAGGCAGCACAGGAGTCAATGGACTATATAATTATTAGTAATATGAGTGTCCTTCAAGTATTCATTATGTGGTCAAGAATTAACTACCTCTGTCTCAACAGCTTCCTCATAATTTTCTGCAACATCCTTCACGTACATATCTATGGCCACTGCTCTTCTTATATCGTCTGATTCCAACTCTAACAGAGCTTCTGCCATAGTCCGTCTCTGAGGGAGTTCAATACCAACATTTCCAGGAAGAGGAAAGTGAGGGTCTTTTGGAGCAAATGGACCAAGTCTAGTATCTGGCCAGTTACCTTGATGAGCTGTAAGAAGGTTCAAGGTAGCTTTTTTGACACAAAGAAAACACTTTAGGTTGCAGTAATTAGTAATGAATGATTCCAGAAAATATTCATACCAAAGATTCAGAGCCCAAAAATGTACTGCGCAGCTTTCTGTGCACCCCTAGCCCTACTTGGAGGCTCAGGTAATAATGCAGGCTGTAATAGTGGAAGGAACAGTAGACAGTAATAAGGTATGCGAGGATGTCATTTTGTTGATTTCTTATTACTATTTTTTTTAGCAAGCACTGATGAATGTGTTTTGGGCTCCCCCTGCCTGTTGAGAGGCTCTTTTTAGTGGTGTGCTTAATATATGGATGTAATGTGTGAAGAAATGGTGTGGAAAAAATGTGTCTCTACATGGAAATTTGATGCATATGTTGCAGTTAACTTTTGGTGTCAGTTCATTTTGTAATTTAACTACTTAGTTTTTTTTCTAACTACGTGATTTTATTTTTAACTGGTTCAGATTTTTCAAACTGGGTTGCAATTCAAGCCAGGTTATTTGTCTGAAAGGGGAAGACCAACAAAAATGAGCAAATTTTGGTGAACTGAAAGGTAACATGTAAAATGTTTTACCAAACAAACAAAAGTAATCTGACACGTCTCCAAATTAATAAATATCATTTTATTTTCTAACAGGCAATTTGATTCATTCTTTGATTAAACCGGCCACACTGTGATTGGTGCAACATGCGCACATGCATAACTCCCCCTCACTCACTGATCTCATAGCCCTTTCAACTCAAAGAGGAATTTTTGCTCAAAAATACTCAAATTAAGAGAGCTATTCGCATTTTATACGAGTCGTAAGTTTACTTTTTTTACAAAACAACACTACTAGAAAGAAAGGGAAAAAATTTTCTGATAAGTTGAAAGTCTGATTTAAACAAGAGGCCATAACTTGTTAGCTCTAATTGAGTTTACTCCCATGTGAAAAACAAACGTGTTAAGTTACCATTTGTAACTAAAAATAGCAATATCTCGTTTTGTTTGTTCAAACATTTCATGGGAACAAGTGGTGCCGATTCATCAGCTCTAATTGAATTTACTCCCTTGTGAAAAACAAGGGTGCAGGGTCGTAGCCAGAAAAGAGTGAAGACTGAGGCAATGTCTATGAAAGAATTTTGACTGAGGCAGTGTCTGTGGTTAAATTCTCTTCCTAGGTATTTAGGGTGTTTATGATGACTATAAACAATAAAAACGAAAAACAAATTACCGAGGCAAGTGCCTTGGTTTGCCTGTTACTAGCTACGGCGCTGGGGTGACAAATTACCCTTTGTAACTAAAAATAAAAATATCGCGTTATATTTGCATACAAGAACAAAACAATTGTCACTTCCACTTATTTTGTAAACATTGGAACTGTTTCAAATCTAAATAGTCTCGTCTCCTCTAAAATATGTCCTTTGAACTAGAAGCGATGATTCGTGACCTCTAATTGAATTTACTCATTGTGAAAAACAAAAGTATCAAGTTACCCTTTGTAACCTGAAATAAAATATCTCTTCCCATATGATTTGTTTACTACTGACTCATGAACTTCTTCAAAACGCAAAACTCATATCGTTCATAACTTACCACCATTACACTGAAGCAACCCAATGTATATTAAGTAACTGTCACAACTGTCACGGACTAAAAATCACAAACTGGCAACATACACGTCAGTCTTTATTATTCAATCACCAAAATCCTTGAACTTAATACAATCATAGAACTCCCAAGACTTCATATACCTCACTTAAGTTACCTTAAACAAGAAATTTTCTTTTTCTTCTACTACAATTCGTGCTGGCTATTAATGTGATAAAGCGAAAACCCTGATAACATTGACAAGGAAAGATTAAGTTTCATTTATAACTTATCTTCTCATCCCGGCACAGTAGTAAACAATGAACATTTATATAAGTAAAATCGTCACAGAATAATTTATTTCTGTTCTTTTGAAGAAATTAATCGTAGTCTCTTCGCATTTCTCGTTGAAACTTAGCACAGAAACTGATCAATGGATGCTGAAATTAACGACTCGCCCTCGACTCTGCAGCTGAATACTTATGTTTCACTACAACACGCAAACAATTCGAACCTGGTCACAACCTCTTCACATTCCCACTAGTGCATTCTACCCCCTTAAATACAATGGTACCTATCATAGAAACCCCATCAACATTAGTAGTAGAGCGGCTAACACTCATTTAACTCAAAACCTTATATAATGGCAAAATCTTACCCCTCATCGCATGCTCCCAGTTATATCCCAAACGCTATGTTTCTTTGACTGATTATCCAATTGCTAATGACTATAAAACCCGCCCACAAAATCCTCAGCCTAACCTACAGAAAATGTCAAGGTAAACCCAATATAAGAATACTTCCTCCTCTTTTACAGCAGAATAAATATGGCCGTTCTCAACTGTATCGGGATCAAATTTTTACCTTTACAACAGGAAATTTGATTGGTGTTTAATGGTAGCTCCAATCTGATTGGTGTGACATACATACATCTCTCACTGATACACCCGCCCATAACATACCCGACACGCCGACTAAGAGGTATTTTTTTTACAAAAAAATAACTCAAAGAAACTGGGGGGATTCAGTCTAGGAATAGGGTTAGGGTCAAAGGGGTCAATAGGGTAAGGGTTAGGGATAGGGTTAGGGCTGGTGGTGAGTGTAATATACTTTTTGAGAAACACCCCTTCCCAAAAAAAAAAACTAGTGAGACAATCTCAGATAGTGCAGAGTGTTATACAGGACTGTAAGTACATTTTGAGTCATCTGCTTCCTGTATGTAACTTGTTATAGTTCAAGGCTGTTTGTCAAGACGGTTTTTGATTTTACCGCGGTATTGTAAGTTGAATTTCGTTCATTTTAAATTCATTAATACGTTGAACTAGCAAACTTGATAATTTTATTTTTTCAACGCCAACATTTGTAACTTGATACTTTTGTTTTCTTAGCAAAGTTTGTAACATGATACCCTTGTTTTTTTCAAAAAACGTACAAAGATATGCACACTTTTTTTACTGTTGGAGAAAAATGAAATAATGTTATTAACTTCTGAAAAAAATGGAAGAGGAATGATTTTGTTTCATTCAAGAAGCAAATTTTCATACCATCGATAAACAATAATTTGATTATCGAATAGTCATGTCATGTCTCAGAATAGCACTTTCTTATTAGGTTGCCACTGTTGGTGTTAACAATTAAACCAGTTCAAATACACAATGATATCGATTAACACAGCCGAGAAGTGTTTCAACTTGACCGATATTATATCCTACATCGGTGAATGAGTCCCCTCAGAGACTAAATTTATTTCCAGTTTCTGTAAGTGCCACAGTGTCTGCAGCAGTTATTGAAAAGTTTGTTTTGTCACAACATTACTAATTTTAATGCTGATTACTCGGAAATGTTTCGGGTGAATACATTTGTGAGCTTCTCATTCTCTTTTTTAGGGGAGAAAATAAACAAGTGGCTGAAGAGGTCCATTCGCTTCACTCTTCAAAGCTTAGCAAACACAAAATAGTTTGAAAACAGCACGCAACATTTTTGAACTGAGCTAGAGATGATTCCAAAAGATACCTTTCACAAAAGCGTTCTTTGCACTAAAAAGGAGAAATGATTTTAATAGTACCACTAGGATAACAAGAGAATATCGGAACCATAGTTCTGTGATGTTATCCAAACAGTAGGGTAAGTGTAGTAACTTTTACATAGCAATCAAAGGTGCCTACCCACCCCCCTCAAAACAATTAATTAACTGAAATTAATTAATTAAACAAACATTAAAGTTTACACCTTATTGCCTCATTACCTGAGGCCAAAACTTAACTGAAACACATACATTGGGGAAATAAATGGTTTGAAAACCTCCTTAAATTTAATTTTGTCCAAAAAATTAATTCCACACAAAAACAGTACACCAGCATTCCATTAGTGACATTAAAAAGTTGCTGCTTTAAAGGAAAATTGGGGAAGCATATAAAGAGCATATTCTTTTGTAAACTCAATCAAATTCTCATTGTTTTTTCAAACTAGGAACCTAATGCACAACTTTTATGTCCAGGATTGAACACAGTTATTTTTTAATTATATAATAAGCAAATAAATACGTGTGCCCTGATTGTCCAATCAGTCAAGGTTTGTTGTGCCAGTTAACTCATGGAAAAATCATGCATCTTCTGAATTATTATATAAAAGCACTACACCAGACGTCTCTATGGTTTATAAGCTGATAAACCACACAGGATGTTGGTAGAACACGAGAAGAATTCGTAAACCATGAGCTGCAGGTGAGTGATTTACGAATTGTTCGAATATTCTACCAACATCCCAAGAAACCGTAGAAACTTGTGGTCTATTGCTTAACATTTTCATATTACTGAATACTTACCAATGAGGATACTTTGTGATGCTTATCATAAGGAATTTGAAATCTCATTAGCATGTAATCCTGAACATATCTGGCATGCAGCCAGAACTTGCGCATGCACATTACATTTTCCGCTCTGAATACCGAGGGTTATTTGTAATTCCCAGGGGGAAGGGGGATCCTAAAAGCCAAAATGTTTAAAGGACAACAATACAAACTAAAATGGAATTTTCAAAGGGATGGGGATTTGAACCAAAAAACCCTCCATGGAAGAAGTGTGATTATTTTTTTGAGACAACACAATTCAGGGATTTACAAATGGAGCACAGCATACCTGATCCATCTCCAGATAATGCTGTATCTGTGCTTGATGTACTCAGCACTGCTCTACGCTGCATATTCCTCACCATTTGATTGACGACTGCTCTTATACTAGGAAAGTACCTGACTGCACGACCTGTCTTTCTAAGAGCCTGATGGTGGGAAAACACATCAGGATTTGTCAGTAAAGCACAAATGTCCTCTAGCAACCTTGTGCTTTTGGCTCAAAAAAACACTATAAGTTTGAGGACACAGGCCTCATTTTCCTCTCTTTTTTGTTTCTAAGAGTGTAAGAGCTTGACAAGGAACTGAGAGGATAAACCATAGTTAAGCTGCCAAGGTAAGAAGGAAAAAGAGACTGTCACACACTGTCACCATTTCATATTAAAACAATTTCATTCTGATCCATATTTAATGCACTAGTCATTTGTTTCCCCCAATCCCCCACCCCTGCAGCATAGCGGCGAAATTTATTAACAAGCGATGCTAATTATGGGGAATTCCACCACCCACCAGGGCAGAATTTCTTTGCAAAACCACAAACCCCGAGACTAGCTGAAAGAGCTTGTAAAAGAAGGGATTGTCTATTTCTGCACTAAATACATTTTGAGAAACAACAAATATTAGGTATGTTTCAATCAGCTTAAAATACTTACCACTGTGTTTGTTTGGAGTATAACTTTTTGATCAGACAATTATTAGTGTGGGAAAATAAGCTGAGAGAAGACTTGAAAATCATGAGCCATGTCAGCAACAAACACAGTTGTTTGGTACCCCTTCTTGAACTAGTTCTTGTCAAGAGAAACCTGGCCACATGGGTGGCTGTCACAATACAGGGCATATGTACTACATTTTGTTTTAAGCACTTATAGTAAGGTGCTAAGATTTAGGAAATTGTGATTGCAAAATTATTAAGAAGTTAAATTCAAGATTGCTATAAGCTAGTTCGCTTTTCAGAAGGAAGTACAAATTTCAGTTGGCAACAACATTGCTACCAAACGGGGGTTTAAAAGGCATTTGAGATTCTAAAGCAAAAAGTTAAGGGACAAAGAAAGTGCATTGGTAGAATGTACACATGATGAGAAATTTAGAGTATTTTAATACATTAGGGGTCACGTCAATGGGACTAGTCCCATTAAACTTCTTATGTCATTATGTGGAAATTTAAGTTGCAGAACATGAAAAATGTGTTTTTTGGAAAATCTCAGCCTGGGGTTTATACTGTATTGGAATGTCAGAATTTGCTCTTTCATAAGCTTTGTTTTTGAAAATTTCCCCGGGGTTTGCCGGGGGTATTTTAGGTCAGGCAAATTTGAGGTAAAGTTCCTGGGGGTCTGGACATAAAATCATCGCAAAGCTGCAATAAGTCCCCCGACAAAGTCCCCTGACAAAGTCCCCGCATGTCCTGGCGGTAGGGGGGGGGGACTAGTGCATTAGTGGACCGAAACTTTAGCAGGGACGTTCCCCCATGGTACTACTGAGTAATTGTACTTGTAATTTTCGGTAATGACTCCAATTAGGATGAATATTACCAGAGGTAGCAAAAGCGGGTTGTATTATTTAACACGAGAAGAGATGAACTAAGAAAAAATCTACCAAGTATTGCTACCAAATATATAATATATAAGTACAGCTTTATTCCACCAGCTAAATAAGTCCAAGTAGACCTTGTTAATAAACACAAAAAAGGGAAATATAAGTTAGCTTTTGTTGCTAAAGAACTTAAACGTGACGCAGGGAATTACAACCAGCTAAAAAACGAGATCGAAGGCATACAAGTGTATATCCCTTAAAATATCTTCGTTTCACGACAGTTCATTGCATGAATCACATGAATCAAATCTCAAGCTACTTACCTTAGATGCCATAATTTTGTTAAAGTACTAAATCTGGTAAAAACAACAAAATATTCAATATTTACTGGCCCTAAATTCCGCAGACGTGACGCCAAGCATGAAAGAAGAAGAAGAAATATTATAATATACCCACAATGCATTGTAATCGGGCTCTACGTTCTTTTTGACAGTTCGGAATAGACCAATGGACGCAACCCTTCAGAGATGTTTAGAAGTTCCCTCCAAAGAAAGCATTGATTCCGAAACGTTTCGTCGCAAATTTTACAACCAGCAACCTGTTGTTTTAAAGAAATCTGCTGAGAACTGGAGACCGTGTGAAATATGGACGCCGGACTATCTTAAAGTTGTCTTGCAAGGAGACTTCGAATATCTGGATGTTCTTGAAGCTTTGGACAACGAGCAGTTTGTTAATAATGCAGATTTCGCCAGCAAAAGAAGCATTTCACCTGAAATCTTCGTTGATTATGTTTTTAAGGAAGAAGAAGGGTTTGTTTCTGACGAAATGGCTGAAAAAAAGAGATTATATTTGAGAACTATGTCAATGCCTGAAGTTCTTTACAGAGACATTGCCGTACCAGATCAAATTAAAAGTTTAAGGAGTAAAATTTACCATACAAAAGATCAAGAAGCTAATGCAGTTGACAAGTTTGCTTGCAAAGTATTCAGACAAGACACTATGCAACTGTGGGTTGGTACCAAAGGAAATGTCACGCCACTTCACTACGACCGAAATCACGGGCTACTAGTTCAGATCCTGGGTGAAAAACAGGTTATTTTATTTTCCCATGAACACACGTCTTCCCTGTATCCTTTCCCAAGCTATTCAGAGAAATCTCACTTGAGCCGGATCAACTTTAGAAAAATGAAAGATGAAGATGAACTTTTAGCTTCCTTTCCAAAGTTTAGTCGGGCAGAGCCCTACAGTTGCGTGATATGCCCAGGCGATATTTTGTACATACCACCCTTTTGGTGGCACCACGTCACGTCACGCGATAACTGCATTTCGGTTACTCTCCCTTGGGACATGGAGCCATCTGATGAAATACCACCCTGTATGCTACGGTGAACTTTTTTATGCCGAGTTTGACTTGGTCTCGGACAAAAAGCTTTTGGGGGTTGCCTTTTAACTGTATTGTTAGTGAAATGAAAATAAAACATAAATAAAAATATTCTTAAATTCTATTCTTTGATTCTTTGTATTGTCAGAAAAAAGGAATGTAATTGGAATTCATTTTTTGTATGAAGTTGCTGTCTTTCTTTTGGTGCTAAGGGGCTTATAAAATTACATGTACCTAAAACGGCAACATCAGGTTCACTATTCAAGTCAAGTGATATTTTATCACTCTGTTTTGATGTTGAGATAACTTTAGCTCTTGATTCTATTTGAGATTTCCTCAGTAGCACTTGTACACTTTCTTTGTTCTCTTTCTACTTTGTTTTACTTTTTTATTCTGTTTTCTCTTTGTTTGGTTTTGTTTGTTTACTTTATTTGTTTAATTATTTCGTTTTCTAATACCCAGGCGTAGTCTAAAACGTGGCGCAATTGCGTGACATTTTTGAAATAGTGGCGTGACAAACTGACTGAAAGTGAAAACGACCTGGGCTCCAGTTTGAAGACTGAAAATACACACAGCTTTGCAGATGGCGGGGACTTTTCTTTCAAATGGTTAATTAGTTGTATTGTTTCCTAGTTAATGCATTCGAGTGGGTTAATTGTAGCTCAAAAAGCTCAATCTGAACACCGTTTTGAATATGACGAAGGCTGTGAGCAGGAAATCTGGCAAAAAAGGCCGATTAGAAGATGTGAAAACATCGGCAGTCAGACAATCTGCAAAGTTCCATAGAATAAGACAACATGAACACCAGGAAGAGACATCTCGTCGATGTATAATTTGGCTCATTATTCTTTGTTTCCTCATCGGGGCGGTCGTTGTGTTTTTCATTCCAGCCTTCCAATTTACTTCCAAAGAAAAAGTTTCCGAAGGAAAGAACTTTGATCAAAGTCAAAAAGTTAAAGAACCGAAAGCTTACAGTGCTAGAGCTACAGGTAGTGATGGGCGAATAAAGAACGACTCAGGTAAAACATCATGCAGCTGTGTCTTTAATTTAATATGGTGTGTGGTTTCTATGCCACGTAAGCATAAAAAGGAAGGGCAAACTAGTGATATTCACATCATCTTTCATGTGCAAAATAAAATATTATAATGTGAACATGGATTTCAAGAGTACTCAGGGCAAATTGCGCTTTTTAATGAAAAAAAAAAATGACCAAACTCCTGCAGATAAATTCAGAAATAATGTGGAACAGAACTTAAAACAGTAAAAGCATGCTACATTATTTATAGTAATATGCAGTTCGTCTTTGAAGCTTTATTCCAAATAAAATAGCTCAAGTAATTTAAGACTCATCGCAAGATTGAAATGCCAGGTTGCAGATTTATATATTCTAGCTATCTGATCCTAATTTTTTGTCACTTTATATTTCCTATAGGAGCGCAGAAGATTCCTGAGGTGTTGAAAGATTTCAAATTGTCAATTCAAAGCAAATTGCAAATGAAGAAGCTACAAGGAAACGATCAAAAATTGAAAATCCAACAACTTACCCATGACAATTCCAAAAGTAGTGTCCGTGCATATATAATAGAGCATTTTCTTAGTGATGATGAATGTGACAGTCTAGTCATGGTTCACAGCCGTCATGTGTCTGAGCTGAACAAGCAAGTCCCTATCATCTGCTTTGATAGCATCAAATCTTTTCGAGAATACTTGAAAGATGCAAAGCTAAAAATGAAAGTGTCATTGAATGATTTTACTGAGGGTACAACCTGTATCAATGAGACATTTTCTGCTAAACTGCAGGGGCATTTCAATTGGAGTTATAGCACAGCATTTTATCCAGGAGAGAGCAAATTCTCTACAATGTTTGCTGAAAGAATACGACAGGCAACAGGACTCAGACTTGAAAATGGAGGGAAGTTCCAAATTACATCATATCCACAAAATGTTGGTAAGTTATAACACTGAAGTGAAGAGAATGTGGTTATGTGTGCCAAAAAATTTCACATGCTACAGACTAATATGAATTTAAAGTATTTGATTTACCAACAAACTGTTGCAGGCTACAAGAATCACACAGACTGTGTTGTTGAGTACAATGACAAGCGCGATCGATTTGCCACTATACTGGTGTACTTGAGAGATGTTGAAGAAGGAGGAGAAACAAAATTTCCTCAATTGGGAATCAGTGTGAAGCCACGTAAAGGACTTGCCCTCATTTGGAACAGTATGAACTCTCGTGGAGAATGCGATCCCACATCTCTTCACAATGCTGCAAAGGTCGTCAAAGGACATAAGTTTATCATACAAAGATGGTGAGTTTTGCA
The DNA here is from genome assembly GCA_022496165.2 of Catalaphyllia jardinei. Taxonomy (NCBI): domain Eukaryota; kingdom Metazoa; phylum Cnidaria; class Anthozoa; order Scleractinia; family Caryophylliidae; genus Catalaphyllia; species Catalaphyllia jardinei. Next base: position 13,252,028 of record CM042752.1, read on the forward strand.
TTATTTTAACTGTAGTGCACTAATTAACAATTAGATCATGAGCCCAAGATTTCCATTGCATGATAGTTGGTGGGCCAGGGGTGCTGCCCAAGTCAATTATATAGAAATCAAGGGTGAATAATCTAATTGTTTGCAAGACTCACACCCATGATCAAACGGGCCCCACATGTTGGAGTGAAAACCTCTCTATAAATAAGGACTTGCGGACCAGTATTTTCAAGTCACTGAAAAACGTCTGTAAGGAAACTAGGCTAAGAGAGTTTCAGTTTAAACTAATTCACAGAATCGTAATAACTGGGAAAGAACTTTTCAAATTCAGTATCAGAACTGATGACGAATGCCTGTATTGTGGGAATAAGGACTCCATTGAGCACACTTTTATTGATTGTCCGTTTACTGAGTCCTTTACAAAAAAAGTTATCCAATGGTTCAATGAAGCTAATTGTTGTCAGATCTCTCCGACGACGAAGGAACTCTTGTTCGGTATTATTCCGAGCTCCAAAGAAACAAAGCTAATCTATAAATTTAACTACACTACCCTAGCTATGGGCCATTACATCTATTCAAACAAAATCAATAGTAAAGGCATCTACATGCACAAATTTATAAATAAGTTATCTCTCAAGTACAATTTGGAAAATATCAATTAAAACAAAATATCTAAACTGAAAATCAATTAACGAAAAGACATCCTCTGATATAGTTGTGGCTAAAACCCTGTGAATTCCCCTGCATCCTGACTAGTGTTGTTGTTGTTTTTTTTAAAAAAATCTAATATTGTTTTAAAAGTATAAAGCTACTTGTTGTGCAAAACATTTCAATAACACAAAGAAGCAGCCATCATTTTGTTAACTCAGCATTGTATATATTATATCAATCAGATGCAAGTAGATTAGTTCTGCCTCCAGTCTAGAATAGAATGCTCCGGCATAATGTTCAATACTGAATTCAACATTTTTTTCTGAAAATCCTTCGACATCTTCTTTGGTGTAAAAGCATGGCTACAAACTTGTTTTTCTTTCCCAGAATTATATTGATATATGTGGTTTGTAAAAACCTGGTGGGATCTCCTGCCAATAAAATCAATACCACGTAATAACAAGAAATGTAAAGGCAATGGGGCAAACAATAAATTGAAAAATTTGAAAATTGAAATATACAAACGAAATATAAATATTGAGAAATCTCGCCTACTGGTATATCATCACATTTTTGCAACTGACCAAGAAATTTTTCCTCAAGAGGTATTAGGACACTTTGGATTGTGTTATCAACGATGAAATTGATTGAATGATTTGCATTAAAGCTTGCACATCAGCCAAGCTGTAAAACCCTCCCTTTAAAGAGAAATACACCTTTTTCAAACAGAAAGGGTCCCTACCACAAAGGTGTTGAGTTAAGAGAGAATTCTAGCTCTGTTCAGCGAAAAATAAGACTGCGAACTGTGGACTGCAGACTGCTGAGTGGAGATAAAATGCAGACTAAGGGTAAAATGCAGAAATTATGCAGACCAAGGTTACAGAGAGAGTGAAGACTGCAGACCAAGGGTAAAATCCAGACTGCAGACGTTTAACTGAATCGTGTTACCATTTCCATCATTGAAAGCTAACCGTAAACAGGCAAACTCAGTGGAGAATTATTCAGGCTAATCATTTATTTATTTATTTATTTATTTATTCATTCATTTATTATAGTACTATGCAGGCTAATTGGAGTTCAGATTTTTACTCAGATTAGCCTTAATAACCCTGTTTATATGGTTAGCACTCTACAATGAAAATAATACAATGTGTAAAGTCTATGTTAGTCTGCTATCTATATTTTGCCCCTGGCCTGACCTGGTCTACAGTCTACCGTCTGCATTTTACACTGACTGATCCCAGCTGTCTTTTCTCACAAGTGTGTGTTGTAATGGCTGTATCCCCTTTTAAAACAGGTACTACTATCACAATTTCCCAGCACTTGGAAAACGGCCCCAGCAGCCAATGTTACCTAAACGTGGAACTTATCAACCCAGAGTGTCTTGTGACGAGTACGAGCAGGGTAGCTGTCGGTGGTATGACGAGTGGAACTATGATCACTTACTGGATTATACAGCTAACTTACAGAATCTCCTCTGATTTCTAATTAATGATCAAAATAAGTTAATGGAGAGAACGTTTTGAAGCCATCTTGATTCCTCTATCAATTCAAAACATTGTACTGTACTTTTTGCTAATTTGCCTCTTCTAAGTAATAGGTACAGTTAAAATCACTGTAGGGATGTTAAAAATCCCTACATCAACAAGATGCCCAGTAATTAACAATTAGACTACGAGCCTGAGTTTTCTACGAGCAGATAGTCAACGAGGCACAGCCAAGTTGACTATCGCTCGTAGAAAATGAGGGCGAGTAGTCTAATTGTTTTAGTATAAATTGACCATAGTCTCATTATTAATGTCACTATTCCACTGTTTAAACTAAGATCAGAGTGTAACGCAACTAGGTAAGGCAACGGCAACAAATAAGCAAACAACAATATGGCGTAATTTTGGGGGACACAGCCCTGTGGCAGGTTTGACGCGACTTCATGACATGTGCACAAACTAAAAGCCTCACTTATTCCCCCACTAACGCGGGAAGAGAACAAGAGTATTGGCAGAGCCTTACTTATCTCCCCAGCACAGCAGAGGC
>CM042752.1:13259700-13294626 GCA_022496165.2 Catalaphyllia jardinei
TGGTTGATAGTTTCGTCCATTCTTCAAACATCTGGGGTCTGGTTTTTAGCCTTCTCTTAATTAATATTAACAAATTCTCGCACCTCTGGCCCCAGTTGTTAAAAAAGGGATATCCACTGGATAAATCACTATCCAGTGGGTAGCTTGGTTTGTTTTTTCAACACTTATCCACTGGATAGTGTTATTCAGCCTTTGAAAAACCAGGGCCCGGTGTACTTGTCACAATAATGCTCACCCTATTACCCAGTACCCAAGCCATCACTCGTTTTTAAAGGAACCTCCACTGTGACAAAAAGTTCACTTCAAATCGCAAAAAATAATTCTTAGAATCAAATTTGTTTTTAACCAACAAAAAGGGTTTACCTTTAATACATGAATCATAGAATTGGTTATTTTTGTTTTCAAAGTTCCCGGGTGCCACCATCTTCCATCTTGAAATTGTGACATGAAATGGTTGCCCTTTTGTTAGTAGCCAAAAGCTCTTTGTGTCAGAATAGTGCAACCAAGACACATCACAATTATTCAAGATGGCGGCACCCAGGAAATTTGAAAACAAAAATTCACGATTCTGTAATTAGTTTTTCTCCACTATAGATACTCTCTGGAAAAATATTAAAACTAATGGATTGCAAATACTATATCCTGCAGTTCAAAGTGATACTTTGGTAGGAGTGGAGGTTCCCTTTTATAGAGCTATTTGTGAGAATCTTTGGAGTAATATATCAAACAAAATATGTTTCATGAAGATGTCAAAACACCAAGACAGTTGAAAAACGTGCATTGGAGTACTTTTATTTTTGTTTGAATAGGTGATGAACACTGTCTTGAGTGTTTGATAAATCTTATCAATCATAACAAATACCAAGTAGTAAACAGAGAAAGAAAGAAGTAAGACCAGGTATCCAAACCTCCTTCACAGTTGTGATTCTTTGTTTTACCTTAATGAAATATCAGTGAGTTTGAGAAGCTTGAGGCTGAAAGACTAGAATAAGAAATGGATACTATGCAGTTTTCTGTTTCAATATTTATTAGTACTGAGTATGTGGTAATAAGAATACAATGAATTATAAGTGTTTAGCAAAATGTATGCCCAAGGAAATGCTCTCCCTAAAACATTGAGAGCATCTAAGTTGTTTCACGACATGGATATATAATTATTGCCAGTTTCTTAAGATATTGAAAAATCACCCAACACCTGGGAAATGGTTTTAAAAATCTGGAGATAAACAACTAAAACACACCTCTCCACAAAAAAACTGGCAATTGCACAATAAATAAGGGAAAGTTCACCAGCAATAATGTTCATCTCTAGTTTGATGGCAAGTTATGTAGTTTGCAGAAAACCCTGGTCTAGCCAGTAGATCAAAGTTAGAAGCGAAAATGTTTAAGTCTCACACCAGTCAGTCTCAGTACACAAACTCTCGAACAGTCTTCGCAGTTCAAAAAATCTACAACAGATTTGATTCTTTTTAAGTGTAAAAATATACAAGTATCATATAGTCATCTTAATCCATAAAATATTTACATCACGAACTGTAGTATACATTAAGAATTAAGTCAATGAATGCTGAATAGCTTTCTTTTTATATAAAACTCCTAAATTGCTTAATGTAACTATAATCGAAAGGTCTGTTTTCATTAAGTTACACTTAATATTTATGAATATGATACACTTTGAATACAATAACTGAATAATGTTACTATACAATCTTCAAATGGCAAGGCAACTCCTCCTGACACAATGATCCATCAAGCTAGTCAGTTTTTTTATAAAAAGGGATTCAAGAAAGCTTCGAAATCTTGGACTACAGAGAGACTTGCAGAAAAAGTTTGAAAAGAAATCCAAAATGCAAAAAGTTATCACACGAAAAGACACTAACTTGCAAAACAAAATTTTGAAAGCCTGTCAGTGCACCAGGGTATTTAAAATAAACCAACAATACCCTTAGGAAGAACTGTTATCCATAAAGTATTCTTATAAATAAAAACAGGAATAGTGTTTTGTTAAAAAATGGATCACATGTATGTCAAATTCACTGTTTGCAAAGGTGTCATACCTTTTTTATCCATGTTCTTCACAAAATGAATAAAATTATCACTTTGTTTCTCTCGGTTAAGTTATACAAGGTTTAACTGACATTGCTGAAATATATATATATCTTTCCCCATTCTTTGAAGGCCCTTGTAATAAAATTACACACAACACTGGACCTTGACAATCAAGTACTTGGGGTACAATCAACACATCTCTTGCTATACAAACCAACACAAACACAAACACAGATCACTGGAAAGAAACACCTAGAACAGCCATCTTAATCCAGTAAAAAGAAGAAACCCTGTAGAATATTTAAACTGTTTGAAGCAAGTAACCAAACAATTCCACACCCACTATGCACTTGACCAAAATCTGTCTGCTAAAATAGTTTTAATAGCTTTTATAAATTAGCCATGCCTAGATAATTAAACAAGGGGATAAAAGGATATGAATTACATACACATGAAGATCACTGAGGAGAACCCGTTGTTGTCATTCTTAATGCTTATGAGGCAATAAATTAGAGTATTTTTCAAGTACTTTAGATATTTATGACTTGACCACATCACATTAGTTTACATGGTCTTTTGTCTTGCCACTGTCTTCCAGTTCCATGTTTACTGAGAGGCTTCCAGGTGTGACAGCTGCTGGTTGGCAGTAGCTGGAGAAGTGACTGCCATCTTGGGGTATGAGGGAAGGGCAGAGAAGGCAGAGAAGGCTGATCTAGCACTGATGTTGATAATTTTCACCTTTGTCTTGTCTGGCCCAAGAAACAAGGGTGATGTGGCCCTGAATAAAAGGAAAGAACAATGAAATAAGAAAAATTAATAACTAATTATTACTGTCACCAGGTGTCTTCATACTACAGAGGAAATAAAAACAATGCTAGAATTATCAACCCTTTGTGTAATACTTACCTGTCAGCATCTTCAACATGCAAGGGCACCTTCTCAGCTCCATCAGGTGGCTCTCTAGCAAAGAGGTACGAATTGTTGGGCTTAGGCGAGGATGCATATTTAGGGCCAGCTGGAAGCTCTGGGGATACATTCTCTTCAGCTTCTGCAGCTCCTCCAGATGAACACCTTGATGATGGGCGTGAATCAGATGCTCCAGGCATTATCGGATAAGTTGGAGATGCAGAATGACTTCTGCTGCTGCTGTTGCCACTCCCACCACTATCTTGACCATCTTGGTTCTCAGAAGAGGTCTGGGTGTGAATATCTACTGTGCGAAAAGGTACCACTCCAGCTATTATCTCTCCCACAGGGGCTTTACGGCCATCTGGTATTTGCTCCATTACCTGAGAAAAAACAGTCCTGTTTAGATTCCAGTACAAAACAACATCTGTCATTATCCCCTATGTCAGCTGCAGAAACATGAAAATAATATTTAAGCCTTTACAAACATGAATAGTTCATAGGGCTGTTGTTCAACAGCATAATGGACTGTAAAAGGTTGGTCAAAAGAAACAATGAATGTAAAAAGGTAATTTCCTATTACATTGTACTCTATAGGCTTGACTTCAACCTAAACCATTTGGTGTATTTGGAATTGGATTTTCATTTCAAGTGTAAAACCCCCAGAAGAGCAGTTTTTCATAACATCAGTAGCACATAAAAAAATCTCTCTAACATCATAGAGGGAACTCACTCTTTCAGTCTGAGTATCTGTTAACACAAGTTTTTGTATTTCAGAGTTAAGGCCTTCCAAACTCCTTTTCTGTGGTCCTTCTGATGGTCTTGGTGTCATAGGGATTGAGATGGGAATTGACTGTGGAAGTCTGCTGGCTGGGATGGCAGTGTGGTCACCGTGAAGGGGAGATTGGCGACCATATGTTTGACTTGATTTACTTCCATGTTTAGTACGCTGTAAATGCTGTTTTAATTTCTGTAAAAAAGTAGTTATGTGATAGATTTATATATTAGTCTCTTAAAAAGAAGATAAATCTAATCAGAAAAACCCTCCATGTTCTCAAAACAAGAGTCTTTTGAGTATGTTCCACATCCCCCAGAGGTTAAACTAAGGTAGCCATGACAATAGGTTCAAATATAACAAAGATCTGCCATACTGTCAGCATTAAGTCAATGAGCAAAGGATACAGGCATTAAGAAGCAGTGAAAAGAAAACTCCAACCAGTATGTAGGAAGGATGTTGCCTTTCAAACAAATTATATTTCCTGAAATTTTAACTCAGACTTTTTTTAAGGTCGATTACCCAGATAGTATGTGAAAATTGAGAACTAAGTTGTCATCACTGGTTCCCTCCCAACCTGAAGTCTCTTTTCACTCAGTGGTTTTCACTCTTATCTGCATGCTTCTATCAATGGATTATCAAAATCGTTCTTTTATCTTTTATTTGGCTGACAAATCCATCTGGCTAATTAAAAGACTTCCCCGTAAGCTAACAACAAGACAACTTCACTGTCTAAGTTTTCGTCTCTGCAAATTTATCGTGCCTATTCCAATACAAGTGAGAGTCATGAATCTGCCATTATAAAAGATTACGAAATGGACATACCTCTTTAATTTTTTGATCTCCACTACCGAGGGAATTTGATCTTTTATGCCTTGGTCCTAAATTGTCTTCTACATCACTTTCTTCCCAAACTGGTGTCTGTTAAAAAATATACAAAGAGCAATGAAAACTCAAAATATTATTTTAAGTCCCAAGTCTAAACATAATACAGGCCACATGTGCAAGATTAAAAGATTGAGTCCCAGTTCAAGCATTTGGTTTCTAGAGATACTTCTCCATGAAGGTTACACCCACCATTTCGTTTTACAATACCTACATGTACTTCTAAACCTGGACAGGGTGAGGTGCTGGGAGAGCATTACTCAAGAACCCGACACAGCAAAAGCAGCTAGCGATTTTAAACCTTGACAGCTCAATCTACTGTCCAGAAATGAAGCTGTTTTTCAGTATGCAATTTATTACTGATGTTCAGTGTCACATCATACAAAATAGATCAACAATAAACATCAAAACCATTTAGTAAATAAAGTCCAGAATCTAGGGAAAGAATGAAGGCAAATATGCAAAGACACTCACCAAGATTCAGATCAGAGCAAGCTTTCTTAAGATATGCAATTAAATTTTTTTACCCAAATGTATAGAGATTTGTATGGAGTTATTTTAAGAAAGTGCACACAAGTTGAAAACGAACATATAGTAGAGACAGACTTGTACTGAATCTGCGATTCTCGTGCAGCCAGAAACTCTTGATAACTATTTGTTTTGTCAACAGCAATAACAGACACTGTTCAGGACTTTGTTTCCAAGATTGTACTTAAAATACACCTTATACATGTTGAATGTACCTTCTTGGATGTCAAACCACTGTATATACAAAAGTATGATTAATATTTCCAACCTCTATCTGAAAATGTTTTATCATTTTAAAAATGAGTTTTCCCTTTTAATTATTTGAAGAATTTTGGAAATTATTTTTACGTACATGTACATGTATATACATGTATGGCCTTTGGATTGTAACTCTTGTGCTATTCTGCCCTAAAAGGCCCACTGGAACATTTGATATTTTCACGCGTTAGGTTATTATGCTAATGAGGCTAGTAGTTTTAAATTCGGTGGCAATGGTCAAACGAACACTTTTTCTATCCTCGAGTTATTAGAGCTAGTGGTTGTTGTCATTATTGTAAGTTCCCTCGCAATCATTGTCGTCCAGAGGCCTATCAGTCATTTTGGGAAAAAGCCGTGTTCTTGTAGTAAGTTCTGTGTTTAAACGTTGTAATTGTTTATTTTGTTCTATTTTCAGTCAAACTCGTTGTTGTGAATAAACTTTACATTTACGTGTTTTAAACAATGTTTGAAGACCATCACGAATTGATCTCCTGTTTCGACGATAACATGGATAACAAATAATTTTTGGCACCCAACTCATTGGTAGAGCATCTGATGAATATGTGTGAAGTCATAAGTTCAAATCCTACTAAGACTGAAGTTCTTTTTCCCAATTCTCTTACACTGAAGACAAGCTGACCAAATTTACAGTATTGGCGAACAAAATTCCACATATAAGCATCAACTTAGGACACCATGGAGAATTCAATACATAGCTGGGTAAAAAGAACAGAGCAAATCTATTTTTTTATTGTGGTAATTTAACCCCTTGGAAAGGCCAAAATATATAAAGCTGTGTTAAATAAAGCATGATACACCACAAATATGTCATATTTTCAAACTATTTTCTCAATGCAACAATTGCAAACCCAGGAAAGCTGTCATAGAGAAACTATTTATCAGTCAGGATGTATATCTTTCTGTCAAATCTTCCAGCTTGCCATATTGGTTTAATAACTGGGTCAATAAAATTAAACGTATTTGACAAATTATAATTTATAAGGAAAATTTCTTGCAAAACTTGCTTCCTTTCCATGACTTCAGGAACAGAACATACCCCAACACAAACAATGTCAGAGTAAACACTGATCCTTGTTCACATATAAACTAATTAAGTTGTCCATAACCAACTAAGGCAGGCTTGAAGATTGTTTTCTCAATGATTAAATATTTTGCTGGCCATATGAATTGCAGGTTATTAATTAAATACATATTTTCCTACCAAGAGGACAGCATTCTGAATTATTTTATGGCAAAATAAAAGGAGAAGCAGACCTGCTGTTCCAGTTGTAAAGGGTACCCCTTATTCATATATTGTGTGGTTCATCTGCAAATTGTCAGCAACACAACAAGGCATTTAGAAAAGAAGCCCAACTGGAAGATTGTTTCTGTAACTTGGCAGCAAAATGTCCATGGTACCCATCATAATATTTTAATTAGGAGTGAAGGATAATCTTGAGGTACATCTGCTGTGCTTGTTCATGCCTAGTAATGTGGTTACTCTCTAACTTTAAGTATTGTTTTTGTCACATCAATTTTTACGTAGATGGCCACCAGGTGATCTGGTGACGCAATGAAGAGGCCTGGGCACAAAAATTTTAATGCCGTATCCCACAACCGCTCGCAGCCTGAGGTGTTGGTTTTGAATTTAACATGGGGGTCGCAAGGGCAGATCTCGTCGTTTCTACTTCAACTTTTACTCTTTGCATTCTTTGTTACGTTTTGGCAATGGGAAAACAACACCTAGGACCGCACATGGTTGTGGGATACGGCATTAAAATTTTTTGGCCTAGCCTTTTCATTGCATCACCAGATCACCTGGCAGTGAGGCTACTGTAAAGAAAATTCCACATATGTGAACTAACTAATGCTGACTGATGAGAACAAAAAGTTTTTGTTGTGCTTCTTAAAATTACCGACACTCAACACCCTTAAAGGTTTAAGAACTTTGACCCTCTGAACATGAACATAAGGCCAAAATCTAACCTCATCTAGCCTCAACCTAACACAAATGAAATAACCACATCACCAAAACTGTTCATGGATATTCACCCAAAACATTCCATACAGTGCCACAGCTTCCTTTTAATGTCTCTGATTGATAATTAGAGTCAAAGAATTGCATGCAAGAAGAGTTCATTCACACGAACACCAGTCACCTTTATGTCTCATTCTCACAGCCAGAACCTGACCTCGAATTTCAAAGATACTAATAATATTAACAAAAATGCTGGACCATGGGTTTGAGTTTTCAGTAAGAGAAGAGTCAACCAGGCATGACTGAAAGTTGAAAGATGAAAGTTGACTGTCACTAACAGTTTTGGTCTCGATAATACAAAAGATAGCCATTTAACAATTACAATTTTTAAATGCATATAAAAAATAGCAACTCATTCCATTCTAGGTACAGTGTATTTCCTAGATCACCAATGACTATGGAATGATCAAAATAATGTAGATTACAGAGATGTTTCTGATGAACATTATTATTAGCCAACAACCCAAAGTCATCTAAAATTAAATACCAAATGCTGTAGTCATGCACATGCAGCTCAGCTGACTGTTGGTTATGGAAAACCATAGAAATCACTCTTCATTTTAATGGTTCTAAACTATCCTTTAATTTTAGGCATTTCCAAGCCAAATATCTGAACAAGTTTCCTTTTCAAAACTAGACATACATGATCACATTCCACATATGATTACAAGACACTTGTCAAGGTCAGTGCAAAATTAGAAATCTTATTGGCTCCTTTTAACAGAATATTAGCTGTCAGAACACAGTACACATTGCAATGAAAAGAAAATTATTCTGAGTTTTGGCTTAAAAACGACTAAGATTGAAGTTTTCCAACCACTTTCTCTTTAGTTGCTAAAGAAAAAAAAAATTGCCACAGTCTTGTTTTCCTTTAGTTCTACTCAACTCTAGACACTGCACCTTGTTAGCGAAATTGCAATGGAGCACAACAAGTACCTACTGTGATTAGATACAGTGTTGAGAACACAGTCTTGGTTCAAAGCACTGAAGCAATGATCCAGACATTATCTAGACAAGCTTTGTGGAACCCCTTGTGGAAACTGAAAAAAAAACTGTTTGTTTTACCTGCCCTCCTCTCTTACAAGGTCATGAGTTTGGTTGTACAATGAGACACAAGCAAGTAGCTCTATCACTCAGTTCGCAGAGTTATGTTTACGTTGCTGTAGAGGGAACCTCAACGGCAACAAATTCTCAGAGTTGCTGAAGTGCTGTTTGGCACATTTCTGTCAATTTCAAGCAGTTGCCTTAGATTCAGTAGCAAAAGCTTAAGATGTCAAGTGATTGATCATGAGAACTAGAGTCCTAGCTATGTAATGTACCCTTCCTGGCCATTCTAGCTCTTCACCTTGTTAAAATGTCTTGCTGTCAAGGATGAAAACTCAATTCACTGCTAATACTTCACACCACAAAAGTTCCCAAAATCCTCTACTTTTAAAATACCAGTCAAAGGGAAAGAACTTTTTCTGCGTGATTCTTTGACCCTCAATCAAATTGGTATTCTTCCTGACCAAATAATCAGCATTAGTATTGACTTAATTTTGCTTCCTGAGGGTTTTGTTTGCAACATTTCTGAAATTTCTTTTGTAAGTCCCTCTCTATCACACCAGTTAAAACAAACTTAATTTATAGCAGAGATCATCAAATTTCAGAGTTGCTTGGGAATTAACCTCGTTGTCATGGCTGTGGTTCAATAAGAGTATCGCAGAGCAAATTTACTTTGCTTGTTCCCAACTCTTACAAGCGTATTTCGGCCTTTCCACGTCTAAATTCGTGTAATTAGACGCACCTTAGCAATTTTCGGGAAATGTTTTATTAATAGAGCGGTACCTAACTAACCTGAGTTGATTTGTGGCACATACTCGGCCCGCCAACATCTCCTTTAGGCCACTGTCCACACATGTAAGGTGAAATGGCGTCTAATGAAGACGTCCTTCTTATTGCGCCCGAATTACTTTTCATAAGTTTGCTCCTTTCACCTGCGAAGAAAGTGATATTCCTTCTTTATCAATTTTCAGTTGAGCTCAACCCAAACTCTTTTCAACCAGCGGAAATGGCCTTCAGTGTAGGTCAATACACTGAACAGAGAGAAGATGACCGATAGATGAAAAGCGAAATTCAACGGTCTACCAAACTGAAGTTAAACGATAAGAATAAATGTACTTTTACAAAATCTACCTTGATAAAACTGTTTTGGTCATAGCTAGCAACTATTCTAAAGTTCCCTGGCTGTTTATGACAGTAAGCTTAAGATTTGAAAAGCACGTCAGCTAACCTTTCGAGCTAGACGAAGATGGAGAAGAAGGACTCCGCCGATGCTCGGGAGACCCACGTGTTTCTGGCGAACTTCTGCGATGTTTAAGGCCATTTTCACTGCTATGTACTGGTGAAGATGATGGACTTGGCCTCCTTAAACCAGTTCCACGGGTAGGACTTGGGGTAGCGTGAGCTATCAGCGAAAATGGTAAAGTGGCCCGCATAGGTTGTAGTCTTGAGCTCGATGCAGGAGAAGCATTTCGACGTGGTCTCTGGGATGGCTGTGAAGCCATTTTGTCCCAAAAAACCTAAACAGAGGAAGAAGAAAAAAGTACTTATTTCACTTCTTTCGTTTCAGTTACCCAGTAAAGTGTGAGCGAAGAAAAATTACCGATAAAATCCTGTCCGACCTTATTCCGTTCCCACACTAACCGACCAACAACACCAGTTGTGGAGTACGGTAAGCATTCTAATTACATCGATGCAAATTAGCTGCGCGTTGATTGGTTGGTACTCGTTACTTGACAAGATGCCTGTTGGGAGAATTTACCCCAAGATCTTTAATGCATTTTCGAGAGACACAATGACTCAGACACGCTTAGGTTGTTTGTCGTTTGTTCGAAACAAACTTAATTTTTTCCCAATTTTCATGTGCTCTAAATTGAGTCTGAAAAATTATTCAAATGCAGGCTGTCCTTAGTAATTTAGGTTTCTCTGAGAATGACGCCCACTAATTAGGAAAATTTCAGCCTATAAGGATGAACGAGTATGTGAGAACATAATGCGTGCGAAAAACACGTGTCCGCTTAAATATTGCGGTTTTGAAAAACCATCCGCCCATATATTTTCCATTCATCAATGAAATGCCCCTAAACATCAACAAGCGACCTGTTTAATGATAAGTCTAAACTGACTCTAGCCACACTAACCCCACATACTAAACAAACTTACGGGCCCTCTCGCCAACAAATTTGGAAGAAAAAAATCACTTTTTCCCTCCATATATCAACTTTTTTCAAGTCAACTTCAAACAAAAGTTGAAAAGAAAATTTGCGTCTATTAAAATATGCAAAAGCTCATTAAGTTTATATGATTTCCTTAAAACAGACTCCACTTAAGCACTCTTAGCCGTACTAATATGGTTCGTTCGTGCTTTAAATAAGAATAGCTTGCTTTCAATGGACTCTTGTAACCTGTTTGCTTTAAGAGAAGAAAAAGCGAAATCTACAGCTTCAAGCCTGTCACGCAAGATTTTACGCTAGGCTGATTTTCCCGCGGAAAACGTGAGCACCAGCTGTCCATACGTTTTCTGGATTCTGATTGGCTTATCACAGCACGAGGTGATTGTGAGAAGAATATTGTTTTCTATTGAATCTTTCGTTTGGAAAACGTAAAAACTGTTTTCCGTTGTTTCAAAGTAATTTATATACAGCAAATCCTTTTTATGCGTCTCAGTTGGTGGCAAGTTACCTCTGTCCTCCATAGCTTATTGGAAAATGAGAACCAAAGATACCATCGTTTAATTTATTTCTCATTTAAAAAGTTTATTGTAAAACATTGTCTGCTTCCGTATCTATGCCTACATCTCGAACCGAAGGTGTTTTCTTCCGTCATTCCTGTAAAATCTTACGAAGATAGTCCTTAGATTCGAACCATTCAATGTAGAAAGCGTTATGCTCCCAGTGTAGCATACGACTAGTGTTGTTTATTCCACAAACCTTCCCGCTGAGTTACCGTCATATATAATTGATATACTTGATGAGAAATACAACCTAAAATTAGCGCCGCGGTCGAAATACTCACGTTTTTTACATGATGAATTCCAAAGGCCACATTTCGATAGAGGAAACAGAATCTTTGCCAGTTTTAGCATTGCAAAAGCAAAAAAATAATTATTACTATTATCTGACTCTTTCGTTATGTGACGGCCAACTGAACAAGATCGGTGCTTGATCAAGCTCGAATTTCTCTCAATTCATTTGCAGTTCGTAGTATTTTCCTTTCTGACAACAATTGTCACTGGACCATTCATAACTAGCGTTTCAGTCAAAATGCAGAGAGGACGGGTAATCAATAAAAGCTTGAGTGATATGTATCGTATGTAGTTTGTGTTGATAAATTGTTTTAAGCAAACAGAAAGTCTTACCTTTAAAAGCTTTTCTCCTTTTCGGGCCTTTTCAGGTGTTTTCGTATTGTTTGGAAACGTGTAAATACAAAACTGTTTAGCTAGTGAATATCTTGAACGAAGCCGAAACGCTAAAAGAGTTTGAACATCTCTGCGTGCGTTTCTAATCTATTTCCATGTTTTTTAAAGCTTGCCTCGGTAATTTACCATCGCCAGAGGAAATTCTGTTTCCTCGGCCGGAGACAAATTATATTTTTCTCATGAATTATTCCAACTTCGATCTCCAATCGAGAGCGAAAGGTAAACACAGCCCATGCCACTTTCTCAATTTTTATCACGGCGAAACTTGAGATGCACTGATCTCAGCGTGAATTTATTTCAAGAGGAAAATGTTTGCCATACAACTCCGAAGAACCCGATGGAGTGCAGCTGGCTTTACAATGGCTTTCTGGAAAGAACATTTATATTGTTACACTTTCTACTTTGGCAACGTGCTCTGTGCTTTTAAGGGTTTTAGTTGCTACCAGTATTAATTAAAAGGGAAAATACGCTGGCTGCTCTTCCCGCTTCGGAGTCCCAGTAGAAAGAAGATCTGGAGATCCCGCAAGGATAGTAAATTTCCTTGCAAAATGATAAGATAAACTTTAGCAAGAATATGAAGAAGCTTTTAAGGACGACTGGCTTTTTTATTCGCTTTCAGAACCAATCACGAAGAACAAAACTGACGTTTGAAGGTGTCAATTTGTTAAAAGCGAAACAGGAAATATGCTGTGCTTGATTATGGATGCTCAAGTAAAACCCAGGAAAAACTAGAAAATTGCGGGGAATCTAAAAAATGGAACTGTTAAACAGGTTTCAAGAAAACCATTCACGTAAATTGATAGAGCTGATGGACAAAATATAAAAATCACTTTTAAGCTTTTAAGGCTTCGTTTTTGCTTAATACCTTTGAAGAATTTACTGATGAAACACCCGGCAGCATCAGATCAGTATTGTCAGAACTTTGTCACGTTGCGCTTGGAAGAAACATCGCGAACATAATTGAGGTTATCGGGGACTAGTCGATTTCTAATTACTTTACTATTGTATGTTGACGTGTATTGTACAGAATGAGAAAAAATCTGATAAGGTTTTCTTTCGGATGCATGAACGAACTATTTCGAAGTTTTCGCGGATCATTGCCAAATCCACTAAAAAATGAATTTCTAATGTTCAGCTACTGTTTTTTTTTTTATACGACACCCGATTATTTTCCTGACAAAGGTGATTTCTATTTTTCTTTTATGCAAGAGCTTGTTATCCCAGCGGTACTAAAAATTGAAATTTGAAAGCCTGTCATTGGATTTCGGATTAAAGTGTTGTTTTCTTTCTTATCTTCACATATCAATGCCAACGTGCTGAATTCGTTGTGTACTTTTAAGCTTTTTAATTCTTTTCGCGCGTCATACGGCGGGAGGTTTGATAGAAGGTGAGGCAAGAATGTATGTGTAAATATTTGGGACAGTCTCATTTATCGAGAGACAGCATCAACGATGAAAGCAAAACATTTGAGCACGTGGGTTTTGACAAAAGAAATCTAAACCACAGCATGGGCAGAAATACTTTGGTGTATTTGCATTTTAAAGGGTCGTTGTATGTGAAACAGCCCGACTGGAACCAGATACCGCACAAGAAGACACGCCTCGTAATAAACGCCAATGCCGACGTCACGTTCTTGGATGGAGGCGTGATCCGCAAAGTTTTGCCACGGAAATGGTACAGACTAGCAGGACACGAGCCAAGGGAGACTACAAGGGCAACGAGAAACTTGCCATACTGAGATAGGCTGAAAGAGATGCAGTGCAACTTTGCATGGGAAGGTCATATTTGCTCTGGAACAGTTCAGGAGTTTTTGTTGGGGGATGTTCTCTTCTAGAAAATTTTGAGATGTTAAGGAACAGTTTTTGCATGAAGCTCTGGTCAAACCGCCACTAAGCTATTTAAAGAATCCCCCTCGGTCAGAGGAGAACCATCTCCAGAGAATTTGCCTTAACGCTCAACTATTTGTAATCGTATAAAATGTTACTGGTGATTTTCTACGGTCACTCGAGAAAAGACATTTGATCGCATTTTACCAAAACTAGTAAATTCCCTTCGTGCTATATTTACTCTCTCTTGCCAGTTTGAAGCAGTGGTATGTCAATCGTTCTTGATGATCTGTTCGCCCCTCCTCTGAGTGCCTGATGGAAACCGCCGCCCCTCTCATCAAATTATCCCTGCGGGCGCTCTTTTTTCCGCCTCAGTCGTGTTAGCCTACAGAGAACGAGACGCCCTGTATACACGAGTGCGGAGCTCTCTGCCCCACTAATCCGCCTTTTTCGCAGGCTACTACAGATTCTTTATTAGAGGAGAGATTCCCTTTAAAAATAACAATCCCCTTTTTCAAAACCGAAAGAAAATATCTATGCCTACCTTTTTGACAAAATACAATTGAAGACTAACAGCTCAAAAAACATAGAATCGGAAATGAAACTGAAACCCAGCCGAGACCAACGTATTTTGGTTTTGCATTTTGGCTGACCAAGCACCATTCTTTATATCCGATTTATCTGAGCGATATCAAATGCGCGGTTTATGCTGATAGTATGAAGTTAAAGAAAATTAACTCGGCAAAGGAAACAGCAAGGTTGCTTACAAAACTGGGTTTGCACAAGAGACCATGATCTTGGTTTGCAGTATAATTCTTGGAACATTTCTTATTTATTATTGCTGTCCTCTGTAAAACAACAACGTGAAATGACCAAGTTCTGCGTCATGTGCAGAACATGAACTACGACTGGCTAGCTTTTAAAAATTATATCTGGAATTTTACGCTGTGTTCCATATCCATCTCCGAGATAGTTTTGATAAAGAGACTCACAAACTATATGACTTGAGAGTATCGCGAGATTCGTAGGTAAAATATAAAATCTTTTTATAATCGACGTTGTCAACCCTAGTTAATAAGAAGAGATCAGTAAACCAATGACGTAGTTACATGAGTGTAGATCCGTTACTTAACTTAGAAAAGTGGCCACAGATAAGTTGCTACCGATTTCTCTTTTCCTAAATTTGACACTAAGATTTCTCTTTCCCTATCTTTCTCTAGTTTCTATCTGAAAAGGAGCTTTTTATCGCTGGTTAGTCCAAAACTAACAGTTTGCACGGTAAAAATGATCTCTGAGGCCAAAATTCTGAAATTTTCGTGCTGAGTTCCGCTTTTGATTCCCTAAGTTACACGCAATTTCGAAATATCTCTTGTGGCGCCTTATAATTAGAAACTATTCACTTACGCTATAAGACACGAATAGAAAGACAGAAACAGCCAAAATAGTCCCATTGTCTATACCTTTGAACTCATAACTTTTCCTCGCTGATTTAAACAACAACAACAACAATAATAATAATAATAATAATAATAATAACTTCTTTTAAGTGCCGTATGTATTCAGCACTGTAGTGCTAATTGGGCACGGTAATAAGCAAAATTAATGTAGAGATATTGTTGGGTTTAAGGATCTGATTTTCCAATGAAATGCACGTCTGGACTTGAAATTGTTCACACGAATGAGGTGTCAGGATGTCTCCGTGGATTTGATAACCATCATTACTAGAATTCCGCTGGTATACTAATGAAAATGCTGTAATCTGATTGGCTGAGCTACTCGTACACTATCAGTCGTTTAAACAGAAATCTCGAGCTCGCAATTTAATAGTTAAATAGTGCACGACACTGTTAATCCATTTTCAAAAGAGTTCGACATCCCTTATTTAATTGCAAACCATTAAAACCTTGCGAGAAGAAGTCGAAAGCTGACAAAAGTTTTTAGCCATGCACGCCGGGACATTTATGAGGAAACCCGTCGACTACCTTTGCATGCTACGAGTCCATTGAAAAACGTTTGATCGGATGTCGAGGCGATAGACAAACAAGTAGCTGTGATATGTTTTTTAGTGTTATTATCGCAGAACGTGTGTACGCACGAGTCAATTTGGTCCCTAAAAGCAAGCCGGCTGGCAAGTTTCATTTGAAAAAAAAGGAAAAGAACGGGAGACATATGTTTTTATTTTTCTAAACGAAAAGAAAACAGAGGGATACGTATTTATGAAAACTGCAAGGCTGTAAACTTAGAATATCACCGTTTGCAGGAAGGAAAAGTAGTGCGTAGAGAATATATCTAACTTATTAGTTGAGGAGTAAATGACTGTTAAAGCACAGCCACGGAAAATGATCCTAAGTTTGAGATGGAGTAAAACTCGCGATAATCGATCCCGAAACAGTGAAGTTAGGCTAATTCTAGTCTTAAGTGTCAGCCGTCTTCTTCCCCGCGGGGGCCAAGCGCTAAATTTTAGCGTGACCAGAGCAACTGATAGGTACTTGTTGTAGTAGTTTCCTCACGCTCTTCGTACGTTTGAGCGTTACGGACAACTTTTTTTTTGTTCCGAATACTGGTTTTGAAGCTAGACTCGTGGAATCCCTCTCTCAGATACGCCGGCAGTGAATCCTGGTAGTTGTAGCCAACACCTTGGACTAGAACAACTACCATGAATCTCTGCAGGCGCATGAAATCTGTTTAGATTGAACTAACGTAAAAAAGGATTCGTCCCTAAACCATGTAGCGGCAAGGGACTGGAAAATTATGGGATAACAGAGCCTGCCCTAATGCTTACGCAAATGGAATAACTCCCGACAAGTGATTTTTCGATAATGTATCTACAGAATAAAGTCGTCAGCTGCAACACGAATGACAACGTATGCCAACAGGAGCTAACAGGTGACCCGTAACCGCCTACATGAAACGAGGCTTGTCTAATAAGTATAATACACAGTGATACGATGGAAGTGAACTGAAAGAAAGTAGAGAGAGACTGAAAGAGTAAGAATAGCAATAATGATGATGATAATAATAATAACAACAACAATTATTATGCTAATAACATTACAAACTATGATAATTACAATAATAATAATAACAAAAAAATAATAATGATAATAATAAATATTTAAAAAAAACAAAAAAAAAATGGCTCAGCTTCCAGAAAATGTGACAAAAAACTAGCCTAATAAAAGACTTGCTTTTTAAGTAGTCTAAACATCGTATTAAGCATGAATAGTGTCAAGTGGAAAAAATATAAACAATTCTTGGCTCAGTATTCCTGGCTTTGGCTAGAGTACCGAGATGTTCAGTATAAATATACTGAAAATGAAACAAATTAAAATAAATATCTCTACAATCTCTTAACTGTGACCTCGGCGGTTAGACCAGGAATGTCTAAATTTTCTTCTCTGTGGTTGCTTATGACTGGGGTTTGCGTTTATTTTTCTCCTTAGTGCAGGAACGGAAAATACTATCATTTATATTTCTTCTACATTACAACTTTGTGGCTGAGAATCCAAACAATTTCACTTTCGCTGATGATAGAGTATCGCATAAAAAGATTTACATAATTTTCGTCTTACAATAATTTTGGACAAAGCACGTGGCCTACTTCTCAATTTTTGGCAGAACATCGTGATCACATAATTCACGATTCAAGCGTTCAGGGTTGCGAAGCAAATGTAACCATTACTTCAAGCAAAATATTTCGGCTTGGCAGGACAAAGTTTAAATAGAAATCTGAATTTAGCCGGGTTTTTTTCAACGGAACGTACCTGAAAGAACGAGTGTTCTTTCTCTACGATATTATTTCCAACAGTATCCATCTTTTAACGATTTGGTCTTTTTTTCGCTTAACAACGATCATAACATAAAATTTTCTATCTCAGTCCGTTACGGACAGCTGTCCATTTAGAAGGATGGAAAAACGCTATGACGTCACTGAGCTCGAAATGGCAATTTTCGTCAGTTGTGGAAACAAAATTCTTTTCACTAAAAAAAAAGCTGGGTAGCATTTCACGACGACTGAAGTCAAGCTGTGATTCTGCGGATTATTAAAGCGGTTGTGCGAAATAATCGGATGATCGGCCATACCGAAGTGGCAATCGAACAAACTAGAACGACTGAATATCAAAACTAGAAATATTACGTTACTCAAAGAAATTAGCATACAAGACAAGGTGATTGCTGAGCGGAGAGTAAGAATTATTTCAGTATCTTGGATATATCACACAGATGTCGATGAAGTTAACCTTTTAGCACAAAGATCTACTGAGAAAAATCTATTCGCTGATGATTCTTTCCTCGAATTGTACATTTTTTCGATATTCGCTTAGATGCGACGACTTCAGCGTAAATCAACTATATACAAACACTCGTGCTATAAACAAAAGATCACAACAATTTCACCTTATAAGCAGATTTCTGTATAGCCAGGCAAACACAGTTCCTTCGTTTCTACAAACGATGAGCTAAAATGATGGCTCTCTTCTCTCTTCGACGGTGTCAAACTAGTTTAGTATCTTACAGAACACAAGCGATAGCGTAACGTGTAGTATTAGCAGTGAATTCAATGATTGATAACTGAACCCATTCATAGGACACATCATACGTCATCGGAGATCAGAAGTGACCAATCATAGCGGAATACGATCAAAGCAGTATAATGAAAAGCTGATTTATCGCGTAAAGGTCTATACCTTGAAAACGCTCATAACATTCGCCAAAAATGATTGCATGAGATTAAGCGTATGGTATTCTTTCGAGTGATTGTTTTATCCAGCGGCGTATGATCGATGTTCCGCAGGTGTCGCCCTCGTTTTCCAAATTGTTCTCTCGATTGTTTCCAAAACACCACATTTTCACCGTAGTAAAAATGAAAATTATATTTCTTGGTTGATTTACTTCGCTATCTATCTCATATTAGCTAATCAAATAGAAAACACTCACTGAATGACAGTTTCCGCTGACAGAGTTAGCTTCACGCGAGCTGGAAGAAAATTCAAAATTCTCTGCCTTTCAACTGAGCCGCAACATCGGATCAATCTCCGGAGCGAAAATCATTTCACCTTTATTTATATTGTTGCGAAAGGTTACGTTATCGTCTGCAGCAGCTAAAGACAAATGCTGTTTCGAAATATTAAACTGGTTTTGTACTTTCAGAACTCATTGCCAAACGAGAGTGTTGAGCGGAAATTAACGTCGAACATTTCGCAACAGCCTTACCACATTTCACTGTATAAATAAGCTTCACTAGCTTTATTTGCAAGCTTTTTAACGATGAAAGGATGACAGGAAATTCGCACACCTTTCCACTGAGGAAAACCTGGCAGGAAATGACGGACCACTTTACAAGACAAACTGAGTTTTCGTCCATCTGTTCTGTTTTACTTTATTTTGCCAAGAGATCCCAAAAACCTATGATCTTGCAGTCGTGCAGGTAAGAGAGTTGGAACAGAAAAATCTTTCGCGTTCGCTGAGTTTATTTCGTACAGTCCTATTATTTTAAGAGCCAGAAGATCGCATGAGATGTAACAATTTTTACTACTGATTTGTCATGTTTATACACGTGAGACATAATGAATGGCTTTGATGCAATCCAAAGTCGCCATCTTTAAAACTCCGTCGTTCTTATAATTTCTCTTTCTTAAATTCCTGCCTTCCTAATTCTTCATCTGTCATATGCGACACTTGAACGCACAATTAAACGATGATAAATTGTCACAATGAACGATCAAGAACTGTACTTGGCTCTGATTCAACTATTCGTGCAAAATAAGTAAAACTCTGTAAGACAAATTTTGACGGAGAAAGGTTTGAAAAAGGCCAAATTTCACTTTCTCTCATTAAAACTGAAGAAAGTCACCTTAATATGCATACAGGCGAAAACCAAAAAGCTCAAGGAGACGGACGGTTGAAATAAAGTCTCTCATCCTCACGAAAAGCACTGCTTACCAAGTAAGCTTCTCTTTTAGGATGGGAGTTACATCATTAGAAGTTACTCTGGTGGTAAAATGCGTTGATACCCATTTCAATGTAGTACAGATGAACCCCGGTTATTAAGGTCTCTAAATGCACACACAAAACCGTCCGTATAATCCGCATGGCCACCGCGCCAGAACACATGTTCTCATCGATATTATGTCTAAAAGCGTACAACTGAGTATAGAAGGCTTTCATTTTCTAACAGGGTATAAGGGCTACACAATCGTGAAAAATGACGATCTATATAATGCAGATAATCAGTAATTCTTTTAAAACTGAGTTTAATTTCGTGAGACATCGTGTCACTTGGCTATTACTTCGCTTTGGAAAATTCTTTCAGTGGTTCTCCGAATTACAGAAACCGGCGCGGGCTAGTGTATGAGAAAATAGCGTTGACTTTTTCGGCCCGAAACAAACAGTTTTATTTTTATTTATTTCCACACCTACAATACAGTACAAAAAATACAGTCTGTCTCCGCCCACAAATAGCAAAGGCTAATCGCGGTGGACGGAGCTACACGCAGTCCGTGGTTAACAACAAACGCTATCTCGGCTCCTGATCTTGTTAATTGACGGGTGTCTGTTCAAGCTGGGCTCGGTAAAGGTGGATTTAACAGGCTACAACGCATGGGTGAGCAGGGCTGCTGTGGGATGACTGAGAAAATTACTTCATGGTGATTGGCTGGGAGCGAGTAAATAATTATTTTGTAATTTACTGTCTGCAGTTTTAGTATGTTTTTAGATTGGAAGGTGTGTCAAAGTTGTTAGAGAAGAGAATTGAGTGAAAAATTAAAGATTAAAACATGTAGTCAAAACAGGACTTTTCAATATTGCTTTGTTATGTAAATTTTGAAGCATATATTGATACAGTTCCCTTGGGCTATGTTTACAAAGAGACAAGAAGCTCTTTTTTTTGCATTTTATTTTAATAAATAGACTGCAAGTGATACCATTTATGAATTCTATAAATAATTACTTAGTATGTTTAGGCTGGTGCCATCTAAGCGAAGTTGTCAAGTCATAAAGAATATTTTAACACAACTGCTGGTTTGACTGTAGACACAGCAATAAGTGAAGCAACAAAGAAGGAAATCTTTGTTTTCGTTGGAATGCTACGATTAGTTTACTAGTTTTAAGAGAACCACCATTTTTTTCTCGGTTTTTCCTGTACTTGAGGTTTGCTTTAAATTAAGACGAAAAGCGACTGCAAAGTATTTGTTGATGCGTCACGCCAATCACTAAAACCATCTTTAATTAAAAACGCACAGTTGAATAAAATGCACCCACAAAGGAGAACCTTGAAAGTAGGTTTCGGGGTAAATAAGCCTTACATACATACATACATAAACTTTATTTCCTCTCGAATTTTAGAGTAGTTTGTAATACTATCAATATTAGATTAATCACCGGAGTCTTTTCTGCCTGTGTGTTGACTGTGTTGGTACCGAATTGAAAGTTAAATTTAATACGCAAATGGTTTCGTATTTTTGCCCTTATATCAACTGGGTTTTTTCTTCTTACACTGACTGTGGAAAGATCTGGTTTTTGTAAAGAATGGATCATTCTCGTTTCTGTAACTTCTGTTTTAGGTAAGTCCAAAATTTTTTGGGTTCAATCGTCTTAGTACGCAGATCACGTGTGCATCTTAGTAAATAACCTCGTTTCCAGGGTTTCTCTCAGGGCGCCCTAGACTGTTTTCGGACGTTTTCGAAAGGCGCGAAGCGCCGTAAGCGTGATCCTCACACGCCCGTCAAAGGGTGCCCCTTCCTATCAATAATTGCTGCGGAGCGAGTGTAGCAAGCGAGCAGCAAGATAATCAGGATTTAAAAAGAATATATAAGAAAGAGTACGAATTCATCACTTTTTACCAGAATGCATTGCATTTAACCAGAGTGCGCTGCGTCTACCACTGCGCCATTTTTTGCCAGAGTGCATTGCGCCATGAACAAAACGAGGATGTCATACCGCCTTTCGCGTAGCTTGCACGCAGGCGGATGGTCGAAAAAAACGGAATTGGTAATGAAGTTGCCATCTTGGATTCGCGCGGCTAGGTCCGCGCCGGGTTGAGGGTTGCGTGCAGGCGACCTTTCGCGTGGATTCCAGTGAGAAATTTTGCTCTGATTTACTTGTAAAACGACGTGAAGGAGATCGTGATTGACTTTCACAACTCTAGCTTTTGTTTTTACTGCAGGACGTGAAAGTTTGTAAATCTGGACGATTAATTGCGACATCTTATCTTAAACTTAGAATGTCATTTCTTAGCAGTCTCGCCTCAGTGGTCGAATTCTTAAATCAGATAAAGAGAAATCGTCGTTACTAAAACTTGTAGAATAATTAAAGCAACCGGAAACTGTAGAACACACGATCTGTTCCTTTTCATCCAAACATGAATTTAGGTTTTAGCACTTTTCACCCTTCCGGCGATGAACGCGTCTTCGACACTGTCGACACTCTAGAGACATTTAATGTGTACAAGTACAGAATTTATGAGTTAAATTTCTGCTCCTACAATTTCCACATCTTTCGATTTCCTGGTAAAGGGGAGGTAGTTGTGTATCTTATATGTATGTGTTTTATTGTATCGATCCCTTGTCACACCTCACCATCGATGCGTCATGATACATGAAGTTCGGATGCATACAAGGACAGATTTGAAGTTACACCACAATTTGACACTACTTTACACTTGGAACGCGCAGTTAGATTAATGACTACGTATGATGTGTCACTATCAACAGAATGTGCCGCAGCATTACTATCTTTTAGATATCCTAGTTTAATAGTCATCTCCCAGATTCTGGAGACAAGTGGCCAGACCCAACCAGTGTCTCTTTGCGCTCGCACAAGGGGGCAGTAAGATGAGCCGGAGAACCCTTGGAACGAGATTGCTTATTAGTTTGGCTTTGATTGGCATATTATTTGACGTTTCCGTGAATACGATGGCATGCGTGTCCAACTCTCACAAAAAAGCATGTAGTGTAACTTAACGACTAAGAAGAATCAAACTTCAGTGAAAGGACCTCGAGCGGTTTTCTGAATGAGAGTATACTAAAACTCGCATGCAAAAGAAGTTCATGATGTTAGCACTAGGTATTTAATAAGAGGTATTTATCGAGATTATTCAAATGCAACAACTGGTATATTTTAACTACTGAAGTTTAAGAAGCGAAGACAGAAGAACTGGACATGCTGTTCATTGTTCCCTCAAGGAAAGTTTGTTCTTAGCACTTTCCTTCCGGAAATTTTGGTCATTTTCAGTCTGTACCCCTATTATGTCATGACCGCTCATTGATATTAGGGTTGGGTTTTCGAATTAAATGTCTCCACTCTGAAGAAAGCTTTAAGTGCAAATGATAAGCGTTAGTTGCGATCACCGTTCTCGTCCCCAGAGACTGCGTTCTTTAAGAAGCTAAGTAAGATCGGTTAAGCACGGACTGTGTGTAGCTCGGCCCAGCGCAATTAGCCTTTGCTATTTATGGGCGGATACGGGCTGTACGTTTTGTATCTGTTTGATTATTTATTTTTGATTTATTATGTTCTATTATTATATTATTAGGTTCTATATAATTAGTTTCTGTTTTGGTTTTGAGTGTGATTAAATGATAAATGAAATGAATAAATGAATCTTTTGATTAGGACAAAGAATCCCGACCTCTGGCCTACTTCAACAGCGGACGTCCCGGATTCACGGCGTCACCCTGCGCATACTCAAGTCTGAGAAATCTGATGGCTGTGAATACGAAACGATTACTCCTTGAATGCCCAAAGTAACAAACATTACAATGAAATGTGTTGAAAAGGGAAAAAATCCTCAAAAAGCGCCAGAGAACCATCCTAGGAGAAAACCCTAAACTTAAAAAAATGTATACAAAATATCTCTAAAAAAAATTAAAAATAAAACTTGGAAACTTGTCATACACATCCTATGCAAAGGTCTTCATAACACGAGAAAGAACGCGATTTTCCCCAACAACCATTCTGTCTTGAAAACATAAGATATCCCAATCCTAGCAGTCCTGACTTAACCGTCCATTTGATTACAAAGCTATACCAACTAAGATCGAGGGAATATGGTTCGGAGCCTTTCCTCACGTTATCCCGGGTAGGGAGTGAACCTATTAGCTATCTTGTTCCTCATCCACTCTTAACTACTTCATTAACTGACTGCTTAACAAGCAAAATCCACTCGTTGACTTGCACCCACCACGTTACAGTTGTTGATCCGTTGCAAGCTACAACTACTAGTATACTTCTCACTCCTCCTGCGGCACTGACTGCACAAGTATCCAGCTACCGGCTCGGGGTCTGGCAAGTTCAAATATTCCGTACCAAGAAGTCATAGCTACAGTCAAGAATTCAGCTACCTCGTCAGTACTCTAGAATATTCCTGAATATATTTTACGCACCCTCGCGTCATTATTCCGGCTGCCGCTTGTGAAATGAGCCAAGCTGTGGATTCCTGCCATTTTTTACTCCTATTTCCAAAGCAACTCTTTCAGCTTCTTTCAATTGCTCGTACTGTTATGCAGAGAAAGGCATCGTTTATAAAAATCCACTCTCCTTTGAATCTTGAGTATTTTATTTTCAGATCAAGTCTATTTTTTAACGCTTATTACAGCAGTGGCGGATCTAGGGGAGGGGCCCGGGGGGGGGGGGGGCGCCAATTCCTTATTTTGGGTTAAAAAAAACCACACTTTTCTAGAACTTTGTTCACATCCAAAACAATGCCAAAAACGTAGCGCTAAGAACACAACCGTGCTCTTACTACTTTTACTTCCCACTGATAGCTTCATTTAAAATTCATGAAGGGTGACTGAGTTTAAATGACTTGAATGAGTCTGAATTCTTTATTACATTGAATATGGAAGAACCCCAACTTTGACCCGAAAAGAATTAAAAAAAACAATAGGCGCATATGCAGTCTGGCTAAGAAGTTCATCCAGTCTCAAAATGTCCACATCATGTACTACATGTTCTGACATATTTCACGCAAATCCTGTGCTGACGGACCAGAATCACATCGATGAATACTGGAAACAGCTACACGAGCTTGGAAGACATGGAATGCTTCCCAATCTCTCAGAAAAACTTCAGTATTACGTTTACACAATTAAAGCCGGGGGAGTTTGTGGACATAAGTCTGTTGTTCTTAGCAGCAACAACATCCATTTTGTGACGGTGGAACTAGGCTTTTACGAAAATGATGGAAAGTGGCATGTAAGACCGGTGACAAAAGCTCTTGCTGCAGAGCATCATTCCAAGCTGTCATTTCATGGCAAAGTGGTCAAGACTGGTCTTCAACTCATCAACACAGCGTTGGATGTGATGAAGAAATTTGGAAAATACCATCGACTGTTTCGTAACTGTCACGATTACTGCAACATGTTTATCGCGGCTAATGGATTATGAACGGACAAAACGGCCATGACCATGGGAACTCAATGTCTTAATGGAGCTACGAACTACGTATATTAATTAAACCTCTTGCATTTTGTTTCGTACAGTGGTCAAATTTTAAGGATAGTTGTATGTCATAAACGTAAATGTTACGATCCTTAAACGATCCTTTGCAATAGCTCAGCGACTTTTTGAATCTTTTAGCAAGCATAAAATCTTAAGGATTTTTTAAGTTTCAAGTGCTTTGTTCATTAGGCGCCGTGACATTGTGTGAAGTTTTGGACTGTGAAATGATACGTGAAATCCGCAAATACTAAACTTTAACAACAAGTACGAAGAAAACTTAAACAGCGTCATGGGAAAGCGAGGAAAATAACTGAAGAAATAATTTGTTGATTTAATCTCCGTCGAAGTTTTTCTGGGCGCACGTTTCTTTAACAGGCTGATGATTTCCACGCTGGCTGCTTCACGCACAGGGCAACCACATAAGCGGTTAGTCTGGTTGTTTGTTTGTCAATGTCTCCTTCTTATAACGTACAGTAACAGTCAACGCAAAACCCACCAAATCGCTCAAATTCGTCATTTAGAGCCACAGAAACGACAATACACAACAACTGAGGTACGTCTACATTTATTTTGAGCTTTAACCTAGACATTCTTCGATATAAGTTGGCACGTTTTGTCGTCGCAAATTTGACTCACAAGTGTCTACTGCATAATTTATTTGTGGGTACATTAGCGTGAAGTACCATGTTGAAGTAAAATCTTATGATAGATACTTTTATTTTGGCTATATACAAATCCCTTCATTTACTTACAACTAAGAATGCACTGACTGACTGTACTTAACGGGGTGAAAAGGAAATCAGCGTTGAATTAGCAAAAAGTCTGGCGTCAGGTGATATTATGAACTTAGGTAACAAAACCCTGAAGAACTCTATGCTTAATTGTTATTCTATTTAATTATCTACCTTACCACATGAAGAAGTACTTTTTACATAAAAAACTATTCTTAATTCTGTCTAACTGTATTTTATTGTAGGTGTCACCCACTAGATTAGCCTTTCCTATTTGGATAATCCCAACTCTTCCCTATTTTATTGTTACATTTTTATTCTTTTTTTCCCTAGCTGTACTGTGTTAAGTTTTCTATGTAAATCTGACCTATATATCTTGTAAAACTGAGCAGAGTTAAATGCCAAAGATTGTCAAACAGTTGTCTTGGACCGAATAAACTTTTTACAGGTTAATGTGAGAAATTCCGTCAAATGCAAATGACGTATTTCTCTTTTTATGATTTTTCCCAGCATGAGCCTACATTTCAGGCTACAATAGGCAACAAAATGTTGAGGCACTTGGCATAAAATTTGATTTTCTGTGTCTTAGAAACATTTCCCCATAAACCATGATTTTCCTATTTCTTAGACAGCGCAGACCACAGCACCTACACAACATTGAATTGGGGTGCCGGGGGTATCAGAATTAACGCTAGATGCAAGTAAAATAGAAAAAGTGCTTCAACTACTTTTGTCGCCCGTTGTAGTTCTGGTTCAATACTGAGAATACAAATACGGCCTAACTGACAATGGCGTATTCTCCTTGCATTTAATATCCTCCTTGTTCTGCAAGTCTGTAGTAACAGGCAAACTCAGGAATGTGGCTTGGTAAAAATTTGGAGTTCTTTACTCCAGGGTTCTCTAACAGGCTGTTGTCAAGAAGCTTTCTAGAACCTCTAATTTCTTTGGATCGTGTTGACATGAAGCTCTACTGTTTTAAGGCTAGGGTCCATTGTTACAAATGTTTGTATTATCATTTTCTCAGCTAATCCTGTGAGAAGTTCCAAAGAGCTTTGCGGTGACTCCAAAGAGGCCACCTGTTAAAAATCGACAGGTGTAAAAAAATGTGTTTTTTCTGATAAGTTCTCTATAATAATTTCTGTGTAGCCTCTTCCAGGGACTCAGTCAGTTGGTGCAGAGTGTGAAAACGGGAAGCAAAAAATTAGAGAGAAGCACAAAGAGAAGAAGTTCTTACCCTTCCTCTTGTCGTGTTCTTCTTCTATTTTTTGTGTGCTGTTTTTTTGCACTGTGCCCCAATTAACTGAATGCTTGGAAGATGCTAATTTCCATGAGGCTACAACCATTGCTTGTTTAAACAATCATTTCTATCCAAAGTGACAATGTTTTGAAAGCTGGAGTCTCTCACTATGGTGTCCATCTGATACACCCCAGTTTTGGGTGTGTCAGGTGGCCTGTTCAGGCTAATTACGCATGAGAAAATATTTGATTGATAGAATAAATTGACTTTTATGTTTCACTCTTACATGTAAATTAGTGAAGAACATCATATTGCCTCCATTGTTTTTCAACTTGTTTTTTACAAACGGTCAAATTCATGGCTATAGCATCAGAACAGCCTATAACAATTATCACGTGCATCATTGCCGAACAAATCTGAAAAAATTCACAGTTCTTTACCAAGGTTCAAAGATCTGGGATTCCTTTCCTGTTAAAATCACTTCTTTCCCAAGTTTTCCCAATTTTAAGAAAAAAACTGCTAGAGTTTTTAGTAAGAGAATTACTGAATTGGCAAAGCTGCACACTGCAGGACTATCGATGTAACCGTATTATGTATGAGGTGGCCTCAACTATAAGCCTGGAGGTTTGCAAAGGTTGCCTCGCCATACAGTGAAATACGTCTAAATAATTAATATACTAGGTAAAAAGGCAAACAAACTGACTCTTGAATGTGCAGGAGGTCATGTGAAGTATATTCCATCAAACCCACTCTCCTCTACAGACATAATTTGTATTGTTATTCAGATGATTACTGTGACCACTGTGAAGTCAAAGTCCGCAGCCAGTCATGACGTATGTCCTTCAAATGATCTTAACACAGCTCTTTCTAGAGAAAAGTCATACTGATACTGATCAATATTTGGCAATGATCTTCTAAGAACATCAGGAGTGCCTTTGTTCATTTGCATGGCAGCTTGCAGTTGTTTGGACAGCTCCATGGGCAGATCAGCTACTGTAAGGAATGTTGTGTTCTTTTTCTGAGCTGTCGGGTTTCCTGCCATAGATAAAGTTGGTGTTGTGTAAGAAGTTGATGCTAGAGATACAGTAGAAAGATAAATGAGAAAGTGTGACATGTCAGTAAATGATGGATGTATTGATAAAATAAGACTATTGGAGGAAATCCACAAAACATCATCAACTAGTAGATTTTTTAAGATTTAAACGAGATTCTTCAATCATCATTCAATGAATAATATTGATCCCTGAATTACAGTATCTTTGGCAGCTATTTGAAAATGGGCACCGTAAAAGTTATCAAAAAAAAGATCAAAAACTTTAAAAACTGTGTGGCTACCCCTACATTTTATGTCATGAAGTGGAAGTGACAAGCAAATTCAACATGCGAGAAAAAGCTATTAATAGACTGTATTTTAGCTGAACAAAAGGAAGGCTGTTAGGGATGCTAAAAGTGTTGTTGCAATGATTTGGTTATTAAAAACATACCAAAACTGATAGTAGTAGATTTTATTATACATTTCAATAAGAAAATTAAGGACAAAAACAATGTTACACGAAGTTTTTATACAGATTGGAAGTGTGAAAAATACATAAAAGACCGAAACTGAACACTCAAGCTGAAACTTTTTGTTTGAATTTATGGCCATCATGCTTCAGTACATTATGTATTTTTCACACTTTCATTCTGTATAAATACTTATGCTACCTTCTTCACATTTCACATTTGATAATGATGACATGAAGTCGTCGAAAATTCATGTAACTTCACTTTTATCATTATTTCCTAATTGAAATGTGTACCAAAACTGGTTTTTGTTTCCATTTACCATGTAGTGTTAAAGTACCACAATGATCAAACAATCATTTCCTTTTTTTCCTTCAGATTGTCAAAGCGTGTTAACTTAACACCTAACTGGCAAAGTTTTGAGCTTTGAGTTTTATCCAAGGGCTGTTTATTTTGAGTGTAAGTTTTGGATTTTGCGGTCTGCCATTACTTACGTTCA
Source organism: Catalaphyllia jardinei (assembly GCA_022496165.2). Lineage (NCBI taxonomy): Eukaryota > Metazoa > Cnidaria > Anthozoa > Scleractinia > Caryophylliidae > Catalaphyllia > Catalaphyllia jardinei. The sequence goes on from CM042752.1 coordinate 13,288,831, forward strand.
AAACTAACCGATTAGACCTCAGAGGGTTGGATCTAGAGAAAATGATGTCATTTACTCACTAGCTTAAAATTTCAGCATGTAAACACAGTTTATTAGACATTTAAAAGTCTGAAAGCCCAAAAATCCTGTGCTGCATATTAATTCAGCTGCGTACACACGCATTGCATTCTTAAACTAGTGAGTTGTTGACATCATTTTCTTCTCGACCCAGCTCTCTCAAGATTTTAAAGTTAGTCATGGCAGACCAATAACTAAGAAAATTCCAGTTAAAATAAACAGGTGTCTTTTTAAAATCAGAACTTAAAACTTGGGTCAATAAGTGTTTAGTTAACATAGTTTTGAAATCCAAAGAAAAAAAAAGAATTGTTTTTTGGCAGTAGTGGCACTTTAAGATCTTTATAAACGTGTTTGCTTTTCTGAATCTAAAGGGGAATTCTGATGAAATCTGTGAAGAAATATCCTTTCCTTCTTTTTCAGAAAAATGCTGATGACAGCATCTTGTTGAGATTCAAGGCTAAATATTTCAAAAAAATGCTGACAGAAGATCTACTTTTTTGCATGGTCCTAGTCTGGTGCAAAAACCTTTGTATTTAATAGAGGGGCGGCGAATGGTTAATGTGAGACTTTGAGAGCCTGAAACATTTTGACAAAATGGACGTTGCGGTAAGTTTTGTAGCTTTTTGATTTTGTAGAATTCAGACTATTTAAAAGACGTTGGATCAACTTTTTCTGGGAAATTTATAATTGCTTCATTGAAATTCAAAATCAAGTGATGAGAAGATGTCATTTCTAAAAACAGATAAACAAATGAATTGGGACTTCAAAACCTTGTGAAAAATCAGACTCCAACACAGCGTTATACAAAATAAGACACTGTGAGATGCACATAATCATTAAAAAATGAGACTGGGAGATCTGTGAAATTTGACTAAAATTTTGCAAGACCCGATGTTATTTAAAGGACCATTTGCCACCCTTTAGTAGGCACCATCCTTAATAAAGGTTGCCTCAAAGTTCTGAAGTACAATCATCATTGCTCATAATGAGGGGTGCATTGGTTCCAAGTAAACAAACTAGAAATGGCTCAAAATATTGGAATGAAAACTGCTGTGGAAAATAATGATGAAAACTGCAAATCAGTCAGGCTTGATACAGCAGCAGAAAGACAGGTACTCTTCCCTTTTTAACGAAACCAGACATTTTTATTGAAATTATTATCCACTGCCAGGACTACTAGATTTGTCCAATAAATTTCCCCCAAATCCTTACAGCACCAAAATATATTGCTAGATATCACTGATATAGTTTCAAAGAATCTGTTTACCTTTTGGTGGGTAGGGGCCACTCTGCTGTACATGTTCATAAGATTTCGAATTCAAGTTTTCAGCTCCAGGGTTGTAGTCACTTTGCTGATAAAGGGACATAACACCAGTTTAGCCTTACAATAGCGATTTTACAACAGATCTTGTTTTTCTTTTGTGCCAACAGTCGTGCCAAAACATTTGATATTCCAGGGTAAGCCAGGGGGGGGGGGGGGGGGGGGGAGGAAGACTGCTCCACTTTGTGCCCTCCCTGATTTTTCCTAACAATTCCTAGCAATTCCCCCTTCTTTGATTTTTGATATTTAGAATATATTGTAATTTTGTAATTTTTAGACCATTGTCACTAAAAGGCCTTCTTTGGGGAGTGCCAATAATGTACCTGTCAAATCAAAGCTTTAACATCCCCCCTCCCAGCAACCCCACAGGCATTTGAATTTTTGGAAAAGTTTTGTTTAAATCCCCCCTCCCTGGTCTGAAAAGCTGTTCAAATGCCCCACCATAGGTTCATTTCAAGTGATCAAATGGCCCCACCTCTCCCCAGGAAAATTACCAGATTACTGTTTTAACTTTTCAGTAGCTTCTATTATGCTTCTGAAGCTGTGTATGTAACCATGGTTTAATGCAAAACACCCTTACATGCCACAAGGCAAAAGGGGGACAGGTAACAGATAATCACCAAAGAGAACTAATAACAAAGTTGACAACTTGCAGTGTCAAATTTAATATCATCAAAAAAAACTAATAGAAAAGTAACGTTTTGTTGATGTGGATCAACTGTAAGTATTACACTAGACCAATGTTTTACTTGTAGAGAAACATGCAGCGAGTATTTCAATTAAAAATATTTCTATTTAATAGCTGTTTTGATTGAAGCCAATTTTGTTAAATATTGGATACATCTGATTCAGGAAAAGAGAAACAATTTAATAAACCTTTAATAATTATCTGGAACAAAGCTTGAATAGGCCTTTGGTTTTCAACCGATCTGCCACAATTCCGCAATCTTTTCCTTTGAATTCATCAAAGTTTGTCTCTGACAGCTCTGCCATGATTTATCAACCCACGTGGAATCATCGTGACTTGTAACATGAAATTGAGGTGATCAAATGCCCCACCCCTAGAAAACTAAGTTGATTAAATTCCCTCACTCCCGGGTTAGGAAAGGCATCCAATGCCCATATATGTCCAGAAATGCAGGTTAATGAGATGTATGCAAATGACTGGGGTATGCCGGAAGGGAGGAGGGGGGGGAGTTGAAGCTTTGATTTGACTGCTACATAAACTCTGTATGGCATTGTATTTTATATAATAATCCAAGTTATTCTTGCATTTTGCTTGGTTCTCGTCTATGATCTATTAGAGGACGGATGCACGATTGACGTCATCATTACAAAGTTTTCCCTCTGCCGTTTTAAAATGGCAGAAAGTTTTGAGAATTAGGATGATATTTTACGTGACTGGGCAAAAGATAAGGAACAAAAAAGTCTTGCCGAGGCATTGAACAGGTTCGAGAAGCCAAAAAACGAAAGATAAAGCCGTTTCTTTCAGATTATGATACAGAAATAACTTTCTAGCAGCCTCAGTTGGCAGTAGAGGGAGACTAAACCACGCATAAACTTGGTCTTGGTAAGCCGAGAACCATTGCTTTATCTCGAATTTAAAAATCCCAACAAACAAAATGTTCTCGAGATTAATTTATTTAAAAAAGTCAACTTTTCCCAGTGTCAAAACAACTGTTGACACACTGATTACTGTCAGGAATAAAACATCAAAACATCTTAAAACACATCTTAAAATCAGTGAAAATACATAACCTTGCTTTCCGATGCAAATATTCCTGTCCGTTTCAGGGCACAGCAGTGATTTAAGTATAGCTAACCACAGCTCACGGTCAACAGTATCGCAGCTAAAATGTGTCTCCGACACTATATCAAGCTGATTTGAGAATCACCAACCAGAGAAGACAAAAATCTCCACCGTCATTTTCATGTGGTAAGAACAAAAAACCAATTCAAATGGCCTCTAGGTCGACCACAACCACAAATTTTCCAAGGGTATTCTTTCAACTCCCTTTAATTTTCAAGGCAACATCCAAGCTTTTCAGCTCACAGGGCTACTCTAATGACAAAAACCGACTTGATTTTTCCAGCATTTTCTTCAAGATTTGTAGATTTTGCAGTTCAATTCTGCTTTCGCTGTAAGTTTTCATTCCACGAGAAGTGACGCTTGAGTCAGGCTTGACAGTGGTGTGATTTTTCTCGACCAATCACAATTCTTTGCTATGCATAGCAACCAATGAAACTGCTTCATTTTGAATGTATAGATCATGTCAAATGGCTTTTTTTTGTGCAAAGGCGGGGCAAAAGGCCGGCTTTCGCGTTATGTTGAATTATTTTGAAACAAAAAAGGCTTTTCGTTATTATATAAAACAAATAGATTCCATGTTGCAGTGCGTCTATTTCAGTAATAGATCACAGAAGACGTCAAAATGTGGTAAGAACATCAGTGACACACTCGGCTACACCTAGTGTGCCACTTTTTTGTTCTTACCACATTTTGACGTCTTCTGTGATCTATTACTGAACAGACGCACGGCAACATGGAATCTATTTGTTAAGTATTCATGGTTGCAAAATTTCCCAGAGAAACTCCACACCCCACATCCTTTAGCACTGAATGAGGGATATTTTTACCAGCTAGTGATTAATGTTAAGCTCACTTCTTTTCAACTTAATTTTCATAAGAAAATCCAATTTACAACTGTGCCATCTTACCCGAATTATCCCGGATAACTCGGGTAAGTATTGGATTTTCTTATGAAAATTACTTCAGGGGAAGTCTCTCGATCAAGACTGAATAAGGTCAGCAAATCTACCGGACAATACGAAGGAAAGCGCGTAAAATACATTTTTCAGACATGTTTCGGCCGACTTTCATCGTTTTTTCTGGAAAGATTTTTGGATATTTGGCGCATTTTTGTGGTTGAATCAAGGGGCTCTCTTTAAACAACTTTGTTTAGGGTCAAGAAGGTAAAAAATGGCGATCGCCCGGATTTTGCTATCTCTGTAAACACCCTGACTTTCTCAACTACTCTAGTTGCTCTAGCTATTTCTACCATTTCGTAATGTTTAGGACATAGCAATCAAACCCGTTCCACACCTTGTAGCGTTTGTGTTGATCTGCAGTGTACAAGACAAAGCCATCTTCATTATCATATCCCTCACTGAAACCAGTCACTGGGTCCGAACATGTTTGCTCAGTTTTCTTCGAGTTTGTTCCCCAAACTTTCGAATAAATATCAGAAAGAAAACTCATTTCCACGTCTAGCTGCTTGCAGCATTACTGTGCAATGACAGTTTCAGAATGACGACAAACCGTTCTTCCAAGAATACGTTGGAGCCATAAATACATGGGTCATTCCTGGTGCCAAACGAATCAATTAACCCGAAAAGGACTAAGAACCAGAATGTGCGCGCCAAAAGTTTTAGATTTTTACCGCGAGCTGCAGTGATCTTTGATCTTATTTGTAAAAATCAGTTCAATTTCTGGGTCATTTGCTGTTATTTTATCATGGAGGCACCAAGAATCAATGCTTCGATGTTACCGAAGTATTCTGGGAAGATTGTTTGTCTGGTAGGGAATGTAACAGAGGTAAGCTGTGATACAAGATAAGCTGGACTCGCTCTCTCTCGCTCGCGATGCTTTATCTAGTTGCAAACACACGAAAACATCTTAGGCTTGAAGTTTTTTAAAAGTTTTGTAGATATTAATGACATACGCGAGGAAGAAGTTTGGCTATAATTAGCTATATACAGTTCACGACTCTGACCGGTAAAATACCTAAATGATCTTGCAGTCCGGGCTCGCAGTGTGGGATTCGATCTCTCGTTCCGAAAGTCGAGTCTTCCCATGAATAGTATCCATGGTCTGCCACAGAGAATTTCCGAGACTAAGACTAGGTTTGCACTAGAGGAAATTGTTCCGGATTCGTCATGAATCCGGAACTTTTTAGTACCGGATTGGTTTTGCCGTTTACACACAGGAGGACGAATCCGAAATAAAAACATCCCGGTTTGGTCACGTCTCCGGAGATTTTGAATCCGGAATCTAAAGTGGGAACTTTGAATCCGGAAAGTTTTGCTGTGTAAACGCTTTTCTCTCGTCTCTCGAATCCGGATATCTTTCCGCCAGCGATATTATGAGTTTGCGGTATAACTAAAATGGCGGATGCAGCAATCCAAAGTAATCCAAAGTCGTAGTCGTATTTATGGCCATTGATAGCGGTCGCTGTTAGCCTCTTTGTTCTGTCACTGGTCCAGGCAGTCTTTTAATTTGTAAAAGGTAGTGCTATATTCCTCAGAAACTAAAAAGGCGACGCAAACAATGTTGACGTCCTCCACACTTTGTCGGAAATGACAATGACACGATCGCTGGATGATTCTGGATAAGACCAGGACAAATGCCTGGTGGGACA
>CM042752.1:13299626-13322503 GCA_022496165.2 Catalaphyllia jardinei
GTGATCAGCGAGTGGAAAGAAAACTTCACACTGCCTCAACGTACCCCTAGGCGTTTTTCTGGTGACATTTTGTTTCTCGTCGTCGAGGCAACAAACAACTTGTTGACGATTTTATCGTGAATGTTCCCGGAGTTGTCGTCCTGTGTAAACGGTCAGGAATCCGAATATCCTTTTAGTGTCTGTAGTGTAAACGCTTAATAATCCGAATACTCTAAAATTGATGAATCCGGAAACATTTACGAATCCGGAAAAATCTGTTCTAGTGTAAACCTAGTCTAAGAGTGCGAGATTACTCCGTTTGCTTGGACTGACTAAGGATAACGACTTTTGAAAAATCGTGTTGAAATCTGTAACCGAACATAACTTATTGACGAATACGTGGAGGGGGTTGGGAGGGGGGGGGGTTGATTATCCCTGGGGCAAGCTATGGCAGTAGCCTCCTCTAAAAATGTATAGGGGGATTCATGCTGACGTCATTGTTTACATTTTTGCGCATTTGCATACGGCTTTGCTTACAGAAATAAACATGTTAGATATGAATTGCCTCCAGACACCTAAAGATCTAGCAAAACTTAATACATGCTGAAATTCTTAGCTCTTTGTGTGTAATATTGAAGGACAAATTGTCTTTCAAAAACTGCAAAATTTCTGGGTGGCAAAAGCACTAATGAGCTCATACATTCTTTGTTAAATTTTGAGTTTTTAATCCTGGGTTGCACAAAAGTATTCAATAAGTATTCAAAAGTATTCAATACATCAGGCTCATATTCATTGGCAGAGTTGATCGTACTATGACCTTTCAATATTCAGAACTGATTTATTTGTAGCTCCTTCAGAAACTGAATTGCCTATGCTAATGAGGCAAATGTTGTAAACAAGGATTCCCCTATTGACAATGAAGTTGACTGTTACTTGTTAATGGCTAGACTAGCCACAAACTCTTGCATGTTGGTGAACTCTGATCAGGTTCCAGCCATCAGCCATGAATTACAAATCCCATTTAATAAAATCCTTGGAATAAGGAAACAAACGAACCCAGGGGAAGTGAAATCCTGTTTCCTTAGAGGTATTCTGGGATTAGAGAGAGTGAAATCTGTAAATTTGTAAGTGCAAATGATTTTGAAAATGCAGTAATGCTTGCTCTGAAAGAACAGAATATGTGAGTATAGCTAAAGGTGTATGACAGAGGTCAAGGTAATATGAATTTAAGTTTATGGTGTCTGTAGTATAGAGGTACGTGCAAGGGAAGGTGTCTGTGAACAATTTACTGATGACCTTTCTGGTTTAACCAACAGATAAGTTCAAATGGAGCTGAGCTCAAGCTCATGGCATGTGATCAAAAGATTGTCAATGTTACTCTGGATGCACCGGTAAGTCTTGCTTGATATATCTGCGTGAAACCCAGCACGGGCAGGGTTCAAAACACAGAGAATGATGACAATATTTATTAGAAATTATTATTCAACAATAAATAACAGTTTCTGATACATATTTTCACTCAGTCATTCTAATGGCATCCATCAAAACCTCCACTATGTATGTATGAAAGCTACTGTCACTGGCTTAGGAATTGCTAGAATCACCACATATAGAAGCCCAGAGGTTGGCTATGATCATCGCATGTACTCAGCTCGTGCAGGGACAGTAACAACACATGTAGCTGCTTTGTTCTGTGAGAGCTCCAGATTTACCTGCTACCCTCCTGCTTCATCAGCGTTCATAATAGACTCAATTACCAGCCACTGCTCAGGAAAGGAGCCTGCACTCTTTCCCAAAGGCATGGCTTGATGCATGAGGGAATGCTTCAATAAGATAGGGACCTGGACACTAAATGTAATTTGCCTGAGAGGGGTCTGGTTGAAGGATGCTTTTTATCTATTAACCTGTTACCCCCCAAGAGTGCCAAATGGGATGCAATGTCATAACTTTGTGAATATTTAATAGATTTCTATGAATTTTTGCCACAAAAATTGTCTTATGAAGATCTCCTCGTTGAAGTCTTAAAATTATGACCCCCTCCTATCAAAGACGTGGTTGACCACCCCCACAAGTTTTAGTTCTTTTTTGGAATGCAAATGATATGCAAGACTTGTTTCACATGAAGCTATGAAGCTATGCACTAAGAACTGCTAAATAAGCTATTAGTTTAGGGGTATACCTACAAAAGAAGAAGGTTGATACACTTTTTAAGTCTTTCATTCTTGCATTTTTAAGTAATTTATCTCAAAATGTCTACCTCCTTCATAGCTGCTGATGTCAGTTCTTAAATACCGGGAAAGCTGATCAGTGGCTTTCAAATGGTATATTGTACACAGGCACAGTTTCTTTATTTGCTGATATAGGAAAAAACTGTTTGTCTTGGGGGGTTAAGGGTAATAAATGCATATCTCTGTGAAATGGATAAATTCCTATCTATGACGAGAACACACCACTGTGGGCTGGGGCTGGCATGCTCTTGAGCATGCCAGCCCTTTATTTCAAATCCGTCTGTTGCTTACTGCATGATATATGAAACCGGAAGGTACCTAGCAACATTTTAAACCTATTCAGTGACACTACCAGTATTCACTCTTATAACACTCGGTCTTCATCAGAAAATAAATGCTATATTAAGAAATCTAGGTTAGAAATCCAAAAAAGAGCTTTCTCAAGAGTAGGAGCTAAAATTTGGAATGAGATGCCAGCATCATTAAGAGAGCTCCCCAAGAAACACTTCCAAACAAAACTCCACTCTTTCCTTCTCAATATTCTTAAGAAGCATGATGACTATATTCATATTTCCCAAATTACCTCTGCCCTAAAAACGTACAATTGAACTCGAGTGCTTCATTATGTTAATGTTTTAACGATTTAATAATAAAATTATTGTAAATTTATTACTCGTTTTTATATTGTATTGATCTTTATATTATATTGGTCTATTGTAAATTTATTGTTCATCTTTTATTTTCCTTGTAATTGACTGTTCCGCCCAGACTAGCAATGCTATTTGCGGAACAGTCTTTCTTGTGCCGAATTTATTCTGTAAATAAAGTTGTTGTTTGTTTGTTTTGCTAGGGATATCACTGGTTGGGGTGGACAACCTTGTGCTGAATCACTAACAGTCTTATTTTATCAAACTGTTTAGCTTGATGAACAGCTCCAAGGAGCAGTGGAAATTATAGGGAGAGTGGAGCGTAATTGTTCCTTATCAGGTCAAAGGATTATTCCGTACAACAATGACTTTGGTAAGTGAAGCTTTTACTCTGTAATTTAATGTGATATATTGAAATTTGGACCTTAGCAAGGTCTGAATCAGAACAGGCATGTTCATGGTAAAGCAATCATGACTTGTTTAAAGTTAGGGACTTCACTTTTTTTTTTCAACATAATTTTTTTAAAATGTGAAGTCACAGGATTCCTAATGGCTTTCTTATTCAAGTCAAACCAATTTTATTCAACTGGTGGCAAAAATTAGAATACAATTAACAATTTTGTTATTAGAATTAGATTTAGATGACGATGGAAAGAAAACAAGTAGGTTGTAGCCGATAGAAAGAAAGTCATGTCTGGTATAAACCTAGGGTTAATGATTTTGCAATCACTCCACTTGATTCGATCCTTCTATCCTTCTACCCTTCAGGCAAGTGAAGGTTCTTTTTGTAGGGAAATATTGGAGATAATTTAAATAACAGAGGTTCTACAAAAGAGATCAAACTGCTTTTATTTTTATGCTATTCATTCCAGAGATAATTCTTTTGGCAGGGGTAAGGGGTTGATAAAAACATTTTTCAGACCAAATTCTCTAAGTTACAGTTTGCGAAAAGGCCAAGCTTAATAATTTATTTCTGTTAAATGTTTTTTATAGATTTGGAGCTTTATGGTGAAGCTGTATTAATGACAACCGACTTCCCTGAAATATTTGGGTCAACCCAATCAAATGGCTTTGGTTACTAAGGAGATGCACAAATTAAGTTGTTATTAGTTACTGTGAAAGAAATACAGATTGAAGAGATAAATTGTAGTGACATTAAACACAGGCTGTATATTGATGAAGCTGACATGTTCAAAGCTGTTAAGAGATAATAAAATATCCAAGAAGAGACTGATGTTCATAAATTTTCAATACAAGTACAAGGAACAGTTATAAGGACAGGCATATTATTGTATGGCTCTCTTCACCTGGTTGTCATATTGGAGAAGTTGTTTGTCAACAGTCACAGATGTCTAAGATATCCATAAAAGAATATTTGTAGTCGTTGGTTAGAATGAAACAAGGATGGGGGAGTCAATTTATTTTTTTGATATGATCTCTGAATTTCTCAGACATCTAGATCGTTGTGGTTTCACATTGTCTGGGATTTTTCCAGTGTATGAAGATCAGCCTACAATAGTGTTTAAAGTTTTTGTACATGCCATGCTAAGCAAGAAAGTGATAAAGGTAAATAGCTATTGAAGTTTGTTGATTTAAAGATCAGATACAAGTCAGAGCATTGTAGGTAGGTTTTTCATGTAAACTGAAATTTCAAATACTGCTCTGCAGCTGATGCATTTGAAATTTTCACAATGACTGATGTAATATATCACGCACAAGAGACTTGGCTGTTTCATTGGAATATCCAAACACTGGGAAGAAAGTTGAAAATTCAATGTGCAATAGAGTATTTCTGATGAAATTCAAGGTGTTTGGATAGCTAATGAAACACTGTAGAGTGTTTGATACATCTCAATCAAAAAAAAAAGAAAGAAAAAAAACTGAGGACTATGGTAATTAAGACCGTGTTCCAAACCTCATTCACTGTTGTGACCTTTGTTGAATTATTAATGAGTTTGAGAAATTCTCACACATTATGAATACACATATGAAACTACTTTTAATATTCTGTGACAAGAGCATTCTGTACTTAACTTTCATAATGTAACACTTAAGAGTCGAAAGGTTTGAAAAAGTTTTGCTATTTATAATTACAGCAGAGTACTTAACTGGAGTTTGTGAATATGGCACAGTGCAATTAATTTTTGAATATTTATATTGCAAGTTTCTATGGATGAATTAAAGAAGTTGCTTTTCTGAAACTCCTTGGGTAATTGAAGCAAACTTAAAGTAGTTACACCATACATCCGCAATCAATGTTTTCATTCAACAGACAATCTGCTAAACCTCATTTCTTGCTACTCACCCAATAAGCAAGAAGCACCTGAACCATTTACAGAAAAACATGATTGGGTTCTTTTATGCAGGTTTTTACAGCATCTTTTTTAAGTGCTTTAATTATCACCAGATTATTAAGTTAACATGGTTCACTTACACTTGGAAAATATTTACTGACAATTGATTTGTTGTGTAACAAGTTTAGAAGCTGTCTTTGAAATTGACAAAGGCTCCTTCAGTTCTATCATCCTCACACAGAAAGGGGAAAATTTCCCAATATCCAAGATTTTCATAAATTTAGGGAGTAAAGAGCTTGTTTCTTGAAGTAGACAGCTGACACTGATTGTCCGATTTGAGTAGCAAATGGAGAAGCCTCTTGGGAGGAATGCTATTTCATGCATTCTCTGAAAGATGTTTCCTAAAAATCAATTTTGGAAAAAGTCAAAAGCCAAGAATATTGAGAGATTATAAAGACTTGCGTTTAATTTTTATCCTACAGTGTTAGCAAAGCTGAAAATGTACACCACACCCTGACCCCATGCCCCATCTCTTGCTAAAGCTTTGACTGCCCTGAGACAAGGACAGTCATTTTCAAAACATCTGTTTCCCTTAAACACTCTTTACAACTAACACTCACAATAATTCACAAAAAGTAGGCAGCTCAGAAATTGAAATAGCTGAATTTTCTAGCTGGCTGGTTGAAGTTAAAGGGGCAGTGTCACCGTATTTGGCAACTTTATAAAAAGCTAAAAGGTGTCTTCGCATCAATTGAATTCCAAAAATAATGGTCTAGTTTTGTTATTAAAGACTTTAAAGATACTGACACTGTTTCCTGTCGCCTGTCGCTACAGATGGCAAGGATGGAAATGGATTGAAACTTGAAAAAATTGGCCAATTTTTTCAATATTTAGCCCTCTCTGATAAAATTCATTTGATGTCTTCATCATCGCTTTGCAGGAGTATTTTGTTTATGAGGAAAGCCTCAAAGTAATGATTTTAGCACAGAATTGACCCAAAACTGCAAAATCCTCATGACACTGCCCCTTTAATGAGAAGTCTGAGTATCAAATGTCAGTAATGTTTTCAATTAATGAGGACCTTTATCCAAGTAAATTTGATTTTGTTTCACCATGAAGACATTTGGTTTGAATCTATTAATTAGTATTTGGGTTGTTTGCAGGCTGGATCATAGTTATGTGTAAGTCCACATATGTTTATCAAAACTATTTACATGTCACCCTTATAGTTCGTCACAACTTGTTTGTTCAACATCTCTTTTATTTTTCAGCAATTTTAGGAACAGTTATTTGATTAATGGAAACAATAGTAGACTTGAATAAAGATTTCAAGTGCCAAAGTCATTGTTTTAAACTGACTGATTTAGTATAGCCTTAGACCTAGTTTACACTTCTGAGATAAGCACAGGTGTAAGCGCAAACATATGCACTAAAAGAAGAAACAATTTCATTTATCTTGTACTTAGATTTGCCTTTTTCACAAGTGTTTGCTTATTCACACAAGTGGAAACTGGTGCGAGTGAAAAGCACAAGCATAAGTGCAAGAATGCAACCAATCAGAATGACAATGTTCCAGATCTCCTCTCGGTCAATTAATGCATGAATATGTTGCTTGTGTGAATATCCTTGTGTACATGTTTGCTTATCTCACAAGTGTTAACCAGGCTGGCTTAAGTTAATGTATTTACCTAAAAAAGCAACTCTTTCTAGCAAGCTGCTTGAAGTAAGAGGATGTCTATTCTGAGTATTCCAAAAACAGAAAAAAGCTTACTTGTTGACAATCCAAACATGAATTCAAAGGAATTTCAAAAGAAGAACAAAATAATCCTACATTATAGTTCTTCTATGCACCATATAGAACCTGATATATTAGAATATCTTATGACCACAACTATTAACCACACACTTGCATAAATGGTGCTTAATTGATCATTTCAGAAGTTTTGCACAAATCTGATTTTCATAAAAGAAAAAGCATGAATGACATTTAAAAACAAATCTCATTGTGAATATCTTAGATGAAATTTTTGCAACACTTTACTTTTGTGAATTTCACGATTTAAAAAAAATTGTGAAATTAATTAATTTTCATGTTATTGTACCTTTGATAAAGTCAGTTTACTAAGTTCAAGGGCATATACTGTAAGTAGCATTGCCAAAGATGTAAACTGTATATTACTCAAAAATGCAGAGCTAAATAATACTAAATTGTAGCAAAATCACGGAATTTACAAATGTAAGTGTTGTGAACTATGCATGCCGCAAAATAAACATGTTGCAAAAATTTCAATTAGGTTATCATCGGTCCTTTTCATGCCATGGGATGCATAAGGCCTTATGTAATTAGATACAAGGGCAAAATCTTCTAAAAACCTATAAAACTGCTAGTCAAAATGGCCAACTTGTTCTGCTTAAAATAATATTGACCAATGGTTTCATTATATTGCTTGATTCTTGAATCTCAGAATTCAGACTTAAAGATACAGGTTTGTTTCTGGGACAGACTTGCCGTCAAGTCGAGCTGTGAAAGGCAAGCTTGGAACAGGAGAAATGTCTACAATGCTCAAAGCTCGATCATGAAGAGCCTCAGGAAGAAGAAAATACCAAACCAGGCAAATAGGCCTTTTCATGGTTAACTTTGCTCATTTGCATTACAATAAAATCCAGCATGTACGTGAGGCAATTTTGGGCTATTTTGTGGTTTTATCCTGAAATTGCCTTGCATCCATGTTGGATTACATTGTAATGCAAATGAGAAAAATTACTGTGAAAAGGGCTGTTCTAGAGCTGATTGAAACTTGCACATTGACACACTAAAACACAGGAGTCACATTTGTTTGACTAGAGAAGGCACAAAAGAAACTTTTGGTATCATTTTCAGGTATGCAAATTTTAAATCAAAATTCTTTGATAGAAACAAACTGGTGTTCTGTCACCTCTACCATGAGGATGGCAAGACATACTTTTTCATTAATCCAATTATATTTGATATTGGAACAGTTGCTTATTCAATTACAATTTTGAATCTGATTCAAATTTGAGGGCAATATTGAATTAATAAAAGCAATGGTCATTATTTGTGCAGAATTTAGTCACCGACAGTTTGCATTTCCTGTTTGCTAAGAATAAATTATGACATTAAAAAGTGTTGTAGATTCTATTTTTAATCCAATTTATAGTTTAACTAAGTCACTAACTTGTGAACATTAAAAAAACACACTTGACAGGTTCATGTAGAAATATATTTTTTTCTTAAAAATAACCTTGTATTCAAGAACATCCTCTTAACAAATAAGGTTTAGGATTGCAAACATAGTGTTTGTAACAAAATCTTCAGTGATATTTACTGTTGTTTCATTATAATTAATTTTGTTAAAATACCTAGGTCGAGGAATTGATGTCACTATTTGGCATTGCCATAGCAACAGAATCTAAATTCATACAGTGACAGCCACATCCCGTAACAGGACAGTCTACATGTTCCCTGAAAAGGAATTCAAGTTCAATTCAATCATCTTCCTCAAACTCCTCAATAGTTCCTCAAGTTAAAACAAACAAAATCATAACTTCTGGTATTTTGGACATCTGATCTTAACTGGGTGAGATTATATAGGATTTGATTTCACCACTTACTCCTTAATTTGAGTTTACAGCAGTTATCAGTCACATGCGCCCTTCAACGATTTTTTTGCCATTTCAGAAACTAAGTTTTGGTAGACGTCAATCAAATGTATCCATGACAATAGTCGTGTTAGTTTCACAGCCGTGTTCGATCGTCGTTTGATCAGGAATAATCGCCCAGTTATTATGACAAAGTAATTTGCAATTTCGCTGAAATGGAGGGCTATTGTGAAGAGAAAATGTGGCTTATTGTCTTTGAATTGCAAAGCAGAAACACTTTCTGCGAGCGAAACGTTTGTGAAGGTGGTGTACGAAACAAAACTAGACCCGTAAGCGATCTGCCAAAGAGAAAGTCAAAGAAACGAAAGATACAAGTTAGCTGAAAAAGTTGGCCTCTGAAATGATTCGCTTTATGTGGAGATCGACTTTTTATAGGCTCAGTTTTTATGGATGCAGATTATTTTCGCTGCAGAAATTCTTGTCATTTGCCTTGCTAAAACATAATCCATGCAAAGATCTATCTTGACGAGTTTCAAGCATGGCTGGAATACCAGACAGGCAAATTGCACATGCAAAGCAAACTATCAGCAGAACCATACGGCAAGTAGGATTGTCAGTAATAAAAAGGTAATGAAAGCAGCAAGAAATTAGCAGTTAGATTTTTGTAGTTCATTCTGTAATAAAGGATATTATTTATATTTAGTTCATTCTCATGTTGTTGTCATTGTACATGTACACTATTTGTAAATTTGCAGCTTCAAAACATTGCCCGTGAGCAAGACCAACGAGAAGGCACTTCAAACGATTTTATAAGTCTTACTTCTCAGTTTGTTTATTGACGAGTCAAGTAAAGATGAAAGACTCAGAGCAACTCGGATACTCCAAGAATTGACACTGAAATAAAATGGTTCTGGAAACTTCGCTCGCCGTTATTATCATGGATACATTTGATTGATGTCCACCAAAAAGTAGCTTTTGAAATGGGAAAAAGTCGTTGTATAGCTCCATTTTCCGCACTGGCAAAATACCGAAAATACCGTTCCTCGGTCTTTCTTTGCTCCCAAACCCCACGGAAAAGCTTGCTACGTAGGCTAATCGTTGTAGGGCACGTGTGACTGATAAGCACTGTAACTTGTAAACATAAAGAAGCACTCATGCACAGTTTCATCGGATTCATAACTGGTAACATTGTGAATGTTCTTAAAAATACTCTGAAGTTTGTTAATAAAAAAGCTATTCCCAAATCCTATGACATACTTGTATCCTATTGAATCTTAAAGCATCAAACATGGTCAAATGACCAATCTAAACATGATCTTTCATGTGGAGGTATCAGTTTATTGATTGACTAAGATTTGAAACTCACCCCAGTTCCCTGCACAACTCCAAAATGGCTAACATGGAACATTAATTAAAAGGAAAACAAGGCTGAAAACGTTTTGTTCCAAATCACAATCTGGTGTTTGTATTAATTTCAGTGATAATTCTTTGTCTGTTTTGAATGCTGGGAATTTCCTATTTTTCTTTCAGCTATTTTTGGATTTCATATTTCCCGTGGACCACCAAGTTTAGTTTTGTAAAGCTTGATGGGAAATTAAGACCTTGATGCATGGTTGGACATAGGAGCATTGGGTAAATCTAGAGATATAAAAGAGAAAGAAGGTGTTTCTAATAATTTGTAATTCACATTCCAGTTGAACATGTTCAGTTCCAATGCAAAAACTTCTGCAGACTCCACATTGAGTTCTCTAATCATGCAATAACATCATAAATTGCCATAAAAGGAACACCGCGATGGCCAGATTATGTAAACTGAAAGCTGAACACTTCTATTTAAACCACTTACTTTAACTACTAACACTTACTTAAACCAGTCTACAACATGATTGGAATGTCCTCCATGCCGACATGATTGACACCATGTGAACCAGTTATTAAAAGGATTCACACTCCGTACGTTTGCAGGCTTTTCTGTGCTAGGATCTGCTAAATGTACATTGGGAATAGTTATGAAATTGAGTGATTTCAACATATCCCTGCTTATATTTAACAATGTCTAAGTTAGATCCAGTTTACACACACCCAAGGGCAAGAACAGCATCAAGAGAGCATGATTCAAGGGCAATAGGGCAATTTTTATGGTCCTGCTGTTGTCCAGATCACTCATACAAAGTTTATTTACATGCACAAATTACACAATACTCAAAGCCCTATAGAAGGTGGAGTTATAAAGTTACTTCATGCCAGTTGCTACACCAGTGATGGTTTAGAGGAAAAACCAATCTTCTCTCATTTCAACAAACAATCAAGACATGAATATGTCAATAAAATTCAAGGAGAATTTCAAGGACATTTAAAAAAGCCTATTGTTACAAAAGGCTTTGCAAGACATGTGCAAACCATGCAAACTACCATTTGGTGGAAAGTTAAATTGAAATGGTCCAACTTGGATGAGCCTCTGGTAACTTAAAACACATTTTAGGCAAAGTGCAATTAGTGTGACCATTACCAGAAGTTTAAACATTACTTAGCCATCTAAACAAAGTTTAAACAGTGATTCCTTAACGTTGGAACTGATGCAAAGTACCTTGATTTGATTGCTTCTGTGAAAGTGATGAGGGTGTTCCCATATGAACCAGACAGAGTGCGCATCTAGGAAGAGGTTTACGGCAGCCAGGACAAGCCATAATCTACAACACAACATAGCACATTAACTATGATAGTTGTATCATTGTCAATGACTTTCTCGCAACACATTACGATAAAATTAATGATAACCATAATAACGTAAGTTAAAGGTGATATGTCTGTAATCTAACAGTTTTTTTGATACAAAATCCAAAGGAATATGTATACTTCTTTGTTATTGGCAAGTCTTTGACAACTTAAGATTTATCAAAAACAAGTCCTATTCTGTTACCTTTGTTCTGTTTGATGGGTTGCAGTACTGTGCAAGTTTTCTTGGTCTTGTACCTGGTCAAAAGCAAAATCCAAAATCCATTGAAATGTTACATCATAATTAGGATTAAAAATGCACTGCTGAATCAGCAGCTTTATTGAATTATTTTTTTAAAAATACAACAGTACAGTATGCAGCCATTTTAAATTTTAAATGCAACCTATACTGTCATGGATGATTACCTGCAATGGAAAACTCTTACTTTATTAATATCATTTTGTTAGTGGGCACTACTCACTACTATTTAACTAATCATTGATAATTAAGACAAATTTTTTTAACTTTGAGCATTGCGTGGCTAAAAAGACCTAACCTGTGCTGCCAGTGAAACTTAGTTGGAATCATGTGTACTTCATGCCAGGGTATGATTTTGATGGCTGCTTCAAATTTTGACTCAAAAAATTGCTGTTCCCTTTGCTCCCTTTTAACCTTTGTCAGAGGCATTATTATGAAACATTTAAGTTTGATTAGATTGGCATTCAAGGCCACTTGTGTTTGAGGTTCCCTCACATGTGAGAGTTCTTTAGCCTAAAGGTTGTACTTTTTATATTTGGATACCAAAATTATTTGGCTTGTCATTCTTAATTATTAATTTTGTGGAACTTTAAACTCATTTCCAAGAGTTTTCAATCCTTAAAAAAGTGAAGCTGAAGCATTCATTTGGAATAAATAACCTTGTTGTTGTTTCCGACAACCCTGCGTTTTGTTTGGACCACAAACAACCTACCACTTAAAACACTTGAACTCGTAACACATACACATGTAAAAAGGTAAAGCCCTAACCATATAAGGCAGACTTGTTCTGTTTTAATTACAAAACAGGTTGATTTCCTTCTCCTAATAAATCACTTACACATGATTCATTTTTTCCATCACAGGGTGCAGAATTATAGGATGGATATTCTACACTGTCTGGATGATGGATAAACTCCAAGACAAAAGCAATGGTTTCTGTTGAAAGTTCATGACTATATTGGCATCTTACACCTGAAGGGGTGGGGGTACCCCCATATATAGCCTATATAGGTATATGCTACCGCAAAGTGTATAGTTTTTCAGCTGTTTTGGGTATATTGACTTTGGCCTTGTTGGTCCTAAGATAGGGTACTATGTATGGTTTTTGTAGTCTAGTCTTGGGTTGGGTGCGTTTAGAAGAGGCTACTTTTTCATCATTACTGGTAAGACCACAAAAAAAACGTCCATCAAAAATTATGTTTAGGGCAACTGTGTCAGCTGCAATGGTCATAAATAGGGTATCTAATTTTTGGTCAGGTTATAAGTAGGGTAGGAAAAACAGCAAATTTTGGTCATAAAGAGGGTAAGGGTTTTGGGAATCTGGCAGCACACCCCAACTAAATTTTTCTAGGAGGATTCCCTTCCCCCAGTCCTCTATAGGAAACCTCACTAACACCCACCTTGCTCAGGAACACAAGTGATGACCAGCTAAATTATAAATTTGCAACCATGTCAACTAGAAAATATTAGACCAGTTAGGTTTCAAGAAATTTTGAAACAGAAGGTTCAGATGACTTTGGTGTATTTTAGTACTCAAATTAACTCTGCAAACAGAGAGAGGTGTGATATTTAAGCAACAGAGATTGTAATGGAGAGTGCCAACAAATGTTGTTACAAAGTTGCAAAAAAGAGAAAAACAACCAAGAAAGGTTTGGGCATTGGGTGTCTTATAATAGAGTAAACAACTAATGGGAGAACCAAACCCAACACAATAACTAATTACTAGACGTGTATATATTGGCAGACAGTCTTGGTTTCACCATCACGATAACTATATGTTTATATACACTGGATGATGACACAATTGCTTGAGAAAGTTCTCAAGTTCACTAGAAGAATATTTCCAACCAAAGATGTTTGATGGTGAAGATGTTAACAGATTGAAATTAATCCACACTCACCTGTTGATAGCATGTTAGTCAGGATAGAATTTCCGCAAAAATTACACGATACAAACACTTGTTGAGGAGGTTTCTGGGACGGGTCCTTTTGGTTATAATGGATATCAAACAATGACCTAAAAAATACTGGTTATTATTTTACTTATCAGGAAACTAAGTCAAAGCAATAAGTTATTTTCTATTTCGTTATGCACAGTTACAGATTACATGCTGTTATTAATTCCCCTTTCCATTATTCACCTGCTGCTAACAAAGAACTTAAATTTTTCAGAGAGCTAACAAGAAAACCAACTGGTTAAGTTAGATCACCAGCTTTAACTTTAATTTCAATAAAGACAAAATCACTTTTAGGTGGCATTTTAAGATTAAAAGTTAATTTCTGAGTTTTAGTATAAATCTACTAGCATTCTATCAGGAATGTCATTTTCTGATTGGCTGCACTACTCACTATCTATTGTGTGATAGCTAGTAAGCAGCAAAGCAGTATGTGCTTAAAAAAATGATGGCAGCTTCTTCGCATTTTCGAAGAGTCTGTGAGGAGGATTTTCAATAAAGTTTTGAATAACTAGTACATTTTAAAGGCCGCGGGCAAGAACGTCCCCTAGATTTTTTGGCCATCTTCTAAGTACTCAAAAGTAGCTGAATTTTCACATGTGGGCTTCATTTTACCTGAGAAACATTCCTCTGAAGTTTGTTTCGCAGGGTCTCTCTTCGTTGTCTAGAAATAGCATATGCAAAACTGACTCGGTTTTTGCAAGCGCCATCTATTGTTAAACGAAAAACAAAAGAAACCTTTTGTTTGGCAAAGTATGAATGATTTCTCACTGCTGTTTCGTTGGCTCAAGTGGATAAGCGCGGAATGAAGCTGATTCGAATTTGGTTTGTTGTGACGCCGGTTCGAGTTGATACGAGGTCAATCAATATTTTTTTTCGTTGTTTCTCTACTTCTTTCAAAAACCAACATATCTATTGTAATTGAATTGCCATTTTTACTCGCTAGGATCTGGTATTGATATGTTTTTAGCTGGAATTGTGACTTACGCTTTTGGCGCGCAAAGCAGTAACACAAATTCAGAGCTTACCTGTTCATTAAGCATAGTTTGCTCATTATTTCCACCGATATTCAACGCTTGTTTGAGGAATATTTGTGCCTGCCTGGTAGGAGATTTGGCATCATTAAGCCTTTGACCCTCGATGAGTCACCAGCATGCCTCAAAGAACCAAGGTGTGTTTTTCTTCCGAGATCATGGTTTAACTTAGCCATTGAGTGAGCCAGGCAGTAAGAGTCTAGAAACGCTTCTTCTTCAAAAGCAAAGCATTTGTGGTGGACTTAGGGCTCATTTGCTAAACTTCAGTGTGTCAGTTTTGGAAATTAGAACTGCTTTCTATTTCGGTCCAAAAATTTCTGGGATATCCCTTAATAATCTTTCCAACGTAAAGCAAGCACTGTGACTATTGTGTCTGTGACTTATAATGTGACTCAAACACAGCCGGGAACTGGTGCGAAAGGTGGCCAGGCAGCAAAGTCCTTGAATTTGACCTGTGTTAGGTGAAAAGTTAATTTAAACAGATTCAAAGCCGTTTCTACGGGCCAAAAAAGAACGCAGGTCGGTTAAATTGGCAAGCAAGCGTTCTGTGAGTGTGTATGGTGGATTTCCAAGCAGATGATTACTTTGAATTGTGATAGGATTGAGCCCACCACAAAGAAAAAAAGACAAAGAACGCCTGATCGCAGGTTAGGAAGAAGAAAACTTCAGCTCAAATGTAGGTTTTGCTTTGTATTTCAGCGTTCCTTTGCTGATAAATTTTCCGTTTCATGCGCATGAGCATGCGTGTTAGCTTAAGGCTTCCTCTTTGTGTTGTCAGATTAACCATTTCATGGAACAAGCAGTTTTGTACCGGCCAAAAACTAGAAACATTTTATAAATCACTGACGTAGCCGATTTGCAAAACGTTTAACGTCTTTCTCTAGGCAAACGTTTAACGTCTTTCTCTTGTTTTCCTTCGCCTAACACTGCGCTAACCCTAACATATCCTGACCTTAACTCTAACCTAATCCGAAGCGCTAACCCTAAGCAATAACCCTAACCCAGAACACTAGGCAATAACCCTAACCCTGAACATTAACTCTAACCTCGACCCGAAACACTGACCCCAAATGCTAACCCTAACACTAAGCGCTAGCACTAACCCTAAGCAATAAACCTAACACAGAGTGCTAGGCAGTAACCCTAACTCTAATAAATCTGGGAACTCTTAACCCTAGGAGTTAAAGTCAGCATTTGAAAAACCTTAAAACAAAAATAATGCTAATAGTATTAAGTAACAAAGCAGTTCCAAAAGACATGTACTGTGACATGCAAGTGTTTTTGCATACTTTATTTCTGGAATACGCAACATAAACGAGGGGAAATAAGTGCAAGGCAGTTTTCTACAGGTATAAACAAATCAGCATGCAAAGTTTGGAGCTGTTTTGGCCATTTTCGATTTTAGCAAAAAATCTAGGGAACATTCTTGCCTGCAGCCTTTCATTTATACTCAAATAGTTAGATTATTCGCTCTCGATTTCTATGCAACATGATAGAAATCTTGAGCTCATATTCTAACCGTTAAATAGAAACACTCATGGAAGTTTGGGAGGACTCATAAACACTGAAAACAGCAGGCTGCAACTCATGTTCCCACAACATTTCTCCTTCTTCCAAACTTCCGCTCATGTTTCATAACTCAACAGAAACACAGAAAAACGTTTTTCATTCTCAAATTACATTCTGACCCATATTTACTAAAAATTAATAATATACAAATTTATCTAAAAGCAAATTAATTAATTGATCCCAGACATCTGTTGAAATGGCTTTTACAGGCACTTTCACGCATCATTGGTTTCAGCGGCGGTTTCAAAAAATTTATCATGTGATGACAAACATCACTTGGCTACAGTTTGTAGCACAGCTGTTGAAAATCCCTCAAAAGTAGCAAGGGTTGGGACAAATCTTAACCATGTGCTGGATTTTGCATCTGTCATACTCCTCTCTGTAAAATGTCTTGGATTGTATCCTGTTAGAAAGCCTGGGGGGAATGTCCTATGTCCTTATGGGGATGTGCCGCTGGATGGGGTCGCATTTTCACGACTGGTTTGACTATAATGGGGTTACGTTTTTAGTAGAGTTACTAGAATGCGATCGCACATTTTCAGGATTTCTGGGATTTCATGGTGTTGTTTTAATATTTAACACTCGGCTCACATTGAAGTCCGTTCATGAAATCACAACTTAACATTAACGATTTGCACAATTATGCTTGTTAAAAAGGGACTAGATCATTATTTACATGACAAGACAGTGATATATACAGCAAGATTCGTGTACGTACATCAAGATTCATATTTCTACAGCAAGTTTTGTATATATATATTTCAAGATTCATCAGCTTAAATATTAATCAAGCATTCCAAATGTACAGGGAACATTAAAATTCATGTATGTACATTAAGATTTGTGCATATTCACCAAGATCCGTGCATACAATGAAGATGTGTAGATACATTAACTAAAGATTTCCTTGTTTGGCAGTGACAAATTTGCCATATTTGCGGTCATTTTTCGGCCGCCATTTGAAAACACGATAATCGATCCAGCAGTCAAGCTTTCCTTTATGTCTGAAGTGCACAAATCTTAATGTATATAAAAATCTTAATGTGTCTACGTATCTTCATTGTATGCCCGGAATTTGGTGAATATACACAAATCTTAATGTACATACACAAATTTTAATGCTCCTGTGCATTTGGAAAGCTTGATTAATATTGAAGCTGACAAAGCAAATCTTGCTGTATATATGTGAATTTTGATGTACGCACACACATCGTAAAGTGTTCTACATTCAATTTAACAAACTTGTGTCAATTCATTTTAGGATGGCCACTTAAAAGGCTCCATAAGGTAGAGGCATACACAGAACGAGACTAGGTTGGGATCGCAAAAATTATGTTTGCCCAAAAGTGACTAAGATGGGGTCTATAATTGGCCACACAATAGATTACAATGGGGTAGGGGTTCTGAGAGGCCAGCGGCACAAACACAGCAAAAATTGACCCAAGTAGCAATAGCACCACAAGTTAACTAGCAATCAGAACTGATTCTCCACAATTATTGACATTTATTTAGACTATTTAGTAATCAGTGAACACGGAACTAAGGGAACTTGCTAGCTCATACTATGGCAACTTTAGTCCCATAGCAAAAAGAAAATGTAAACTATTCATTTGATTTTCTTGCTTATATTACAGACAATACCTTTGATGCCAAAGTCTCCACATGTCCAGCAAATTTCTATAACTAAAAATGTTATAACGATATTACAATAAGACATTTAACTCTTGACTCCTTGAATAATGTCATACTTTTTACAAGTTTGTTTATCTTTAATACATTTCTTTTAAGTCTGTTTAAAGGACAAGTAAAGAATAAACACAAAGTTCTTCCGGCTACTGTAAGCAGTACAATATAAGAAGAAGAAAAAGAAAACTATGCTTTCAAACCAGAACAATTAATTTTAACTACAGTCACGTTTCACCTTGGTAATTCATATGATGTCACTCACATACAGAAATGTTCCAGAAAATATCCACACCTAGCCCAAGGAGAGTTATAGGGTCTTGAAAGCCAAAATGTTTTAAGGAAAGTATGAACGAAAACTGTAATGGGCAGCGGGATGGGGGGATTTCAAACCAAAAAACCCTTAAGTAAGTGGTATGAGTATTTTTTATGTGCAATCCTTATTGTCAGGGGAAGGGGTCATGACATTGAGATGGAATTTGCTTTTAAAACAGGAATGAGTGAGAAAACTACCTGAAGTCTTACTTTTCAATCCAAGATAAAACTCTTGCATCCTTTGAAACTTCACTGGAGATGTGAGGAACACAGTTGACTATGACTAAACTGGCCGTCTGAACATCAGTGGTCTGTAAATTAAGTCATTGGTGCATGTATGGGTTATGGAAGATGCATGAGCTCAAGATGACTGGACATTGGCTGAGTTAAGGTCCAGTTAAGGTCCATAACCATGTACAAATGAGCCAGGCCAATATTCAGCCATCTTAAGTGAACAAGGCTGGGCCAGATATGTCCAGGATTGAATGCTAATGAGATTCAAATTCCTTATGATAAGCATCACAAAGTGTCCTCATTGGTAAATAGTCACCAAAACACACACAATTCTGTCAAATATGAAGTAATATGAAAATGTCAAATGACCCTGCCAAATATGAAGTACTAATAAAACAATACTTGCATTTAATCCTGGACATAAGTGGGCTGGGCAAAAACAAACTCCTTTTGGGGATACAGTGGGGAGTCCTGAGTAGGCAGGACAGTCCTATTTTGCCCAAGAAAAGAAAAAAAGTGGATGCATCTCTGTGGTTGAATAGACATTTGCATAAATGGTAGTGCCACTTGATTAGCAGTACTTCTACATCCCAAGCCTAACATTCATGTGAAAAATTCTGTTTGGAAACATAAACATGAGGCTTAGGAGGTCTAAACTATTGTTAATAATATTTACGTTCCATTTATACAATGTGTCTATTGGCAGCTTGACTCCACACAACTATTTTCAAGGGTCAAGGGTCAAGAAGGTAAAATCGGTGATCTCCTGGATTTTTATTTTTTTTAAAGTTGGCATCTCTGCTTAAGTAGTGTAAACGTAAAGTACTTAATTGCCACAAAAGCTATTTTCTATAATTTATGAAGTTAAGTAGTACACATGGATAGTATATTAATAAACATAAACTTTGATCTCCTTGTGTAAGAGAGCAATTAGCATTAATTTTATTACGTTTCTATTCTAGTTCACTGGCTAGATAGAAAATTATTAAAAGAGATAAGAAACAAATGAATATATTTACCTCATTTACATACTTCTCAAGCAAATTAATTCCATCAGATGAAATTCCTGGTAAAAAGAGTAAAGTAAAGTAAGTCTCACAGGGCTTCATAGTCTTTGTGGATAGTATATTTTCTCTCAGTACTGGTAAAGCCTGTTTTTCACTAGTGATGCAAGCATAAGCGCAAGCACAAGCGCAAGCATAATGCTCCATTTTCACACAACGCAAGCAAACACAAGCATAAGCACAAGCACAAGAAAAAGGGAAAATTTTGATCCTTGTGCTTGAGCTTGTGTTTGCGTCACTAGAGAAAACCAGGCTTGATCTTTACATATTCTGTCACCAAGTGCAGAAACAAATTCTAGGCATGTCTGACTGAAAGGTACTTGTCTTTTCTTCTTTGCTTGGTACATGCAATTTGATGTCATTGATTTGTGCACGCAACTTATAGTTTCCTCTGAACGTTATGCACAAAACTGGATTCTGCCTTAGCTGTTATACTATTAGTTAAAAACTTGAATAAAGTGAAAGGCTTAAATTGTTGCCTGGGAATACCACCTATAAACACAATTCTTTATGCTAAATGTTCTACGAATTACAAATCACATGGAGACACAAGCATTACCTGTGAGGAGAATGCCATCTAAATCACCAGCATTACTCAACTTTGTGGACAAAGTTTCAAGGAATTGATTTAACTGAAATACCAATAGTCAGTAAGAATAAACATTAATTTTTCCAACAGAATGCAGATCCATTACCAAAAGTGGTCAACATGTAACAGCAAGAACATACAGTGACAAGCAGATTGTATCTTTTACAAATGAAGACGGTAAAAAAAACTTCCAAAGAAAATCCAATATTTGTTCATTTATGGTCTTTATAACTGTAGCTAAAGAAACTTGATATTTGCTCAAGGTTTTTCTTGGCACAGATAAGCTGCAGCCTTAACTTGGAACATTACGACTGGAAATAAAATGGTTTTGGTGGTGTAGAACAGTTTTTTTTATCAGCTCAAGTGTTTTTTTTGTATAAACTACCCACTAGGTATAGCTCTTTGACAGAAGTTGTGACATTTTAGTCAAGTACTTCTATTCTCCAGTCTTGTGCTGGTCCAAGCTATTTACTTCTCCAATGCTATCCATTTATTTACTTGTTGCGGATATTTTAGGATGATAATTTGCATGAAGATACACAATTGTTATTAACATGCTTAACTTACTTTATTGTCAGGAAGGTATTTGCATGCAAAAGCCACTCTGTCCTCAATTTCAATTCCTTCCTCGGCCTTAATAAAAACACATGCTGGCATTTAATAATTTATACCACCACTGACTAATACCTGGCACTACTACCCTGTGACAGAGATTACTTTTTCTTTCTGTTTGGTAAGAGATAAGCCTCGATCCCCACAAAAATCTGGATACTTTTTGGGATATTCAGATGTTTCTGACAAATTTAGAAAATAATAAGACATTTAGAAAAGTCTTGGATATTTAGAAATAATAAACTGCAGTATTTTAACTGATTCATCTCTGGTCGTGGATGGCAGCTGATCAAATGATCAAGCAGTTGTGGGCAGAGGTTCTCTCTCATCTCTCATCAAGCAGAAATAGAAGGAAAACCCTATCATACAGGGTAAACTAGTCCATCCAAGCAAACATCATCTTGACACTGGTTGGTGAGTAAATCTGTTCAAAGACAAGCATTTGTCGGGCATATTTCTCTGGCACAAATAATTATGGTTAGATTGAGACATTGAGGATTTCTTTTTTATGTACTGCATCTTGCTTTGTGCAGGATGTGGTGTTCATGACTTTTGATGCAATTGAATCAATATGGATGATATTATAAGAAAATAACTCATAGAAGATAGGCAGTAACACACTCACCAAAATGCTCTCAAAGTGATCAGATTCTGTTGTTAGAAAAGCAAATGCTGATCTAAGGTAAGGGTTCTCCATCTAAAATATAAATACAATAACTTAAACTTGTAGCTTTGGCAAAACTGCGAGACTGCTTCAAGTTTATTTATTATTTGTTTATTTATTTATTAGCTGTTTAACAGTTAGAAAGCTGTAAGCCTTTTGTCAGTTGAAAGTCAGTCATGACTGGAAATTTCTCACATGACAGTTGGATGACAGGTTTCTCTAGGAGCTGTTCTTCACTTTTATCCTAAATTGGTCTAACATAGCCTATAATCCTGGGTTCTAGAAAAGACATGACAAGAACTGTAAGGGTTGTTACTCCTTCTGGATAAAAAGCTAGTTCATCACAAAAGTACCCCGTCAGGTTACCCTAGTTAAACAGTGCTTAATGATGCAGCACACACTGTTGAGTTTTGTATGTTTGAGCTTGGTAAGCATGGAAGAAGGGTGAGAGTAGCGATAAACAAGAATGACCCTAGACTAGAATGACCCTAGACTAGAATGACCCTAGACTGTTTAGTGCTATTACACCTCCAGACGAATCCATAACTTAATAGTACTTACTTGTTTTAGAACAGCAACATAAGCAAAATGTAACTGTGCATGTGCTAGATATTGCCAGCACACATACACAGACAAAGATACCAAATTAACCAATCAGAGCATGGATTTTACTTAAGTTATGGTCTTAACAGTTGGCAGTGGAAGAAGAAACTTAATCTGGCATGATCCATGATCCATGCCAATGAGGTAACAATTTGACAACCATGTTACACACCCTGCTGCTTGAAAAAGAGAATTAATTATGCCACAACTACTTAACATGCATGGTACATTTATTTGTATACAACCACCAACATCACAGAACAGAATATCCAATATGTACATTGCTGTCAAGACTACATGCACTTTTCACTACGCAAAATTAAACACCTATCTTCAACTTTTAGGTACACATGCATATTGCATGCTCGCTTATCTGTAAAATAACAATAAAAGCAAGTGACACACTGTGCAGTTTTCTGAGAAACTGTTGTACAGTTTCCACTTTCAAGCAAAAATGATTTGGCTGCCTAAAAATTCTTGAAAAATGAAGAAACTAAATATTAAGCACTTTTTAGGATATCCAATAATCAGCTAATGTTGTAATGATAATCTCACCTGGCCACACAATGACCTACACATATCTCGCCAGAGAGTCTTCTTATCTTCTGTATAACCTGACAGTGCCATGGCAACTACATTCAGTGTTGTACCTGACAAGACAAAAATATAGGATCAGACAGAGAACAACTAGTATAAAAGTGAACTGGTAAAAAAGCTTATATCATACATTGATGATATTAACTTCACTAAGGTGAATGGAAGTTGTCTTGAAATATCAGGAAACTAGAAAAATTAAGAGTAAATTCATTCTC
>CM042752.1:13326936-13340339 GCA_022496165.2 Catalaphyllia jardinei
TCAGTCAGTCAGTCAGTCAGTCAGTCAGTCAGTCAGTCAGTCAGTCAGTCAACCAACCAACCAACCAACCAACCAATCAACTGTGTACAGTAGTTGCAGATTCATATCCCCTCCCTCCCTCTTTGATTGGTTGGTTCTTAACTCTAGCGAAGGCTTGTTTTCCAGATTTTCCTCTTCCAGGGTTACCATGGATACCTCCTTTCTGTGTGTTGCATTAGGCATGTTGCTAACTTAAAGACTCAGTTTCCAAGCATGACAATAAGAGTGCAGTGGGTTTAATCAACCTGCAACACAACCTACTAAAGGCATACATACCTCCAGCACTGTTTTCTCCACCAATCATAGACTTGATGCCATCATATTTAAGGCTTTTAGATTTATCTGGAAAACAACAACAACAAATCAGGTTAGTAGTTGGCAAAATAGAAAAGGAAAAACCAGTTTGGGCAATGACTGTGATGCATAAACCCTATGTTTCTATCAAGGACAAACAGAAATGTTCCTTAAAAGTAACGCTTTAAGGAAAAATGAAGTGTACAGAGTACTTTTATTTGAGAAGTCCTTTTTCGCAGCAGAGTCAGTTGCAGAAAGTTGAAAGCCAAATGCCAAATCCACTGTTTGCTTGCAGTTAGTTTCACTTATACTTGCTTGCGGCTAGCTTTTATTTGTTGGACAAGCCCATATGCAATATAATGCTGTCCTTAATAAACAAAAGCTAACTGCAAGCAAACATGAGAGAAACTACTCAACCACAAGCAAACAGTGCATTTGTCTTTTGGCATTCTGCAAAATACCCCAGCCACTTTTTTGGAAGAATGTGAAACAGGCCTTTACGGAGCATGCTTCAAAACACATTTATTTTCTTATTCCCTACAATTAACCACCCATACAACTGTTTCTGTAATTTTCTTTCAAACACCAACGTACAAGAATATTTTTTAATTAAACACAATCAAAACCAATAGAAATAAATTATTAAATATACCTTGTTCCCTCAGGTACTTTACACCTGAACAAATATTAAGGTTAGATGATGTAAGGTTCTTTTTTTTAGAACTAAATTATACTAAGCCAAAGTTGTGGCATATCTGCCTTCTTCAGCGTTAAAAAGGCTTGCACAGTTCAGTTCATTATTCGCAGTTGTGTCTATAAACTACTTGCAGATGCCATACCGAGTGGACACATTCATGTGTCTTGATTGGAAAATCAAATTGTGGTAAGAGTTGAAGATGTGTTGCTTCTCCTTATGCTGTCATAAAACTCTCAGTTTAAGAATGCCACCAAGATATCATTGCACGAGTAACCCATATAAGGACATTACAGTAACCTCCTTCAACAAAGAAACTTTTTCCTCCCATTCCTATGTATGTAAATTCCTTTTGCCATTTCTATAACACTGGAAAGCATATATCTTGATCCTATAAGCCCTTACTTTAAAAAGTTTGTCCCTCTGGTTTTTCTCCATCATTTTGTCAGGTTTCTGTAACAGTTTGGTGCCAGCAGTAGACATGCAAATCCAGAGACAAATACACCCTTCAACCACTAGACCAGAGCAAACCCACATAATTATCTCAGTCAACAGTAATTTGAACTCCCCCTGACTCAAACAAAAACCGACTTTCCTGGGATTTGATTCAAGATAAAATGCAACATAAAAAAGTGAGAATGTCTGGAAAAATGCATGCAAGATTAAACACCACTCTAATCCTGCTAAGTTGAATCTCAGTATTTGTTGTTGCTTCCCTAGGCAGTTCAAGTAAACTGTATATTCAGATAATATGATTCTAATTAAGTTTAAAGTGTATTTGAAAGTTAGTAGTTTCCTTGATCAGCACATGCCAGACTGCATCATTTTTTACTTCTTTCTATTTTTTAAACAAAAAGATACGGCAAATCCAGGACCACAATTTAACAAGCTTGGGATCAGCTGTTATTCTTCTTATGTCTTCTTCCTGTAAATTAATAATATATATATGCTATTAGCAAGCTGGGAGTTCCATATGGGGAAATACTGTGCCTGTGATCCTCAGTATGTGGCCTCTGGCTGTAATCAAGACTGAGGGCAGAGTATTTCCCAAAACAGATCGACTAGACTAGTGTTCATTTTTTCTTTACGGCATTCCCTTAAAAGTAACTTTTGAGCTGAATTTGTAATAACAGCTGTTTAGTTGAGTCTGGCATACGTGTGTGTTTGATATTTCAGACACAAAAAGTGTAGCGTCAAAAATATATGAGTATTATTCACCTTATGGTACTCAATTCCATATCCTGCAAGTGCTCTTTTCTTCATTTTCAATGAAATGTCTTCGTCTAGAGACAGCTCTGCAGGCTGCAACATGAACAAAACAACTTACAAAGTTTCAAATAGTTTGAATGTAACACTGTCAAATGCTAAGCAGTGCACTGGTTTGTTGTAAAAGATGTGAAAGTTTCAGTCTTATTGTGTGACAGTTTATCCTACTTTTAAGTTGGATGATTCAGGGCCTCCAGGAATAATAAAAAACAGAAGCATGTGTTCAGTCAACAAATTCCAATCAAGGTTAGTGTATACCTTCAGGGGTGTCTCGTGTGCGACTGATGTAGTGCATCCAGTTTGAGCTGTAGGTACCTGAACCTTTACATATCAAAAGAAAGCTTACAGGGCTGGCTATCAAACTATACCAAGAACTTTGACATAAAATGAATTGCAGAATTTTTCACAACCACTACATGCAAGCTCCCGAATCACCTTTTGACAGCTACAAATCAAAGTGAATTTTCTTTTTTTTGGTTTTAGGGCACAAAGCACTAAAAAGGTGTCTACATTTTGTCATATTTAATTGCAGTAAAAAGTTACAGAACATTTTTCGAAATGGGATTTGAAAAATGTGAAGTACAAAAATCAGTCTTGGAGAAAAAAATATATCAAAATAAACAATTCACAGAAACATTTTAGTTGTTTATATGTCAAACTAACTATAGTCCAAATTTGAGGGCAATCAAAAAAATTCCCTTTGAGTGATAACTCTTTAAAGTGTCTGTTTCAAGTGAAAAAATTTATTTGAGAAAACAGCACTAAAAAAAAACCTGCTTTGCAAACAAACTCCACCCACAAATGCCTTCAGCTGGGTTCCCATTTAACTGGCCTGTCAATGCAGGGAAAGTTTACTACCATTAACCTGGTGTTCAAAGTTTATGTGCGAATCTTCAAAAACCCTTGTGTTTCACAATGCACTCAAGGCAGATAGATGATTTTTGGCACTTACCACTTCAGTCTGGCAAAATGGGAAGACTACTACATAGCATATTAAGTATAGAAAAACCTATGTAATCTATTCTTTTCTAGATGTTTTTATAATTTTGTAAACAACTTCAAATCACTGGCAATTAATAAAGTACAAAAAAAGGATATGAATGTTAGAAAACCAACTAAAGCAGCTGAGTAAAAAAACAACAACAAAAGAGAGCGCAGCAGAGCAACTCTGAATATTCCAATGGATCTCAATGAGTCTGACGATTTGCTGATATCAGACTCATCATAAGGGTCTTGCTCAACATCCCTGTTATCGCTGTCAAATTCTCAAATTTTCTACAGGGCCTTTCTCATCTCTTGACTTGATTTTTTTGCCAGCCTAATACGATAGATGTAACTTCATTTGCAAGGTGAACAACTTCCACGTCTTCACTCATTGATGTATTTTCATTAATTCTTTGCTGTTTTCACTTTTTCGAACTGGTCAATGTTTCTTTGTGGTTCATGTTTACTTGCAACTAAATAGAACAAGAAGATCTTTTAGATCTTCCAACCACACTTAAAAATTTACCTGTTTCACATTCCAGAGCAGTCCTTGATGATTCATTTATTTCTGTATTATTGGCAAATTGGCTATTTTCAATATGCTTTTTCCATTTCTGCAAGTTTGCTTGTTATGCAATATTCTGTGAGCAAAGTGTAAGTTCATAGAACGTTGTGATCTTTATTGTGAAGTTTGCAAAGAATGGCCTATTGAGCCTTGGCATTCACAAACTGTGGAGACCTTGGTATAATATGCCTGGCACAGCAATCACATACATCAAAGTTAACAATAACCTTTTGTGAACATTCTAATAAATGTTTTCCACATCCCCAAGTAAGGTGAGAGCTAGGGGACCAGGCCTAGAGAAAAAATAAAAATAAACAAATGGAATAGATCAAAATAAACAATGACCATAATAAAGGAAAAGCAATAACACAAGTATACTACATTTGACTATGTCATGTAATGAATAAAGCCTACTTACTACTGATATTCTTTCAAAAATTGTACAGTCTTGTACTTGGCCTGCAAAGGTAAGGTAAATAAAGTTATGTACAGCTAGGGTGTAGTGTTTGATTTAATACTTGTGATTCAATTCCAGGCAAAACTAGTTTAGACTGATTGCATGGCAATTTCATTACAGGGTGGAAAAACTAACAACAAATAAACTAAGTGTGAATATCGTCTTGACTCGGCTGTTTTGTTGAGCAATTTGTAACTACTTTCCCAGCATAGAATTCTATTTCCTTTCAGCTCATCTTGAAGTATGTTTAGCCAGGTTTGTCTGACAAATAAACTACTAATAGAGAATTTTACAAGCCTTGGTTCTGACACTATACGCTTGAATGTCAATGAAAATTATATAACATTCTAATGCAAAGAACCATAAACTGTAAATCATGCCATCCTGTCAGATATTTAAGGTTACTCAAAACCTTTGCCGATGTCCTCCAAAAAAATTCAAAAATCTTTGTACCCAAGCGGTTTTTAATGAAACCCCCACAAACTATATATCAGTAGAAAGGTTACAAAATGAAGAATTCGAAAAAAAATTATGTTCCATTTTGACGTTATGCAATTTTTTCAATAGTGGAACTTGACAGGTCTATAAAAAGATAACCAAAAGAAATAAAAGAAAATGATGACACCCTTTAGGAGATTGATGCTTTTTGATTAACACTGCACAGTTCTTTTGCATTAATGATTGCATTTCATACCCGATTAATTCGTTGCAGTTTACGGCTTCTCCTGCCTTTGGAAAGGAAAAGTCAAACCAGAACATAATTTTATTGAATTCTTCATTTTGCAACCTTTCTACTGATATATAGTTTGTGGGGGTTACATTGAAAATAGTGCACATATGAAGGTTTGGAGTAACCTTAACCATTTCACATGATGATGTGTTATGTCTGAAGGATTTTCACATATAATTTACTTTTGCGAGCGTGTTCTGCATCATAATCATTAGTATTTCTTTAGTATATCAACAATAATTGTTGGCATGCTAATTAATGATAATCATCAATCATCACGATTATTAATAGTCAGTGTGAGAGAAACATGTGCGGATAATGGGTGTCTCAGCCAAGCACATATTCCAGTTTTAAATCTCTGGATGTTTGTGATTCATTAACAGATTTGGCCAACGTACCTTGCGTAGCAATATTAAAATCAGCTGAATTACCATCAAATGGAAATCTGAGTGGTTAAAGGTTTGTACAATAGTTTTGCTCACCTGATGGGGATATTGTAAGCAAGTGATTTTCTTGAGAAGGATGCCATGACAATGACGATACAGCTCTCCCTGAGGCTGTCATGTAAAGCGAAAGAGCAAAACATATTGTAGACATTTAGTAAGCCACATCAAAGGTGAAAAAGAACTTTTAATATTAGAACATTACAGCATTAAAGGCTTTTTTAAAGGAGACAGGTTGGTCTTGCTAGAAGGGTTAACTACTGTACTTAGAAAGGCTAAAACAATATCCTGTATTTATGTAGAAAACTAAAACCAACAAAGCTGGTTTTTCAGCATCATTTAATCATGTCACATCAAGTCACTATGCCCAACAAATGCTCCAAAATTCTCTTGTATAAATGTACAATCAAAACTGGGTGTATTTGTTTACATTTCAGACCTTCCATGATTATTTTATGGCCATAGAAAGCATTATCTGGGGTTCTTTGGGTCTAAAGGAAAAATCCTCTACATATCATAGCCACCAGCCTATAATAATTTCAACTACATCCTACTAAGGTCTTCTTGGCTTGTGGCAAACACAACAAAAATTGCAGACAATGAATTGCATTCGTAGATCTGATTAAGCCTTCCTAGTCTTTGACTCTGTTCATACTAGTTTAAAATAATGAGCTAGTCACAAAATAGTCCACAAGGTGTACTTGAATTGTCATAAAAACTAACTTTCTCATATCTTTTAAAAGAATTTTGCATGTTCTCGTAATCTTCAAGGGTTTACAAAATTAATTTCTGTTTTTGTGCCTGATATGTGGATGCTCAGAGCACAAAAATTATCCCAAATCATTCTGACTTGTGAAGACTTAATTATTGATAATGTCAAGAACAAGATTTTACGTTTCACACTCCTTTCTATGAATGAAGGCTCTGTCTCATATCCAACTCCATAAGCTGGAGATGCTGCAACAAC
Organism: Catalaphyllia jardinei; assembly: GCA_022496165.2. Taxonomy (NCBI): domain Eukaryota; kingdom Metazoa; phylum Cnidaria; class Anthozoa; order Scleractinia; family Caryophylliidae; genus Catalaphyllia; species Catalaphyllia jardinei. Next base: position 13,333,376 of record CM042752.1, read on the forward strand.
AAATAGAAAAGAAATTATCATACATACATACATGCTTTATTTAATGTGGATATCATAAAATGCTAACAGTGCTTTTGATGCGTTCTTTTCACTAGCTGTACAAAAGAATTGTTGACTGAATATTCCTTCATCTTTATTATTTCAAGAAGTAAAAAAATCTTTTGTATTTGTATGCGTTTTAGTATAAATCTTCTAGTGTTCCATCACAAGTGGTGTCCTCTTTTTGGCTATGCTACTCACTATCTATTCTGTAGATATTGAGTAATGTAGTAGGTAGTGAACAGCAGCGAGCGCTTGTTAACAAACTGGTGGCCACTTCTTTACATTTTTGAAGTGTCTGTGAAGAGGATTTAGATGAAGTTCTAAGCAACTAGTAGATTTAGACTAAAACAATTAGATTACTCCCTTGATTTGTATGCAAGATAGTTGACTCTAGCTGTACCCTTGCCAACTATTGCTCAATAAAAATCTTGAGTTCAAAATCCAATTATTAAATAGAAGTACAGCTTTTAGTATGCCTTGTTTAACAGAGTGTTTCATAAAGCAATAAACACTAATGACTATTTTTACACACCTGAGCCTAACAGAAATTCAAAGTTTGAGTAACAGAACTCAACAACTTGACTATACAGTGTGGTACTCACCAACTGAGGCATGCTGAATATCATAAAGCTGTACAACAGGACTTTCTTTACCAAGTGTTGCCAGCAAGCCAGATCGTGTTGGACTCCATGCAATGGCTGTCACAGGACATGTTTGAGTCATTGTCATTAACTGACTGATGTTAAGGAGATCAAATGTTGGCTTCTAAGCCCCACCCCAAACAACTGCAATGTTTCGTCAAAATCACTAATCATGTCAGTTGTAAATGCTTTACTTTGGTGAGGGGGACAAAGACTAGAAGTTTGTTTCCACAGACACTTAAAGACACAGAAAATGACAAAAACCCCTCCAACTCTGTCTCTGCATGAACATTCTAATCTCCCCAGCTACGTTTCAAAAAACATGATTATTTCTGGTATTTCTCTGCCTATAAGTAACACTGAAATTCGTAAAAGTCAGAACAGAACCCCATTTTGGCTCCCAATAGAATCAACAAACTTATTGCCATTAATTAATCAATTCAGTGACATTTTCTGTTGCCATGGTTCCTTCAATAACACCACTCCATGCTCTACTATATTAACACACAGACAATCGAAATTCTCTCAGTTTGCAGCTGGTTTATTAGTGTAATAGATACACATAATTATATTCTGGTAATGAGACTTCGCTTTAGTCTCAGAAATAAATATATGTATGTAGAACTCAATTAATAAATAAAAGTTGATCGTTTAATGTTGTCCTGACAACAAGCAATAGTATTGGTTTGAACAAAGTCTGAAACTCAAGAGAGAAAAAATTGGATTGCATGACTTAATTTTACTTTAAGCATGTAACACTGGCATACTTTTCAACTTCTCAACAGTAGTTCTACATTATTTAACTCAGCCGATATTTTTATTAAAATACAGTTCACTACTGTAAGCCATGTAATGAGCAAAGGTAAATGCAATTGGTGAACACCTCAGTGGCTATACCAATTTCTTTAATCACAATTGGGTCATCGAAAAAAGGATACTGGTTTTTCAAAATTTCGGTCATCCCAGATACACATAACATTAGGGGGACCCTAGGGCAAAGAAAGAATCAAATTTGGTTACAACAACATACAATCCATACTTTGTGCACACTAAGGGTGCGTTCGTTTGGGATATTCCGGAATAAGAATATATTCTGAATACATTCCGGAATATATTCCGGCTATTCTGCTCCTGGGAGCAGAATAGCCGGAATGGAAATCCAGGTATTCTGGAATGAGAATAGCTCCTAAACAAACGCTTACTCAAATTATTCCAATTATTCTTATTCCGGATTGATCCCAAATGAACGCGGCCTAAATTTGTACGAGACAGTAATCACAATCATGATACAGTGTGCATTGAGTGCAATTATTAGTTAGGTTGGGGCTTCTTTATTCCAGGTTGTAAAAGAAAAGTTATGTGAATACTGTTACGTATCATTGATAAAAAATACTTTGACAATGGGAATGATCTGGGTTATCATTGACAGTTGCAGCAAGAGGGTAACTGGATTTCACGGCCAGCAAAACTGATTGAACTGAACTTCTCAAACTCAATAATTCATCAAGTTAAAACAAAGAAAATCACAACCGTGAAGGAGGTTTGGATACCCAGTCTTAGTTAGCATAGATTTTGACAATTTTACTTTTCTGTTTACTCCTTAGTTTTTATTTGTTGAGAAGATATTTAAACACGAGACACAGTGTTTCATTGGCTATCCAAACACCTCGAATTTCGTCAAAAATACTCTGCTGTGCATCATATTTTCAACTCTCTTCTTGGTGTTTGGATATCTCGATGAAAAACTGTCCCTCGTGTTTGATATACTACTTCTAACATAAGAACAGCTTTCCTCTAGATGGTCAGACAAGGTGGGCAAAATCATCTTCAAAACTGCTCAGATTTGCCTGGTACAGTTGTATTTGGCTCTTAATGAAACCTCTGAGAATGCCCTACCTTTATCATTCAAATACAGTACCTTTGGAGAATTTTCCAATCTCTGGGTTATTATTATAACATTATTATTACAAGTATTGGAACTGCTCTCCATTAAGTACTTACTTCTGCAAATGATGCAATTCTGTGTCCATCATGTGGGTCAACACACACACCATAAACTGCTTTTGTAACAGCTGCATTTTGAGGCCCAGTGGTGTCTACAGAAAAAGTAGAAGATGAAAGTCTTGGGAGGTAAATTTGTACTTTTGGTGCTTTAAGCACACACCAAACAAACAGTCATGTGCAAATTACACTGATACATTTTAGTGTAAATAAAGACAAATCCAAGTCTTTGATAACTATCTGGGAAAAATTCATACATGTATTCATTTACTAAATAGGAACAAGTAATAATAATTATTACTTATAATAATAATAGTAATATTTTTTGTTGTTATTGTTATAGGGCACATTTCTCAACTCAACATGAATAACAGCAAATAACTCTAGACTAAATGAAATAGAACAAAATAATAACTATTAACCAACTAATATAAAATAACTGACCAATTAATAAGAAAAATTAACAGACTAATTTATAAGTACTGTAAAAACTCTCTTAAAACTTCCCACAGTTTTCACTGTCTTTTTGTATTAAATTCCATAATGTCAGTGAGGCAAAAGAAAAGGCTCTTGCATCATAACTGTCCACAAGGCACTGATGAGAATTTAATTGTGTTTTTCAGCAAAAAAAATTTTCCAAAACACAAAAATTGGAAAATTTAGTAAGCACAAAAAATACTTAGAATGCAGTATCTTGACTTTGCATGAAAGAATAGGTTAGTATGATGAACAAGTTCATGTGAAATCTGTACAGAAGTATGGTACCCACCTCTTATATCAAATACCCTCAGAAACTTCTGTGCCTGTCCAGTAAATAATTTGTTATGATCATTAGGTGACCACGCTAATGAAAGAGTTGGATCTGAAGTAGCTGTAGGCATACAAACAACCAACAAAACAATTCAAAATTAGCAGACCTAAAAATGTATGGCACAGAAGATCCAGAGGATTCTTCCTCAATTGAATTTTATGTACAATTCATCACTATCAATCAGGTTTAATACATTTAATGCTTTTCAATTTTTTTTTATTCACCACCACATACATTCATAGAAGGTTACAGTGAATAATAGACTAAAATCTTACATAACTTTACAGTGAATAATATTAATAACAAAAAAAGTCAGAGGTGGTGAGGAGACCTGAGGAAACTCCCGGGCTTACACTGAGAGGCCCTCTTGGAGATGTGTTAGGACTGTAAGACTAGTAAAGACATTGCATCACCAGAGGATGAAAGGACGAAACACAATAAAACAGTACTATCATCATCATCATCATCGTCAGTTCCTTCTCTTCGTATAAAGAATAGGGCCGGAAATCATGCTCCTCCAAGATACCCTGTTTGCTGCCACCAATCCTGCCTCAACCCAAGAGTTGAAACCCATTGCCATTCTCTCCTTCTCCACAGTCCTTCTCCACATTTCTTTAGGTCTTCCTCTCTTACGTTTCCCTTCTGGTGCCCATGTCAGAGCAACTCGTGGGAGGCAGCTGTTGTTCATGCGCAGCATGTGCCCTATCCATGTCCACCTCCTTTTCCTAACTAGTTCGCTGATGGTTTCAGTGTTGGCTCTCCTGCGCACTTTTTCATTGGACAAGCGCATAGACCAATAGATTTTTAAAAGCCTACGCAGGTACTTGTGCTGAAAGGTATCAAGTTTGGCCCCATCACCCTTGGACATCCGCCATGATTCACAACGATACAGCAAAACAGCTATAACATTTGATTTAGATATCCTAATCTTAGTACTTTTGCTCAGCATGTTGTTTTTCCAGACACCCGACAGTCTACCAAACACTGCTCTTGCTTTACACAGTCTGGAAGTGATGTCATCATCTGCTCCACCAGCTGTAAACTTTGGCCCCCAAGTAGACAACAACAACAAGTTTATTTTTCTCACTTTGCCTAATTTGTTACATTTATTGAATATAAAAATAGGAGAGCACTAGCTGCCTAGAATGACTGATAAGTTAATAATGGTAGGCAGCAGTTGAGGTCGGCACACACAATAGACAAACACAGGACAACACAAAACGTATAAGGGATAGATATATTAATTACAAATTCATGAGATTGGGAGCAGAGTATGGAGAAGAAGAAGAAGAGGAAAAGTTAAGAAGAACAGCAAATAACCCATAGTATCTTTCAAAATATTGGTCCTTCAATCGTTTTTTTGAAGACTGATATGGAGGATGATAATTTTACATTATCATCAATAGAATTCCAAACAGATGGACCTTGAAAGTTGTCGACATCCTCAAGGTCTTCTCCATTTACTATTAGTAAATGTACTATGGTTGATAAGAAATTTTGCAGTTTCAGAAAATATCCTTGTCCACCCTGTGGAAGGTCATTAGAAATTCTCAATGGGGTGGGGTATCTAAACCAACACTTTTTTAATGGGAGTAGGGATGGTACAGTGGTGAAAGGCCTCACCTCCCACCAGTGTGACCTGGGCTTGATTTCAGCCCTGAGCCATACACATGTACATGTATGTGAGTTGAGTTTGTTGAGCTGGTTAATGCCTTGCTCTGAGGTTTTCTCTCCAAGTTCTTCAGTTTTCCTCCCTCTGCAAAAACCAACCTCTCCACATTCCACTTCGACCAGGATTAAGGAACCTGCACAAAAAACCAGCTAAGGCTGCTATGGCTTCTTTTCTAAAGATTGTACAATTTAAGTTACAAATTGAGCAAATATGAACGCAGCTTACAAAGTTCAGCAAGAGGTCTGTTTCCTACAGCTGATGGGTCTTGAAAGCTTGTTCCTACTGTGATGGGAGACTGTTTACCACCAGTCACTCCAGAAAGTCTATAAGAGGCATGTGAAGACACTTCAGTTTAGATGTCAAGAGTGTACTCTTTCAGGCATGATTATATAATCAATGGAACATCATTATATCACATTTCAAGTCTTTTAGTCTGTTTAACTGAGCTGTTTTCAGATTTTGAGCACACACTGATAGTTTAGATTGATCACTTTCTGTTTGTTTCAGTCCACCATTTATTTGACAAACAAAGTCCATGTTGCCATGCATCTGTTCAGTAATGTTCAGAAATCACAGATGATGTCAAAATGTGGTCGGGAACAAATTTAAATAAGTCTCACACAGGCAGTTCTAAAGGCAAGTGTGTCACTGATAGCAACACGGAATCTATTTGTTTTACAAAAAAAAAACGCTGAAATTAAATGATGTCATCTGTGCATCTGTCCTTTCACAGATCAAAAGAAGGAATAAATCAAAGTGCAAGAATAATTTGATATGTTGTTAAGTAAGTCAAGTCAAGCGAAGGTGTTGTAGTTGATCACAGATCATGTCAGAGTTGAACCAAAAAGTTGAAAAGTTGAACACCAACCTTTTTTCTTGATTCCCACTATCTCTAACACCTGACAACAAAATAATCCAAATGGGAGATATAAACCTTATGATCTAGTGTCTACGTGGATCATTGTGCAATAGCCTTTAGTAATTAAAAATACTACATGGAAACTATTTTAGACTCCAGACAGCTATAAAATACAAGTACCGACTTTGTCTCGAAATATTCATGGAAATAATCAACTACTCACTGGTATCATGGTTTGGACTTTGGTTGCCCTCTGTAGAAATACTTGTCATAAGTGTAACTAGACAATGCATGTGTGGTAACTGGGTTATTTCTTTGACTAATCAAAACACATTCAAGAAAATGAACCTCAACCTTGTGACACATGCTCGACTATTTAATTAATAGGTTGAAAATGTAATGTGTCACATAGATTACATGTAGTTGCTTTATCCAACTACAGTATGCATAACCAAATTCATACCATATCAATAGTTATTTTTTTATTTTTGTTATTGTTTTTCATTATTATTATGCATTGTTACATACACTGGTTACAATACTAATACGGCTACTTACAAGACTAACACGGCTACTTACAATATTAACACATATACTTTCATTTATAATACTTTGTATTCAATGATTGATTCTGTCACTTACAATATAAAGGGTAACACTACTTACAGTATATACAGCGTGATAACTCATGTTGCAGACAATACAAATTAACAATACTTACACCACAATACAATTATTACTAATAATACGCATGAAAAAATTACTCGATTCTGACTGGCTGAGAGCAGTGCAGTTCAAGTGTAACACCAGTGCAAAAAGTGTAAAACCAGTGCAAATTACACATCGTAATTCTGGATTATGATTGGCAGAAAGACAATGAGAAATTTTGTCGGCAATGATATCATGTAAAGCAATGAGAAAAATTTTGTACCAAACTC
>CM042752.1:13361100-13374881 GCA_022496165.2 Catalaphyllia jardinei
ATAAGATAATAGATTTAGAAAACATAGAAATAGAAAGATATAATGAAGAACATAATAAAAATAAAAAGAAAAAGAAACGTAATCTTAATATTGGAATAATACCAAAAAATATAGAACAATATTTAACATTTTCAATAGGTAATATATCTTTTATTGATAGTGCTCAATTTTTACTTGGTTCATTAGAGAGTTTAGCAAGTTGTTTAGCAAGAAGTAAAGAGAATAAATTTAAATATCTTAGAGAATATTTTAAAGATGATGAAGAGTTTGAGTTGTCAAAGAGAAAAGGAGTATATCCTTATAGCTATATAGACTCATTTCAAAAGTTTAATGAGACTAGTTTACCAGAAAAGAAATACTTTTTTAATGATTTAGTAGATAGAGATATTGAAGATAAAGATTATGATCATGCAAAAAAAGTTTGGGAAAAGTTTAAGATAAAAAATATAGGAGAATACCATGATTTATATCTAAAGATTGATGTTTTATTATTATCAGATATATTTGAAAATTTTAGAGATACATGCTTAAAATATTATGGATTAGATCCACAACATTATTTATCATCACCAAGTTTAGCTTGGGATTCAGCATTAAATAATAAAAGGGGAGTAAATAGTGGAGGAATATATTTAGATAAAATAATACAGGAAAACATAGACCAACTCTTATTTTTTGAAAGAGCAAAGAGAGGAGGAATATGTAATATTCCACATAGAAATGCTATAGCAAATAATAAATATTTAAGTAATTATAATCCAAAAGAGAAAAGCACTTATATAATTTATCTTGATGCAAATAACCTTTATGGTTGGGCAATGTCAGAACCACTACCATATGGTGGATTTAAATGGTTAGAAGGTTTTCCAGAAGATAAAATGTTGCCAAAAGTAAAGGGTAAAGGAAGGTTTTATGAAGTAGACTTAGAGTATCCAAAAGAGTTGCATGATTCACATAATGACTATCCTTGTGCACCGGAGAGTATAAATATAACAAATGATATGTTATCAGACTTATGTCATGAATTAAAAGATAAGTTTAATATATCAGATACAAAAGTAAAAAAGCTAATGACAACACTAAATGATAAAAAGAATTATGTAGTTCATGAAAGACTTTTAGAGTATTATTTAGAATTAGGTTTAAAATTAAAAAAGGTGCATAGGGTAATTGAATTTTTTGAAAAACCATGGTTGAAAGACTATATTCAATTTAATACAGATATGAGAACAAATGCAGAGACTGATTTTGAAAAGGATTTTTTTAAACTAATGAATAACAGTGTTTATGGAAAGACAATGGAAAATGTTAGAAAGAGATGTAGTGTTTACCTTGAGACAGATAAAGAGCAGTTTCTTAAAAAGGTAAAAACACCTTATTATGCTGGTTGTAAAATATTTTCAAAAGATTTAGTTGCTGTTAGTATGAGAAAGAAAGAGGTTTTAATAGATAAACCAATATACTGTGGTGTTGCTATTCTTGAATTAAGCAAATTACTTATGTATAAATTTCACTATGGAACGATAAAACCACTATATGGTGATAAAGCAAAACTATTGTTTACTGATACTGACTCACTTATGTATGAAATAGAGACAGAAGATGTTTATGAAGACCTTTTTCAATTTAGAGATCAATTAGATAATCATAAATATCCAAAAGATTCAAAATTTAAATTTACTGAAAACAAACAAGTGATTGGAAAGTTTAAAGATGAGACTGCTGGAATACCTATAACAAAATTTGTTGGATTAAAGAGTAAAATGTATTCATTTGAAACAGAAAAGAAAATATTTGAAAGAGGAAAAGAAAAGATAATACATGAAGAGAAAATAAAAGCAAAAGGAATAAAGAAATATTTAATAGATAATGATCACCCAAATGAGAGATACTTTAATTATTCTCATTTTGAAGATGTCCTATTTAATCAAAAAATAATAAAGACAGAGATGAAATGTATTAGATCAGACTATCATGAAATGTATAATATATTAATGAATAAAACAAGTCTATCATGTTATGATGATAAGAGATATGTACTAGATGACGTAATAAGTAGTTATGCATATGGTCATTACAAAATTTAGGATAAATCTACTAAATCTTTTATATCTATCCAACTGTTAAATTTTTCAGGGTAACCTTTCCATTTAACTAAAGCTTTGTTGCCTTTTTCCTTATGACTTTTTCTATTCTGAAAACAGTTTGATCTGTCTTTTGCAGCTCTTCTGTATAAAAAGATCCTTTTATTTCTTCACCATCTGAATCTTTTATTTTGTAAGTTATAGGAATTGTGGGTAAAATTCTATCTATAACGAATACTTCTTCTGTCCAATTTGGAGTGTATCCTTTATCGAAAGTTTTTCTTTTATATTTGCTTATACGAACAGTATCACCCACTTTAAACATAGGTTTGCTATCTATTTCCCTACTAAAATCATTAATTTTTAAATAAACTTTTCCATAGTTATGTTTCTTTCTAGCTTCATTTGGAGTCATACCTATGCTTCTATTTTTACTATTATTGTAAGAAGAGAGTATTTCATCCAAAATATCAATGTAAACAGTATTATTTCTGATTGTAAACATCTTGTACATTTTTTCTTTAATAGTTCTGTTCCATCGCTCACAGACAGCTGACTTTTCTTCATTTTGAGTAGAATAAATTTCTATATTATTTTTATCTAGTAAATCGAGAAAAATTTTATTGTAATACTCTTTGCCTTTATCAACCCTTCTGTAAAATGGTTTCGAAAGCCTTAGATACTTCTAAACCAGTTTTATTTTTTAAAGGTACAATCCAACCATATTTACTAAAAAGGTCTAAGACCATAAGAAGATATTTAAAACCTTTATTCCATTTACTAAGCTTTTGCATATCAACTAAATCAGAACACCAAATTTGGTCAACATTATGAACAATAACTCTTCTCTTATTAAAATTACGTCTTATAGGTTTATGTAACTCATCAGCCAATTTTTCTTGCCACCTTAAATTTTGGGCGTTTTTTTTTATCATGAGCGCCTAAACCTAACTTTCTTTTTTTATCAATCATATTTCTTGCTAACCAATGACCCCATTGTCTCTCATTCCAAGGAACTGCATCAAGAGCTTTAACCATTTTGCTGTCAGCTTTATGTTTACAAGCTTTATCATCACCACATACTGTATAGTCAACATCATGTTGCATTGCAATAGCATCTGCTGTACCAGTTGGCTTATCATATATCTCTAATATTTGACCTGTATTTTTATCAAATTTAACTTGTTTATTTAAATCATTATAGGGGCCAGTATACTTATGTCCTGGAAGAGTCCAACCACCTTTTGGTTTTGGAAGTTTACCAATAGCTTTATGAATATCTACTCCTTTACCCTCTTTTTTTCCTTCTATTTTATCTGCTGCTGCATCTGCTGCTTTATCAACATATTGCTTTATTTTATCTTTAGCTTTTTTAGATCTAATAAAGTCAGCTGTTTTTTTTCTTCCACTTTTAACCAATAATTTAGCATCATCAACAATACCCTCACCTTTTATCTTTTTTGATACATCATCAGTTATTGAATCAATAGCTTCATTTAAATATTTTTGACCAATTTGTTTAAATTTAGCTTTAGCTCTGTCAGATTTAATTACATTAGCTGCTCCTCTCCTTCCTAAGTTTAATAAACCTTTAGCGCCTGCTGATAAACCTTTAATAAACAACTCATCAAATCCAGATCCATACATTTCTCTTAAACCATTTATTTCATTTTTAGATAGAAACTTAACCTTATTAATACCACATTCATCACATTTTACTTTTACTGCATGTCTATTATTAATAGTTTTAAAATATTGTTCTGACCCAGGCACATTACCAGTATGTTTTCTCTGTTTAACACAAAATATTTCCATTTATACTATAATATTAAATTTAAAATCTTTTAAAATCTATTAAAAAATTTTATCTAATAACGGAATACCCTTAAAAGGACCGTTTGGACCAAATATTAATCCTTTACCTTTTTTTGGTCTACCTCTTCTCCTTTTGACTGCTGTTGCTGGTTTAGCTATTTTAGGTACTCTAGGTTTTGCTACTCTTTTTACAGTAGGTGTGGCAGTTCCTTTAACAAATCTAAACTTAGTAATGCCACACTCGGCACATTTACACTTCATGGCATTTCTACCATTACTAGTAACAACTCTAACTTCACTACCAGGAACACACTCAGTTTGTTTTTTCTGTTTTACACAATAAGATCTCATATATAATAATTAAATTATAATTTTTATTTAAGTATCTTGACTTATATTTAAAATTATATAAATAGACTTATATTAAAAATTTTTTAAATTCTATTTATATATGGATGTTAATGTATTAATAAATGATATTCGTTCACTAGAGATCTTATATGCAGATGTAAAAAGTCTTTATAAAAGATACAAAAACATTTTTAGATCATTATGTAATAGAAAAGAGAAAAAGAATGTAAAAGAACATAAAGAATCAGTAAAAAAAGATTTAAGTAAAGCAAGAGATAGACTAATAACTAGAGCAAGAGAATTACAAAAGGAACAAAAGGAAAGAGAGGGTAAAATAATAGAAAGAGAAAGAAAACTAGAAGAAAAATATGTTAAATTTGCAAAAGAAAAAGAAAAAGAACAAAAAAAAGATTTAATAAAACAAAAAAATAAATCATTACTAAAAATGGCATTAAATAATGAGATTAAGGCTCTAGCTGATGGAAGTACTGCTCTATAAATTTTTCATTATAATTTGTATCTTTTTTAAAAACACTTAGAAGATCCCAATAATCTGTGCCTCTATGCATTTCATATAGAAAGTAAAGGCAAAAATAACCACAAGTAGTGGTATATAAGTTTTGAATCTGCGTGTTTTGATGTAAAAGAGTTAAATTTTTCATCTTAGCATGATTTACAATTTCTTGAAAAGGTGGCATACCAAAACTATCAAAATAATTAATAACCCCATCTCTAACATAAGTTGCAACCCAATGTGATCCACTCATATAATGTGGTTCTAAATTATATATAAATATAGCTAATTTATGATTATGTGGTAAAGTGACATCTCTACTTAATACATCTTTAATAGGAATACCTAAATATTTACACCAATCTAAAAGATCAAAATTACTTAATGGAACTGTTTTTTTAAATTTTAATTTTTTTACTTTTTTGTTTACTTGTTTTTTACCTAATAATAATAGGCTGCTTCGTTCTTTTTTTTTTACCACCTCCTTCTGAAGTAGGTGGTTTACCAACTCTTGGACCTCCCTCACCCCATGTACCAAAAAATGGAGGTGGTCTCATTGGATATTCACTCATTGGCATAATTGCTCCTCCTGTAACTCCTCTACCTCTAAATGCATCTAAAAGCATTGGTATTCCAATACTTGCTAAAATAGTACCTATGCCATTACCAACTTGCTTTTGATTAATTTTAAATAATAAATCCATATTATTATTATAAGCATCAGCTAAATCTCTAATCTGTGGTTTAGTAAGCAATTCACTCATAATTGCAAGTTTATGTAGCTCACTATTTGGTTCTTTAAATACTTGTCCACCACTTATTTTTTTTACAATCTGTCTAACACTTTCACCCACACCACCAGCAAGAGCTGATAAACCAGCAGTTTTAGCAAGCATAGGTCCATAATTTCTCAATACTGGTAATACACTACTTAGAATACCATATCCAGTTTGTTTTCTAATATTAGTCTTTGGAATTTTAATAAGAACACCAGTTCCATTTTTTCTAGCTTTTTCTAGTCTATAAGCCATATTATTTGAAACAAGTAGAGTATGACTACCAGTTAAATCTTTATTTTTTAATCTAATACCTATTTCTTCACTATTTTTATAAGCACTTTTAAGTTTTGTAATTTGACCCTTTGAAAGATTAACGTTAATTTTAACTAATTTTGTTGACATAATATTAATTATGAATTAAATTTTTTTAACTCATAAATAATATTTTTTTTATTACTAACTTATCACAAAACAAACTAATCGCTTAAATCAAAACAATTCTCTGGATTTAATGAAATAATTCCTTCAGTATTATCTTCACCATCATCACCCATAAGACAACATTGACTAAATCTATTTTCTTCTGGTTTATATCTAACTTGCATTAATTTTGGTTTAAGAGTTAATCCAAATGTACCTCTACATAATGAAAACCATCCAGCGATAAACTTAACATGAGTTCTCTGTATCAAATCTCCATAATTATCTTTTTTATTACCATCCCAGTCAAAAAAAGTAGTCTGAAGTTTATCTTTTTTATATAGTAGTGAAAATTCCATCTTAGATGGATAATCTAGATATTCTCTCTCTTTTGTCTCTTCATCTACTTTATAAGGCTTTTTACAAATTCTTTTCCATAATCCACCTTGACCATGTTCATCATAACCCTCGATATTACTTTTAGGAATATTTTTTGCTAATCCCCATTTCTTTTTATAAAAAGTGTCAATAAAAAACTGATCTAATTCTTTTGCTTTATCTAGATAATTTCCCTCTAAATTTATTTGCATACTTGTTCCAAGATAATTACCATCTTTATCAACATTTTCTTGCGCACCAAATGGTGAATTACCTTCATATTGAATATACATAGTATACCCATCATATAAAATTGGTATTTGAGTGCCATTATAATTATTTTTCTTTGGAGTTCCAAAAGTAATCTTATTTGTATCAATATCTAAAAATTTAACTACAAAACCACTGTTGTTTTCTCTTTTCTCTTCTTTGTTTTCTCTTTCGTTTACTTTCATTCTATATGATTAATAAATATTTTTTTTTAAATTATTTTTTTTCTTAAATATTTTTTCGTGAGCCTGTTTTTTATACAATAACTAATTGATCTCCCACTTTATCAACAACAACATCTTTTTCATAAAGAACAATAGCATGAACCCTAAACCTATCACCATCATTAGTGTTAATCATATATTTAAGTATAAGTTGTTTAGGATCTCTACTTACACTATCAGCTTGATAACTTAGATCAAAAAAGATAAGAGGATAAAGAGATCCAAAATTAGCGATATTTAATTGTGTTCCAGTATTATAATCATTCTTTTTCCATGAATAACCCATTAATGCATTAAATATTCTATTTTTACTCTCATGGTCAAAGTCCCTTTCAGGATAAAACACTCCATCGCCATATTCAAGTCTACAACTAGTTAGGGTACTATTGTCATCACCTGCATTTAGTTTAAATGTATCATATATATATGGATTTGCTCCAATTAAATTATTCTTATTTCTCTGTAAATAGACAAATACATATCTTACTTTATCAATAGATGCTGATATTCTAAAATCTCCACTTGTATTTGTTAGATCTGATCTCTGATACATTTCTCTTAAGTAATTCCATTTAGATGGTTTTTGAAAATCAGATATAAATTTAGTCATTAGAGCATCTTTTGGTTGTAATCTTGGAACCCATAGATAAAATCTATCAATTACTAATCTAACATTTGCATGATTGGCACCTGCACCAAACAATGCTTCAGCATCAGAGTTTAAATCTATTTCAAATTCAAGTTGCATTGGAGGTAACATCCTTCCCTCTAATTCTTCAAAGAAAGAGTATCTGTTTAGAGGGATATTTACATTAACTCTTTTTCTATCGGATGTTAATGCTCTTCTTGCTAAAAAACCTCTATTTTCAGCATCTACTGCTGTTGCACTACTATCTAGGTACCAAAAACTATTTTTAGCAACACTTCTAGCATAATCATCTGAATATTCTAATAGATTTTTTGCAAAAGTAACAAGATGGAGATTATCAGTATCATAGATAATTTTACCAGCACTCTTAATAACAAGATGTCTAATAAGTGAATGTGAACCACATAGAAGTGTTGTTGTTATAGCAGCATTATCACCTCCATCTGCTTTTAGATCAAGATGAAATTGAACTTCAAAATAAGCATTAAACCAATCATAAAAAGAGCTTCTATCATTTATTACAAATTTATAACCATTTTTTTGTTGCTCTGTAGTATTAGCTGGAGCTCTTATATTGCTTTCAAGAAGAAATCTGACTTCTTCATTTCTCTGAACGTTTTCTGATGATCGAAATGACATATATATATTTTATAAAATAATTTTTTTTTAATATTATTGTTTTTACTCTCTTTTTACTAATCAATCATATAAGAGATTATTAATTAATGTGTTAACTTCTGATTGTGTCATTTTAGTTTTAGCTCTGCTAGGTTTTTTTCTCTTTGTTGCTGGGTGTGGTCCTGGGGCTATAGTGTATGGTTTTATCTCTTCAGTATTCTGAGATAACATCTTTCTTATAACATCACCAGATTTTTCTTCTATTGCTTCTTCTGCCTTTCTCTCTATCTCTTTTTGCTTTTTAGTCTTTTTCCCTATTGCTTTTGCAAATGTAGAGGCAACTTTACTACCAATAGCACTTCCAAGTTCACTAACACCAGCAGTAATTGGTTTCATAATATTATCAACTATAAGACCATTTCCTCTATGAAAGTAAACATATCTTCCAAGAGATGGATGATACATCTTTCTAAATTCTCGTGATTTTGGCATTGAATTGTTAATCATATAATATTAATTACTTATTTTTTTTAATATTAATGAAAATGCAGTATCTGAATTATTAAAATAGATTGGTCTTCTTAATCCATCAGTTACATAGATACGTATACTTGAAATAGTTGTTGTATTTATTGGACTAAAAACAATACGTCTTGGTTCAAGTGTAAAAGCATATGATTGAGTTAAAGTTCCTGTACCAAAACTATAAATAATATCTGATTCTACACCATCAACTAATGAAGTACTTGTTAAATCACAATGTATATTTAAAATATCAGTGTCTTCTGTAAGATTTGGTACTCTCTTTCCAATATTATCTTCTTCTTTTAAAATCTCTTTATCAAATCCAATAAGCTTATTAAAATTAGATTTAGTTAAATCAAGTTGGTAGCCAGTATCTAAAGTTATAATTGTTCGAAAAGTTGGCTCATCAAAAGAGAGTGTGATTGGATAGTTTGGATTATTTCCATCTCCATCTTCTACTGTCTTTGATTTAATATAATTGTCAAAATCATTATATGACCAAACTCCTTTTGGAAAATCAATATCAGTCCAACTATTACCATTATCTTTACTAAATGATATTTTTTGATTATCATATTCTGAATTAACATTTGTCCATGTAAAAAACATTGAGATAATTCTGTTTAAAGCAATATAGTAGGTTGAGTTTGAGTCTAATATCATTGTTGGTGTAAACATTGTTGTAAAGTCACCTGGTCTATTTCCAGGTTGGTTTTTTGCAGAAAAACTACTTAATGTTATTTCTCTTTCCATATATGATTAAACAGCAAAATATTTTTTAAGCAAAGTGTTTCTTTATTATTTTTTGGTATTGGCTTTTATTGATATGATTGGCATGTAAAAGTGTATCTAAGATAGTTACACCCATGTTTCTCATATCTAGGCTTGTATTTCCAGCTTTCATTTCTGCAATAATTAGAGTCAACTTTTTGAGCATTTCTTTTGCATCATGGAAGAAATAGGCTCCTCCTCCCTTTATAATAGACCCTCTAGAGGCCCCATAACCCTTAAATGTTTTACTTTTGAATTTATATGTTTTAATATATTCATTAAGCTCTTTTCGTAAATTGTCAGATCGAGCATGAGCAAAATCTCTCTGTTGGGCAGTTATTTCTCCATTATTAAATTTTCTTGTTGCATTTGATTTACGAGCAATTACTTGTCTTCTTCTCATCTTTGCATCTTTTACAACCTTATTTAAATAATTTTTGCTTTTTGTATTTGTCATATCTGGTTGAGATAATCTAGCTTCTACATCACTATAATTTGGTAATTCCAATTCATCTAAAATCTTATCAGCTTCTATATCTGCTTTTATTTCTTCTTCATCTTCCTCATCTTCTTCATCTTCCTCATCTTCTGGAGGTCCCTCTATAGATAAAGGATCTTGTGGTGCATATTCAGGAGGAGGATCATCAGGAATTTGCCAAAAACTAGGATCCATTTCATATTTGGGTGGTTCTTTTGGTATCTTAGCTATTTGTTTTTCTGCTTGAGGTGCCACATAATCTTCTAGATTTAACAATCCATCTACATCCATATCTTCATAAGGATCTACTTCTGGTGCATAATCAATACCCCCATCTCTATTTACTCTAGGTACTTGAATTCGGACTCTCTTTTTAGGTTTAGTTTGTTCAGCTATTTGATCTAGTTTGTCTAACCTAAAAGTCTTTGCAATAGCCTGATCGGTTGTTTTACTCTTTATCCTCTCTTCTGTTATTTCATCGAATAGTTTTCTCTTCATTTTACCGGTATTGGTCTTTTTATCTGCTAATTCTTTCCATTTTGATAGACTCATATATTAACATAATTTATATTTTTATAAATCATACAATGTAATGTTATATTTTTATAAATCATACAATGTAATGTTATATTTAATTATTTAAGTAATTGAAAAAGAATATATTCATATAAATTATAGATGAAAATTCCAAACTATGATACAAATGCTAAAGGAAGCAGCAAGAAATTCAAAAGGCTTAAACCTTTTATGCCATCTAACACTTTTAGAATGTTAATCTGTGGACCAAGTGGTTGTGGTAAAACTAACACTCTTATGCATATGCTCTACAACCTTCTATACTTTGATAAAATTTACTTATTCTCAAAAAATCTAGAACAACCAAAGTATCAGACACTAATGGATACATTCCAACCTATCTCTGAAGAGGTAGGATATGATGTTATTGAAGCTAGCAATGATGAAATAACACCTCTATCAGAACTAGATGGTGATAATCAAAAAATAGTTATATTTGATGACCTTGTTTGTGAAAAGAATCAAAAACCTCTTGTAGAATATTTTATTGGTGGTCGTCATAAAGATTGCAGTGTTATCTATCTAAGCCAATCTTATTATCTAACTCCCAAAGATATACGACTCAATTGCTCTCATTTTTGTATATTTGACTCTCCATCTTCTGCAGAGACTTCAAGAATGTGTAAAGAAGTTAATGTTAATAAAGGTAAATTTCTTAAAGCAACCTCTGAACCTTACAGTTTTGCTTACATAGACAAGATAAATAAGAATATTAAAAAAAATTTTAATGAAGATATTTAAAAATAAAATATTAAAAATAAAATATTTTTATATTATATATGGCAGATTCACAAGACTCACAATATACTCAATCACAGTCTTCTTGCTCACAGGACTCTTTCTCTCAATCATCTTCCTTTGATTATAAAGAATTTTTATTATATGACAGTTTAGAAAGTTCAGATAGTGATGATAGTAGTTATTATCCTTCTCAATCATCACAATCACAATCACAATCATCTCAATCACAATAAAAGTAAAGCAATTAAAAAATAAAACAATCTATTACTATATAATGGGATATAGTAATGGATTATTAGAACAAAAAAATGTAAACAAAAGTGGAGGAGTAGGAGAGAGAGGGCTTCCTGGAATTGGATTTAATCTTACTGATGATGGTAATTTTGATATTGATGGAAAGAGATTAACAGATGTAGGAGCACCTGTCCATGAAAATGATGCATCTACTAAAAAATACACAGATGATAATCTCAACTTAAAATTAGATAAAGTTTTAACTTCTGATCTTGACTTAAAATCACATAAAATAGTTAATTTAGCTGACCCAGTTAATGATAAAGATGCTGTTAATTATGAAAAATTAAAAGATCATATTGAATTTAATGAAAATTATTTTCATTTACAACCTAGTTTAAAGATATTTAAGTCAGGTATAGAGTTAAATCTAAATAATAATTTTTATGAAACATCTCCATCTGGTACAACAAATGATTTTGGTGGTCAAACCTTTCTAGAACTAGAAATGAAGTCAGATAAGTTAAGAGATGGTATATATACATCATTAATAAAGATAAATGGTGTCTCTGATTATACTCATATATTTAATGTTAATGCCTCTGACGGTTTTAGACTTTATACTTTTGCTAGTAGACAAAATGGTAATATAACAAAGTCATATATAAAATTCTCAAGTGATGGATCTGAGGGTAAAATAACATTTCGTATTGAAGTATTTAAGAGAGACTCATCTATAAATTTCAAGTTTCAAAGTAGAGTTGTAAAAGGATCAAGAGGTACAGATTTTAATGATAGAATATTTGAGATAGCAGATACAAATGATAACTATGAGTTCCTATTTTTTGAAAATATTAATATGGATGGAAATAAAATAGAGAGTTTAGCTAATCCAGTTGACTCTGATGATGCTGCAACTAAAGGTTATGTTGATACTGAGACTGATAAATTATTGCCTCTTTCTGGAGGAACAATGAATGGGCATATTGATATGGATAATAATAGAATAGAAGATTGTGGCAAATTAATTATGAAAAGAAATGGAAATAGTGTAATAGATTTAAATTTAAATAAAATAGTTGGTGTCGGTAATCCAACAAATCCTAACGATGGGGTAAGAAAAAAATATGTTGATGATGAGATAGCTAAAATCCCATCAGTAGACACTTCAAATCTACTAAAGTTAGATGGTAGTAGGTCTATGACAGGTGATCTACAAATGGATACACACCATATTCTTCAAATAAAAAACGTAGATGATCATAAAGATACTGACTCATTAACTGTTAAGAGAAAAGATTTATATAGCGCTGTAAATAAAGGATATCTAAATAGTAATTTTATTAAATTAAAAAGCAATGTTGATGGAACTGAGGGTTTTGACTTGAGAGGAAAAAAAGTTCAGAACACAGAGCCATATTCTGATAATTTATTTAGTGATAATGATCTTGTTAGTAAAGTATATGTAGATAGAGAAATTGCTAAAATTCCTTCGGTAGATACTTCAGATTTATTAAAATTAGATGGTTCGAGAGTTATGAGTGGTAATTTAAATATGGGTAATAATACATAGATAATCTCGCCACAATTATTGAGAGAGATGGTGACCCTGATAATAGGGCAGAAATATTAAAGAGTGCAGTTAACTTTGATTTTTTTGAAAAAGAGAGAGCATATCTTAGAGTATTAATTTCTAATAGAGTATTAACAAAAGGTGATAATATGACTGGCGACCTTAATTTCCAATACACTACGCAAAGTGGTCCCAATGCTGGTCAGATAGTAAATAAAAAGGTAAAGGGATTAGCAGACCCAACTGATGGGAGAGATGCGGTAAATAAAAGATATGTTGATAATAGAGATTTTATAAATAAAAATTATATTGATTTAGAAATAGCAAAAGTGCCAACACCTGATGTTGATAAAGCTTATGTTGATGCTGCAATACAAAGCTCTGAAGAGAGCGCAATTGAATCAATTGACCAAGAAAATGTATTCAAAAAAGTAATGGATGATGACCTTTTCAAAGAGGATGATAGTGATATTCATAAAATTGGACTCATAAATAAAGATTATCATAAAGTAAATCAAAAAACATACCATTTTCAAATTGATTATGACTCAAGTCTAGGTTATTATAGTACTCGACTAAGTATTGATGTAGTTTATTTACCAATCGGAAACTATACTATAGTTTATGAAATGTATATTAGTGATGGACTCTCTGTTGATGAAATTAATGCATCTAGTGGCACTCTCTCTGTCAGTAAAATTAATAGCAAAATAGTAAATAATAACACAAGAAGTGTGATACATTTCCGTAAGGGTATTATCAATCCTAGTTTTGATGATTT
>CM042752.1:13375281-13396123 GCA_022496165.2 Catalaphyllia jardinei
TCTGTTACATCATTTGTGTTCATAGTGCTACGCGGCACAACATTCATAAGTATTGATGTAGTTTATTTACCAATCGGAAACTATACTATAGTTTATGAAATGTATATTAGTGATGGACTCTCTGTTGATGAAATTAATGCATCTAGTGGCACTCTCTCTGTCAGTAAAATTAATAGCAAAATAGTAAATAATAACACAAGAAGTGTGATACATTTCCGTAAGGGTATTATCAATCCTAGTTTTGATGATTTAGATATTGATATTCGTCTTAAAGGTAGGTCAGACCCTAAAACAGATATTTATGTGGTAGTCTATGGTGTTAGAGGTTACCAGAATGATGTTTCGATTCATCTCTGGGACCGATTGTATTACTTCCATAATGATGTGGTCAATTTTGAAGCTCCTATCGATATGAATAATAAAACCATTAAAAACCTTCCAGAAGGAAATGAAGATAGTGATGCTATCAATTTTAAACAGTTAAATGATTTTAAAAATTCTTTCCAAACTTCAGTCGCAAATTTGCAGAGTTCTATAGGGACAGTCCATTCTGATCTACAAACACAATTAGACAAAAATGGTAATTTAATTAAAGTTATATATAGAAATTTAATAAGAAATGATGGAAGATTTTCATTAATAAAAGGGATTTATTTCCCTGATTCTACTGCATCGAAAACTCAAAATAATTATTCATATCAGACAAATGGGGATAATGAGGGAGTTGTCACTTTTTATTTAAGCTTTCAACATAAAGCCACTGTAACTGGCGCTATGATAATAACTTTACATTGGAGAGGGGGGTCTTATCCTATCTATATTTTTATTAGCAAAGATAATGTGGTAGTTTCAAGAAATCCCTTAATGAATGAGCCAAGTTTAAGAAGTATTAATATTTCAAATTACGTCAGAGGAAAAAAATTCTATTTTTGGTTAACTATCCAAAGAGAAACTATGAAATTTATTTTTAGTGGCATCACTAGTGCAATCACTGTAACACATCCTCATTTCTATAGTCAAGGTTTTAATTTTTGGACTATCTATGTGTCAGATTCTCCTTTTACCATTGATAGAGCTTTAATAACTAAAAATTTATATAATATTGGTGGAGATGCTTATTCTGATGTTATTAAATATGAAGAGAGTGAAGGAACAATTATTTAAAAATATTTAATGTCTCTCTTAATATATGGGTTTCACAAATAGAGAACGAAAACAAGAGGTAAAAGCAGTGAAAGGCGAAAAGGGAGATAGAGGTATTGGTTTCACTTTAACAGCCGACCAGCATTTCCATATTAAAAACCGGAGATTAACTAATGTATCTGCTCCAGTAGATAACAGTGACGCGACCACTAAAAAATTTGTCACGGATTTATTAAAAAATAAAGCTGGAACTACTTACGTAAACAATGAATTAGCTAAAAAAGCAAACGTGACAGATGTTCAAACAGCCTTAGGCGATAAGTTAGAAGTGAGCGATCTAAACATTATCAATAACACTTTAACTGTTCATCAAAACAATAAAGCTGAAAAGAGCTATGTTGACAACCAATTAGCCAGTAAAGTCAACTTAACAGATTTTAACACAGCTATAAATCTGAAAGGAAATGCTTCAGACATAACAACCCTATCTAATACAATAGATTCACTCGAGAGAAACAAAACAGGCAGTGCAGATTTTAACGCTCTAATTGCTAATATAAATGACTATATTACCTTTCCGAAACCAAAAATTGCGATCCATGCCGAAGAAAATGGACCTCTCTCTCTCAATGCTTTTGAATGGTCTTTCGGAAATGGAGCAACTGGTCAAAACTATGGCTTTCCAATTCCTATTTCTTCTAGAATTTTATATGGTGCTTTGTCATCTACTTTAAACAATAACGCTCCTGAATTAATTGTAGTAGCAGTAATTGTAAATGGTAATGAAGTAGGAAACGAATATTATATCACAAAACCTTCTGGACATTTCTCAACTACAGCTGCTTTTAATACACCTATTGAATTAAGTCCAGGCGATAGAGTTAATTTTAAAAGTAAAACTAACAGCAATGTCACACATACTATAATAAGTCTAATTATAGAGCTTGACTTATAATTTTCTAGAATGTTCTTTGACGTCATACATTCCTGAGCGACCTAGAAACGGCCAATGTTTACGAAAAGAAAATTTTATTTTAGTCGCTTCGTTTTTCTGGGGCGCTCAGGAATGTATTGGCGCTCAGGAATGCATTGTTCATAATCAATGCAGCAGCTCTTCACATTTATAAATAATTTTCCTGTATTTATTTATAAATATGACTAAAAAAATTTGCGATTTCAATCACATTTCACAAGACTTGAATAGCGATCTAATCGATGAATTGATGGGTTATTACAAAACAATTCATCTAAAATGGTTTTTATATAAGAGAGCTCATAGGTATTACAGAAATATTAAATATGCAGCAAGATTGTTTTCAGGTGCCATTGCCGGTGGCGGTATTGCATCAGCTATTGTCTCAGGATCTATTTTGACTATTATTTCTCTTGGTGGTTCTATGTTAATTGAATGTTTGCTTGACTATAAAAACGTTAACGAAAACATGAATAACTGCAAGTATGCTTATCAAAGCTATGCACATCTATTAGTCAGAATAAAGAGAGCATTGAGACTTGGTTCATTTAATAATGAAGATTTGATTAATGATATCTGTAATCTTGATAATTTCTTTATTGATATGTGCCCCTCTGTTGAAAAGTATAAAAAATACTATTGGAAAAAATATTCTGAATAAATTATAATAATTATATTATATGCCTGATAATATGCTAGAATTTTATACTAATCATTTAAAAAGACAAATTTCTATATATATAATGAAGTTGATTTTAATTCAAAAACAAATGAAGAGCTATCTATTATGTTAGATAAATTTAGAAATCCTGAGATATTTAAGGTAGAAAAAGACTTAATAAACAAAATTAGTCATGCTAATAATAAAATATTAGCTTTTTATTAAAGATAAAGCTAATAATTTTTTTAAGTAAAAAAAAAATTACACCCTATTATATATTATATGGATTGTGAAGCAGAAGCAACAATAGTAAAAAGTTATTATAATTTTCAAAATAGAAAGTTTCCAATGATTAGGCCTAAAGTTATTCCATTTAAAAAAAATAATATAATTAAGACAAAAGATGGCATTATTGTTGAAAGACCTAAAGGTTATAATTACATAGATAAAAACTATACTCCAAATGATAAAATAAAATTACCTGTTATTCCTAAAAATAAGCCTGTTTCAAATGATAAAGTAAATATTAAAGCACATGAAATTTATCCTTATATAAAAGATAATAATGAAATAGAACCATTAGTTAAAGAATACTATAAAATGTTTTATGATGCAAAAATTAATGGCCATAGAATTTATACAGGTAGAAGTACCAGACCTGGTTTTGCTTAGGCTTATATAAGCAACAAATGCTTATATAAACCTTTAACTCTTTCCCTTATAAAAAATTTTTTGACACTCATTTTTTTAATTGTGTGTCATAACCCCTCCCCTCATAACTACTATCCATGTGCACAAAAGATCTCTTGTTTTGTCTCTTTTCAACCCTAAGTAAATATTAACAGCGTCACGCCCTTATTACGTAATCATATTCGCGACACGCTCCCCCCATATATCGCCTGGGAAGATATATGTATTTCACTCAAGATCGATCTGCCTCGAAAAAAATTATCACACTCATCATATTTGATAATCAGTTCTCTAAGGTAAGCAAAACGATATAGTGTCATTCCGTCAGCTAAATGCAAGTTGATAGCACTGTTGATTTTTGACTGTTCATTTTAGTCTTCCTCTTGGGTAATCTCTTTTAAACGTAGGCGGGTTGCAATTGCTGCATCCCGTCTGGGGCGGAAAGGAACAGCCTCTGGGTTCATCCCCACCTGCGGTGCTGGCATCTGTCTGTCACAGGATAATTCCAGGGGATAAAGTTGTTGAATAGCACGTTCCATGTAGGACTTTCCCGCGCGCAATTTTGCAACTCTAACGACTCCGTCATTTCCAACGATCAAACTCTCGATGATTTCCAGCGGCCACTTCCCTCTGTTCTTGTCCTCTGTTTTGACGATCACCACGTCACCAACAGCTGGCGTGTCTTCTCCAGCTCCTCGCTGTGCACGGTGTCTCTCGCGTAGACTGCCCAGGTACTCTTTGGTCCACCGGTTCCATATTGCTTCC
Organism: Catalaphyllia jardinei; assembly: GCA_022496165.2. Lineage (NCBI taxonomy): Eukaryota > Metazoa > Cnidaria > Anthozoa > Scleractinia > Caryophylliidae > Catalaphyllia > Catalaphyllia jardinei. Next base: position 13,379,514 of record CM042752.1, read on the forward strand.
TTGCACCTCAGCAAGTGTTTTGCTCCCTTACGCAGGTCAGTGGTCTCAATGTGGTGTGGCTCCAATTCTGGAAGCAAACTGCTGTTCAAGAACAGCATAGCGTTCGGTCTCAGAGGGGCCATCTGCACGTCATCCTCTACGTAGCTTAACGGCCGGTTGTTAAGCGGTATTTCCACGTCCAGTAGGACTTCTTGTAACTCTTTCCACCGTAATAGGCCATTCCCTATTGTCTTGTTTACGGTTGACTTGACGAGACCAATCAAACGTTCAAACTGCCCTCCCCACCACGGCGCGCGGCTCAGACTGAATTGCCATTTGATCTCATTGATGGTGAGGTATATCTGCAGTCGTTCGTCTGCCATGATAGCTCTAATCCAATTTGCTGCTCCAACAAAGATTCGGCCATTGTCTGAATAGATTCGTTCAGGTCGTCCTCGGCGCGCAATGAACTCCTTCAAACTCTTTAGCCACTGTGCTGTTTCCAAGTTTGGCAAGAGGTCAAGATAAATTCCTCGCGTAAGACTGCAGGCATATAGCAGGACATAGGCCTTTCCCTCTCGCTGTTTAGACACTCGATACCGGATTGGAGCAGCGTAGTCCACTCAAATCACTTGATATGGGTTGGTCCCTTGAGTGCGGGTAGTCTGCAGGTTTCCAGGTGGCGGAGCTGCATATACCGATGCTTGAAACCTCTGGCACCCATGACAGTTCTTGCGCACTTTCTTCACCAGCTGAATCAATTTTGGAATCCAGTAACGGGTACGTACTTTGGCCATGGTAAGCCCCACTCCCCCGTGAAGTGTTTCTTGGTGTGCTTCCTCTACTAGCCGGAGACCAAGCATGCTTGTTTCTGGTATGTAAACAGGATAATCTCCTTCTATTCGGTCCCGGCATTCTAATATTCCGTCCTGGTTTGGGTGTAGGTTTAGTGCCACGCGATCTCTCTCAATGTCACGACTCTTCTGGGCCTGTTTCTCCAGGAAGAGTTGCTGGCTGTTCGTCTCTTCAGTTGTCAATGGTCCCAGGACGCGTGGTGTTCCTCGGCTTCGGAGAGAGTTGTGTGCGAAACTCCTCATCCATGGACAGATACGTACAGCTTTCTGTAACTGAAACTTGTGTAGCACTTCTTCAACCTCGTTTTTCTCGTTTACTGCAACTCCCAGCACTTTCTGCACAAGTTTAGCTTCGGTTTGGCTTTCTTTTGATAGCTCGTTTAATACATCCACTGGCCAAAGTTCTGGAGACGCAAGACACCTTGGTCCATGCCACCAGAGATCAGCTTCCTTTACGTGTCCTTCACGGCTTGCACGATCAGCGGGATTATCTGCTGTGGGAACATAGCGCCATGCCACCTCTTTGTGACTGTTTATTTTCTACACTCGATTGGTCACAAACTGCTGATACTCTCCTTGCCTTCGAATCCAGTACAAAGCTACTGAACTGTCCAGCCAGCAGTATGTACTTCTTACAGGAAGCCAGTCCAGGGCGTCTCTCACATTGTCAACTAGGTTCACAGCCATGCGACCAGCTACCAGTTCCAACAGCGGGATGGTCAGGCCTTGTTTGGCCAGTCTCCATCTCGCTGCAATTAGGCCCAGGTTAGTCCCGGATGCTTGTCGGATGACTGCATAAACGCAGGCTGCGACTCCATGTACGCACGCGTCTCCAAACTAATGTAGATCGATTCGTTCGATTTCCTCTCGATAAGCAACCAGCGATCTCGGTATGGTAAAGCTTTCTGGTAGTCTGCTTTCCCACTTGACCCACAGCTTGGCAAGATCACGTGATAGGTTTGCGTCCCAGGCTCCTTCGGTATCACATACAGCTCGGTAGATGAGTTTGCCGCTTAGTGTCTCAGGCGAGACAAGTCCCAGCGGGTCATATATCTTTGCTAGCTTAGCTAAGATACCTCTCTTACTCAGCGTTGTTTTCTCTGGTGGGACTGTGATGTTAAGGGAGTCTTGTCCTTTGTTCCACGGTAGCCCAAGCATGCTAGAAAATGTTCCTTGTGGGACTCCCAACTGCTGCTTTGCGTAGGTTGGTTCTCCTTCTTCTTGAGGGGACTGCCCTAATTCCAGCTCGGGGACATTTGAGTGCCACTTATGAAGGTTGAAACAAGCGTCTTGGAAGATCGTTGTGGACTTATCTTTCAGTTCTCGAGTCTTGCACACTGTAGTTGATCCCGAGATTAAGTCGTCAACGTACAGTTCCTTGCGAATCTTTGCTACTAGTTCCGGCTCCTTCTCCTCCCAGTGGTTAAGGTGCATCTCGATCACTCCCCCCAGCAGAAAGGAAGATGACGCAAGTCCAAATAGGGCTCTGGTAAATCTGAAGGTCTCGAATTGGGATTGTTTGTCTCGGCGTCAGTGAAAGCGCATTGCGTCTCGATCAGTCTCTTTTACTCTCACTTTCCGTAAATCGCCAGTAATGGCCACGGGGTTAAAGCGCCCTCTTACTAGCACGCTCAAGAGTTTGTTCTGCAGGGGGGGGGGCGGTATGCAAACACTCGTTCAGCGACGGAGCGCCGCTGAAGGCTCTTGCTGAGGCGTCGTACACAATTCGCAGTTTGGTGATTCCGCTGTGGCTCTCACGACAGGTTTGTGTGGTATGTAGAATTCTCGGGAATTGATAGATGACTCGTCTGCTCTCCCTCGACCGACAACCCCTTCTTTCTTCTGATCTTCGATTATCTCTGCATTCTGATTTGTCAGTTCCTGACGCTCAAGCTTCTTGTTTACACATGCAAGTCGTCGGAGACTTCCGTCTTTATTGTTTGGTAACAAAGTGTGATTTCCTCGTCATGGTAAACCAGTCTCGTACCAGCCCTCTTCATGCACAAGCTGCTCTTTGAATTCGGCATACAAGCTGCTCTGCTCGTTAAAGGGTGCGTCAGACAAACCGAGTACATCGAGACGGCAAAGTTCCTGGTAATCCACATGCGATGTTTGAGTCAACAGTACGTTTGTTAAATCCAGAAGCTCTTTTCCTGGAGACATGATAATCCAGCCGAATTTCGTCAATTCAGCCACAGGCTGACCAGGCTCACCGATCTTCGGTACACTCCCTGTTTTCACTTTAGTGTAGTCACCGGCTCCGAGTATTATGTGCACTGGTATGCAACTCTTTGCGTCGATCACAGCTCCCGACAAGTGTGGATTTCTAGCGATCACTTCTTGATACTTTGGGTTTTCCAGTAGAAGTAGTTCTCCTTTGTCCACTTTAGTGACTTCCACGGGCATTGAAAATTTTCTGTTTTCATCAGAAATGGTGATAGTAGCCAGCTCTACTTCTCTTGTTGATGCTCCCAGCAACATCTCTATTCTTCGGGTTTCTTCCTTGTGCTTAATGCTTGAAATGCGGTCTAAAAATGCAGCAGCAGATGCGTAAGAGCTTCCGGCACCGGTGTCCAACAAAGCGCGACATTTAATTCCTTCCACTTCAACAACAACAACTGGATATGTCACATTTCCTTTTGGAATTCTTGTGGCGACAAGGAGTGGATTGGCTTTGTTTTCTTGCTTGTGACAAATAGACGTGTGATGTTTCCGATCACAGATCTGACATCTTAGCTTGCTCTTACACTCATCAGCGCGATGTCCTGTACCTGTACAATTAAAGCACAGTTTTTTCTCTGATAGGATTTTCTGTCTCTCATGAACACTTGTGACCTTTGTACAATTAATTGCTCTGTGTTTGTTATCCTCGCAGTAGACACACTGATTTCCGGAACGCAGTTTAATTGATGTGTATTGAAGGTAGGTAATGGCGGCTTAACAGGCTTAATTTGATTTCTTTTCCACGTTGGGTCTTTCTCTGACTTTTCTGCGGCAGCCTCTTCTACCAGATTGATTTGGGTCCACTTTTGCAGCTCTGCCAAACGATCTTTAAAACCCCAGTCTTTTCAGCCTTCATTTCCACACACCAGGTCGGCCTTGATCCCTTTGAGCTTGTCCAAAGCGCATCTCACGTTTCCCCTTGCATCTCCGAGCCGTCCAAGTGTGTCCAAACTTTGTACGTTGAAGCGCAGTTGTTTATAAAATTCTTTGACCTTTCTTGGATTTGCTCCGACAATAATCGGCAACTCCATTTTTTTCTTGATATATGCGTTTACAATTTCTGTCGGTTGCCCATATTCCGCTTCGAGAATAGCTTTCGCGTTTTCATATCCTTCCTCAGTAAATGGTAGCCCGTCAATATCTTTGCTCACGTGCCTCTCTAACAGCTCTTTCAGATATCCAAATTTAGTGAGGGGTGCCAGGCTAGTGGAATCTATTTCGGAGGTAAATTTCCCCCAGAACGGGAGCCATTCTGCTATCATTCCATTAAACTTCGTGATGGGTAATTTGGAAAGCTTTGCGGCTGAAGATGATTTACATTCCTCGGTCACCTGGGTGGCGGCTTTTTGTTGTTCCAGGTTTTTCTAAAACTCAGCTTTCTGTTCTAAAATCTCTCTCTCTAACTCCATCTGTTGTTTATGATTCTCTAACGCTTTTTTCTCTTTTTCCTGCATATCTATCGCTTGAATTGCGGACTGAAGTCTATTTGCTGTTTGGTCGGCTTTCTCGAGGTGTTTTTCGAATTCTTCGCTCCATGTTTTTATCTCTTCCTCGTTCTCTTTATTTGTGAATTTCTACTGCAGACTTAAACATATCCACTGCACTAACAATACTTGCAATCGATGATTGGTGGCGCTCTAAAGATTGCCGTTCTCGTTTCTCCACGATCTCGTCGGTTTGCTTGATCTTGAAGTAAAGCATTTTCACTTTGGTGTTCAACTCTGCTATTTGCTTCTCCGTCATATTCGCTCTGGTCGGATTCTTGCTCTTGTTTGAGCTCTCTCACTTTTGTCTCGTCCCGTGGGAGGTGCCACTTGTGTTGTGAATTGCTTTAATGTTCTGATTAAATTTCTCGATACAAGTTTACATCAAGATCAACGCTAATCACTCTCGATACAAATTTTCCATTACTCGCTCGTTCGACTCGATCAATGTGCGCAAAAGATCTCTTGTTTTGTCTCTTTTCAACTCTAAGTAAATATTAACAGCGTCACGCCCTTATTACTTAATCATATTCGCCACACTCCCTAGTGTCCGGTGTTGTGAACGTGCTCTGAAATGGTGGAGGTCTGGGTGCGGGCTAGCCGGATGTCTCGGTCGTGTTCCTTTATTGTGTCCCACATAGGTCTTCCAGTCTCGCCGATGTAAAATTTACCGCATTCATAGGGAATTCTGTAAACAACGCCGTATTGTTTAGTCGGGTCGACAGGGTCTTTTGGCCGCACTAAGTGTGATCTTAGCGTAGTTTCCGACTTAAAAACAGCGCGTACGCCTTGTTGTTGTAGGCAACGGCGAAGCTGTTCGGACAAACCTTTGACGTAAGGCAAAACCGCGGTGGATTTGAACTCGGTCATGGGCCCTTCGTCAGTATTAGGTTTCCTGGTTTTGGTGATGTTACCTCGCTATGCGATTTTCTCGTTTCATTCATTCATTCGTGCGCTATTAGGTGTTTTCCCGCCACTTAAATTAATATTCATTAGCGTCGTTGTATATTTCACTTCGTTTCATTTTGTTCAGTGTAGTTTTGCTCTCGCCGGTGTAGTTTCATCCTTTCTTTATCCATCTATTTGTCATCTTTCGTACGTTTTCCTGTTTGGAGTTTCACCGATAAGGTTCGTTTTAGTTGTTCCGTTGCCTGTGTTTCATTCAGTATATTTTCTTAGTATTTGTTGTTCTTTTCTTACTAGAACTGTCACGCTGGACGGGCCGATATTTCCCGTACGGCAAGTATCTTACGGTAGAGACTTCAAATAAAAATGTAGTGTTCGCTGGTTGATTTAGCGGCTACAGGTGAGTTTCTGCAAAAAAGAAAGAGGATAACCATTAGAAACAAGAACAGATGACAAGTGCTTTTTCTTTTTGGAAATAACACAGGGTCTAGTTACGATGTGCTTGGCACGATCGTAAAGGCACTCTACAATACCGCGTTTTACTGATTGAGGATGGTGTGAATCATACGCTAAGTATTGATCAGCGTGCATAGGCTTTCTGTATACACTGGTGGTGAGGCGGCCGTCTGGTTCTCTTGAAACTGCGGTGTCAAGGAAGGCGAGCCTGCTGTCACTCTCTGTCTCCATGGTGAAGCGGTGCAGGCTGCTGGTTTTTAAGATGCTGTAAGAAGCTGTCGACGCTTTGGCGATCTAGTACTGTAAAGATGTCGTCTACGTATAGCGTTTCCAGACCCTAGGCTTGTATGGTGAAGTAGCTATTACTTGTTCTTCGAAACTCTCCATGTTGAGGTTAGCAATAACAGCGGAGACTGGAAGGGCCACAGTGAGGATCGAAACGCACCAATTTACGCACCAATCACAGCTGTTGAAAACCAACCAATCACAGCGGGGCATCATGCTTTATAAGGTTTCGCGTAACCAGTCGACCTCATCGACAGATGAAGAAAAGCAGTACGCGGTCGAAACGGCGCGATCTACATCCTAAAGTGACTACATCGTGAGACAGACGATGATATTTTATTATTATTGTTATTATTATTATTATTATTATTAAGTTCTAGCTTAATCTTATTTTTGTAAAGCCTAGAAATTCGCGTTTTCTTGTTATTGCAGCCCAAAATTTAGTAACTTTTTCGACTCCACCTCCTGTTTCAGTCTGTTGTCGTTGGCTTTCATGCAGTTTCTAACATGAGCTCTTCCCACATTTTTGATGCATTCTTTTTATTTATAGTGAAAATCGTTCCACAAGAACACTTGCTTTTTCGCTCATCGAGGGCTTTACAACCTTGGTATTCACTAGCAACGCTTTCTTCTCATTGGCGCAATCTTTCGTCTTGTCGTTTATTCCTGGTGAGGAGTGCTTGCCCTTAATTTTTCCTCACAGCAACGTATCTTCCTGCAATTCAGTGGCGTTTCTCTTTGGTTTACCACCCTTTTTATGAGAGCTAGCGGCAGATGTCTTTTGGAGAGCCAGTGCAATTCGGTCTTAAAAGACATGACAGGGAATGTTTGTCATCAACTTCTAAAACTTTACTGTTAAAGTTAATTTAGAGGTTTGCTCATAAGATCGCATGACCTCTCTCAACAGCAATCTCCCACTGGCTGTTTGTTGTTGATTCCATGAAATTACATAGTGTTTCATTAGCAGATTTCTGGCTATAACCGAAAAAGACATTAGAGGAGACAATCCCTAATTCGGAGGCTGTGTTTAATCCTTCTTTAAATTGAAGTCTGCTTGTAAATGCGTCATTGTTTATGTTACTTAGTTTGAAGACAAGGACACACGCTTGAATGATGTGCCTTTTCGAGAGCATACACAGTAATTCTTCTGTTGCATTAACACAACGACTTAGGGATGCTTAAGCGACACAAAAATAATGTTTCAATTAGTACTTAAATTTAGAAAGCCTTTCAATATTGTACGGAATTTTAATGTTTAGCATTGCAACCCTTTCTGCTCTTTCTTAAAATTTATCTTGCAAGTATTTCTGCGGGCTCCGTGATATTTAATTTCCATTCACTAAAAGAACACCAACAATTGGTGCCCTGCAAAAGAATGGTATCAGAGACCAAATTGCGAAGCGGACCTTGGTAAGCGATGCAACACTAGCGCACATACCGTGGACTTGAAGGTGGGAAAATTGAAGTTGTTGCCTTAGAAGTGTGCGTACTTACAGACTCCTTATAACTTATAACTTCCTGTCCGTTGACCGACTGGGTACTTTGCGGCTAGCAAATTAACATACGGACAACTGAATCAAGCGAGAAGTACTTTAATGCATGCTTTCCGAATGCCGAAAGCGGGATTTCAAGGGCTATGATAAATTCAGTGATTTCTTATTAAAATTATGTTGCTGTATCGCTGGGGACCTAATGAAAACACAGAATCGGACAGGTCACTGCGGTCGTCCCTGCTCGGCGAAGACTGGGTACGGTGTAGAAATGATGACCGCACAAGACTCACAAGGGGAGGGCAAGAAATTGTCAGACTACATGCGAGATCTCTTACATACACTTTAACTTGCTGTTCGTGGCCAAAGCTGCCCTGATCTGTGAGTAAGTAAGGCCCTTGAATTAAGAGCTACTAAGGCCTTAGACATTTATGTCACATTTTTTAAAAGAACATCCTCCGTCTTCCCTTCTTACGCTGGTTCTCCGGTCTCCCTATTTTTTGGCTCTTTTCTTCCTCCTCCCTATCTTCTTTTGGCCGTTTCTCCCTCTTTCTTAAACCGTTCCTCTCCCCTCCTAATAGTAGTGGAGCAAAGAAACAAAAAACAACTCCAGCATAGTCTAAACCATTTGAATTTGCTCTATAAAAAAAGAAAATTGGACAATAACCATGACAACATTTTTCTTCGAGGATATGAAGTGAGCACAGATGGATAGGCATAAATTCGATCCAAAAAAATTGGCGATGTACTTAGACTAAAACATCCATTAGTTGGCAACAGGGATTTTGTCTTTCTTCATGGCTAACCGGCGGAAATTAAGCATACCTTTCAGTTTTGTAGATTTTCTCTTGGTAGAGTACCTCGTACAATTATCAGTGCTCGACCTTAGCGGTAGTCCACTAGTCTTAGACTAGTGCAAAATGCTTCTGGACTAGCAGAGACTTAGTCACAGGACCAGTAACCACTTTGCAGTTTGTACGCGTTCCTTTGCAGTTTGTACGCGTTCCACCCAATAATAAGGACAGGGACGGCATTGGGGAGGGACTGGTGGGGCTATAGGCCTACTACTTTTTTGCTGGGATTTATTTTCTGGGGCTCCACATGACGACAGCAAGTGGGAAGTCACATGGCATGCGCGCCGTTTGCAAACTTAGTTCAATCAACTGTAATTTAAGGAACGTCTACCAAACGAAGGATATTCAACCGTGGTCAGAACGTTTGAAAATCGTTCAAGTTTGAGTCATTGAGCAGAGTTACAATTGTGTACTTGCACATTGCAGTTGTATAAATTCTGCGGAAAAGTTTGATCGCCATGTTACAGACGTTGCCACGGTCAAAATTATTTTAGACAAGAACTCTATCAGCGTTCCCTTAAGCTTGCTGTGGCTGCCTTGGCATTAGTTCGAGCTGGATGTGTGGAGCTGATTGCTAGCCAGTTTCATAGTCGAGGACAGAAAATATATTAGCGTCGGATTCATCTTCAGAATCTCTGAAGCCACCTTAATGGTTCTTCAGGTTCTTCGTCGCTGGTGAACATTCGAGCTGACTTCGGTTCGGCTCAAAATATTCAACGAGGGTTGTTCAACGCCTTCATAGATTTTTCACAAGGACAGAATTGTTGGCGTTAGCTGGCGTTGATTCTCTCGTCCTCGTCGGCCAAAGAAGAGATCGAGGTGAAACTAGGTCGTCCTCTGTAGTTGTGCGCGATTTTTGCTCTCTGCCCGTCCGAGCTCACGGCTGTCGAACGGTTTCTTCAACTGTTCATTAGAAGTTGGTTTCCCACCAGTTCTTGGCTCTAATTCGCCGGCGATGTTGCCCTTCAGGCCCCAGTTGTTCAAAGGCTGGATAACGCTACCCACCGGATAAATTACTATCCAGACACGAGGTTTTCATAATTCATGATATCATGCGAAAACCGAATTCAATAATTGTTTTATTATACATTCTTTAAATAATAGGCATTCATTAGGCGTTCATTAGGCGTTCAGCCATTTTGTTTCTGAGGAGAACACTGCAAGGGGCTTGGTAACCAGGCAGACGTTGAACTTGACATGATAAATGCAATATCTGCAGCGCGCCCGTGACGTCCCTCAAGGTCACGGGTAATCATGTCAAGTTTGTACGCTTTGCGTTGCTTCCCGTCAGCGAAGAACCAAAAACATGACCTCCATTTTTTTCGTTCAATGTGTAATAAAAGAATTATTAGATTCGGTTTTGTGATACCCAGAGTAACCAAGGTCTCGGTAAGAGTTATCAGCCTCAACCTTTGGCTTCGGCTAATAACCCTTACCTCGACCTTGATTATTATGGATACCACAAAAACCTCATCAATAATTGTTTAAAATCTGACGATGATTGTGAAGAAGCAAAAACATGATTATTATTATGACGTGATTGGTTGGCTTTCGGCAGCTGTGCATCAAGAACCGCGTTTTAAAGATCTACAAGTTCGACCTCCAGTTCCCACCAAGGGCGCACGCAGAGTCATGAACTTGCATCGACGAGATTCCTAAGGGAAAGAATCAGACTAATACAGAAGGCCAAGGGAGGTGCAAAAAAGGAAGCGGAATCCAAAACGCAGGTATAACATCCGCTCTCTCGACAAATGACGCCAATAGGATACTAGAACAGATCAAGACCAACATCCAGCAAGTCTTAAACACCACCAAAGACAGACAAAAGCAGAAATTTGATAAACTTCTGCGTAAGAAACAGGGGGCTATGTGACCATTTGATATGCCGTATGTAGACAAAACTAACTGGGTCAGTAACTTATGTGCTAGGTCACTCAATGATTCCGAGATACCCCTGCTGAAGAAAGGACTGAACTTCGCCGTAACTCCTGCCCACATCCCTGCCAGCAAAAGATTATAGCCAAGGTCGAATCAGCCACCAAACAACTCGACGCTGAACAAGCAGACACTGTCTGAAGAGTTGTTAACAACATGCTTCAACGGGCAGAACCACCAGAGCACAGCATCACGAAGGAAATGCAAGACACCCTTAAACGCTTAAAAGAGGGCGAGTTCATTAAGGGTTTTCCAGCTGACAAAGGGCGCCCTAGCGTAGTCATGGATACAGACACCTAGCGCACTAAGATGTCTACCCTTATCGAGAACGGACAGTACGAGCTGCTCAACCCGACAGACCGTCTGACCTGGAAGTTGTCCTAAAAGCTGCTAACCTTGAAGCGAAGCAGATTCCGATCAGAGGCCGTTTACGACAAAATCAGACCTCGACACAAACAGCCGTCTAGAATAAACAGTTTACCGAAGATTTCCAAGGCCGATGTACTCTTAAGACCTATTGTGTCACGCGCTGGGATGTGATTTATCTGCTTTCTTAGCTAACATCTTATCTTCTTTAACAGGTAACTCGGATCTGACGGTGACTAATTCAACTCACTTCGTATCCACCATCAGCAGCGAGACTATCCTGGACAACAAAATTATGGTGTCTTTCCACGTAGAGTCGCTGTTTACCAACGTTGCTATCGATAGGAGGCGCGGTAGCAAAGGTAGAAGACAGACGTGTATTTGATCTCTCCTGAAGAAATATTAAAAAATTATGTGAATTTAAATTTAATCAGCGCTCCGTCTCCAGAAAATGGAAGATCCTGCAACGGAAGAGGACTCCACCGATTCTAGCGATTCGAAGACTACTTCACGCAAGAGACTAAGACAAACTACCGGTTCTCAAGCGGATGAAGAGTATGATAGCGACCATTGGTCCGAAGCTTCTGGAAGGCTGGCAAATTTAGAGGCCAAGATGGACAAATTGCTGGACTTGTTTTCCGAAATTGCTACTCTAAAGGATCGTCTAAAAACCATCGAAGATGAAAACAAAGATTTAAAGAAGGCTGCAGAAAATGCGAAGGAAGAACTACAAGAATTAAAACCCAGCGTGGCAAATTTATGCATGCAACAAGCACAAGGCAGCAAGGAGGTGCAAAAACTTAGAAAGGAGATGGAGCAGATAAAGTGCCGAAACATCAAACTAGAGGCCTATACGAGAAGGGAAAACATAAAGATATTCAATCTCAACGAAACAGAAGGTGAGACACCGCGAGAAACTGAAAATTTAGTAAGAAATATGATGGAAGAGAAATTGGGAATAATATTTATTTATTATTTATTTAGTTAACTTTATTTATACACGGATAAAACATCAGGACTTAAAGTAAATACTAAAATGCCTTAATTACATTGCTAATATACTAATCTACTACTAATTAAATCTAATAACAAAATAATAAAAAAAATTAACAGTGCCTGCTTTCCATGAATGCCGTGTGATTAAAATTAATCATTATCAAAAAGGAAACCCCTACAGCCGGATTTAAAACTAGCAAGTGTTTGTGCTTGCCGCAGATTGGTAGGTAAGCTGTTCCACAACACTGCACCACTATAGCTGAAACTATTTTTTAGAAAATTGGTGCAGGGGAGTGGAAGAGCTAGTTTGCCCTCACAATTCCTAGGAGAATAGGTAGATGTTGCACTCCGATCAGTAAACATTGATTTCAGATAATCAGGGGCGAGACCATTAAGAGATTTATAGACCATAGTGGCTGTTTTCAATTCTCGTTGAAGATTAAGTTTTTGCCAGCCAAGTCTAACAAAGAGATCCTCCACATTGGCATCATATGAAGAAGAGGTCAAAATACGGGTAGCGCGGTTCTGTAGTTTTTGTAGTTTAACGGAAAGAGATTTGCTGCAATTACCCCATACGACACTACAGTAATCAAAATGAGGTTGAACTAAAGCATTATAGATGCATAGGAGCGTTTCGAAAGGAACAAGAGACCTGCTTCTCTTCAAGATGCCAATGCAGGAAGCAATTTTTTTGGATATATGTTTGATATGTACATTCCAAGTTAAATTTTGATCTATATATACTCCAAGAGATTTCGTAAATTCTACTTGTTTTATAGAGTTGCTGTCAATAATAAAAGACGGGAGTCTATTAAAAGTATTTAACCTTTGCCTTGAACCAATCAGCATAAACTCAGTCTTTATTGAGAGTGAGGTTATTTGCCGCTAACCATTCAGTAATAAGAGGAGACATGAATGAAATTCGCTTTGAGCGGGTGCATCGCCTACCAACTCGGTGTAACTCGCAAACTCGTACTAAGCCTAGGCCGATAATCGCCAAATTTAGTTTTTATCAGGATAAAGAGTATGTAATGTCAAAGGTTAAAAACTTGAAAGGTACCGGGATCGGAATTTCACACGACTATCCTAAAGAAATTGATGTAATTCATGAGAAACTGTACCCAGTACTAAAGAAGGCTAAACAAAGGAAACAGTCTGCTTTTTTAAAGTGGATAAACTAATAATTAACGGACAAGTATATAGGGGAGGGGCGTTGAGACCCAAAAACTTCCTTACCTTGGACTTATTATTAATAGCACAGTTTAGGAAGACCGAGGGCTGATGAGCTCAAATGCACGTTAGAGAAACATTTTGTGTATTTACGTTATTTGTAGTTTGTATAAATTATCTTCTTGTATACGGCGATGCGGCAATTACTTATAAATTCGTTTTTACAAACGATAGGCATCAATCAACGCCTGCAAATCTTAGTTATTCTCAATGCGCACATTCTTTAACAGCTCTTCTTTATAGTACTTTGATTTCAAAGATAATTTATTTCCTCTCTCTTGAGATATTTCTTCGTCACCACAGGCTTCTTGTTTTGGCTTCTTCTGCAGTTTCCAATTTCAGATCAATATCTGAGATACTATGACTAAATGGCAGATGTCTTTAAATTAGTATCACTTAACGTAAACGGCATCAGCAATTTAAAAAAAAGAAGAAAAATGTTCACTTGGTGCAGAAAACGTAAAGCAGATATAATATTTTTACTAGAAACACACTCTACAGCAGTAACAGAAACACAACGGAAGAATGAATGGGGTGCAGAGATCATAACATCACACGGAAGCTCCAACGCACGTGGAGTTGCAATTTTGATTAAAGCTGGATTTGATTGTTCTATTCATCAGCAGATTCTTGACCCTATGGGGCGTTATATTATTGTAAAAGCTGTCATCCAAGATAAAACGTATGTGTTAATAAACATATACGCTCCAAACAAAGACAAAGATATTATAAACAAAAGGGTCCTGGATATTGGAAGTTAAACTGCTCGCTGTTAGCGGATGATGTGTATGTAAACAGTGTTACAGAACTGCATCCAGTATGGGCTGCAGAGGGAAGAAAGGAACTTACAGACCATCGGAGTGTCTAGGATTGGATAAATATAATATAAGGGCCCACGCAATAAATTTCTCTAAGAGAAAATCAAAGGGAACGAATGAGAAAGAAAAAACTCTTCAAGAAGAATTAAGTAAGGCAAAGGAAGAGTTTGAAACGACTCCGAGTGACTTAAATGCATCACGATATCAAGCTGCTCAGGAAAAATTGGAAACCTTCTACGAAGAAAAAAGCAAAGGAATCATCATACGAGTGCGTGTACGGTGGTATGAATACGGGGAAAAAACCACGAGGTATTTTCTAAATCTGGAGAAAAGAAATCACGTAAAGAAACATATACGAAAACTTTTTATTAGTAGCGTAATCAAGGCCGATCCGTTTTGTATACTTAAGGAGCAGGACCGCTTTTGTCGAGACCTCTATAAGAGTAGAAACAATGATCCAGAAATTTCACAAAAAATCAATGCGTTCTTAAACGATCTAAATATTCCAAAACTATCTGAAGAACAGCAAAAGCAATGCGAAGGGTCTATTTCATCAGAGGAGTGCTTTTGTGTACTAAACAGCTTTGATCTAAACAAAACCCCTGGGAATGATGGTATTCCCATTGAATTCTACAAAACCTTCTAGGCAGCTCTCAAGGATAGTTTTATCAAATGTGTCAACGAATGTTTTGAAAAAGGTGAGATGTCTAACTCTCAAAAACAAGCTGTCATCACTCTAACTGAAGAAAAAGGGAAACATCGCTCGCTTCTAGAAAATTGGCGCCCCATCTCTCTTGTAAATGTGGATACAAAAATTATGACAATTGCATGGAGGATAAAAACTGTTCTACAGGCGGTTTTATAGGCGAATGGGGTTTTCTCATAAAATGTCTCGAGAAATTCAATTTTGGACCTGACTTCATTCGCTGGGTTAGAGTTTTCTACAAAGACATAAAAAAGCTGTATCATAAACAACGGCCTAACATCAAACTTCTTCTCACTTGAACGTGGCGTTTTTGTAATTGCGGTAGAAACGCTGGCAATCGCCATTCGACAGGACCCAGATATTAAAGGTATTGTTATTGGAAAAGAGGAAACAAAAGTTCGGCAATATGCCGATGATACAACTGCAACATTAGCTGATGTCGATTCTGCAAAATCACTCTTTAAACTGATGGATATTTTCAAAATATTTCTGGCCTCAATATTAACTCTTCAAAAACGGAAGGTATGTGGATTGGTTCATTAAAGGGAAAATGGAAGAACCATTTGGCATCAAGTGGCCTAAAACCCCGTTCAAAGCTTTAGGAGTTTATTTTACATACGATCCGAAACTTCTAAAAGAGAAGAATTTTATTGAAAGGCTTGACAGTATCAAAAACCTTATTAATATATGGTCTTCGAGAGGTCTATCTCTTTATGGAAAAGTAACAATAATCAAATCCTTCTTGATCTCGAAGTTTGTTTATGTTTGCTCTATATTGCCAACACCAAAAGAAGTAGTAAGTGAACTGAATCGATTACTTTTCAAGTTTCTGTGGAACGGTGTAGATAAAGTAACTCGTGTGTCTGCAATAAATGATTATGAGAGGGGTGGTTTAAAAATGATAGATGTTGATTGCATGATTAGATCTTTGAGGTTAGGATGGCTACAGAGAGTATTTAATGATTCAAGTGCTACATGGAAAAGATATTTTCTTTATCTGTGAGAACACGTTGGGGGTATCTTCTTTCTCAGCTGCAACATTGATGTCAAAGATTTTAACTTACCCTCTCCATTCTACTATAAACGTCTGCAATGGTGGTCAGAATTTCGCGATACCTTTGCCGAAGAAAAGGATAATCAAACAAATTATTTAGAACAATAAAGAAATAAAAATAGATAACAAACCGGTCTATTTAAAAAATTATCGCGAAGCAGGAATTACGTACACGCATGATCTTCATTTTGACCGGGACATAAATGTCGCCTTCACTCATCTCTCGAACAAGATAAACAAAACTAATTTCCTTCAGTTGGCAGGTCTCCGACACTCTATACCCTCACAGCTAAGGTCCGCGAATGTACCATTATTAGCCCTATCTCCCTCTTTTATATTTTAAAATAACACTTTCGATATTAGACAGAAAAGATCAAAAGATTACTATTCTCTGCTTGTTTCCAGAAAGGCTCAACATCCCAATATCACCATCAAATTGCAGAGGGATTTTGATTTTGCAATCGATCAAATCAATCGAATTTTCTTATTACCACATTCTGTTGCACTTGAATCCTATGTAAAAGCTTTCCAATATAAAGTTATAAACTCTATCATCTATACAAATACCAAATTATGTAAAATTGGTTACAAAAGCAACGATCTGTGTATGTTTTGTAAAACTGAGTCGAAACCTTCAGATCATTTCTTTTATAACTATTCACACACTAGACAATTCTGGACAGATTTTGCATCATACTGGCACCTGCTATCAAAACATCAAATCCACCTCTCCCTAAAAGTTGTTTTATTTGGGATATTTTCAGAAAAAAAATGCCCTTTACTTGATCTTTTAAATTACTTCGTAATTATTGGAAAATTGTTCTTGCGGGACTGCAGAAGAAGTCAAACCCTTCCTAAAATCGAGGGGTATAAAGCGAAAATTAAAATTAAGTATGACATAGAAAGTAAAATTACAAAACAAGAATATTTTAATAAAAAATGGATAATTAAACCTATGTAATAGATATGTATTA
>CM042752.1:13414524-13417024 GCA_022496165.2 Catalaphyllia jardinei
CTTTCGTGCTAAAATGGTAGAGTACCCTGAAATGTTTGAGAAGCTGTTTGTGCCCAGCAGTGATAGTAGGTTAAGTGCAGCACAATTGATTGATGCACTACAGTTCCCATCTGAGATGAGTGAAGATGAGAGAACTGTTGCAAATTACCTTAAACAGTACTTGCATAATGCTGATATTCAAATGCTGGAAAATTTTGTCTTTTTTTTCACTGGTTCCTGTTTGCCCAACTTTGGACTAAGTAGAATCAATGTCAAATTTGACAATGTTCCTTCTATTTTTGCATCAACATGTTTGCTTTCATTAACTCTTCCAAACCACTTTGAAAGTGAAGATACCAGAACCAGACATAATGCTGCCTATGCAACCAAGAAAACTCATTTCTGCGTGGAATCCTCCAAGACGAAGTATTATAGAGCGCAGTTCACTGTCTGGTGGTTCACTCTCTACAAGTCTTGCCAAAGACACCTCTTGGAAAGAGCACATAGTAATGATTGTTGCTAAGGCTAATAGGATGTTGGGCTTCCTAAAAAGTCATTGCGCAGGTCTGGTCGACAGTGAAGCTCTTTTGCGTCTTTACTCCTCATTAGTACGCTCCATTTATGCTATTGCTCGCAGGTTGGAACCCTCAGTCCATTGTAAGTCAGTTAATTCTAATAGAACAGGTACAGAGAAGAGCCAACTGTTTTATTGCTTGCTGGTAACGGCAGAGAACTGAGTTATAGGGATCGCCTTATTAAACTAATTTACTCCCGTTAAGTTACTGGTTAGAATATTTAGA
Source organism: Catalaphyllia jardinei (assembly GCA_022496165.2). Classification (NCBI taxonomy): domain Eukaryota; kingdom Metazoa; phylum Cnidaria; class Anthozoa; order Scleractinia; family Caryophylliidae; genus Catalaphyllia; species Catalaphyllia jardinei. The sequence continues at coordinate 13,415,304 of CM042752.1, forward strand.
TTTAGTTTCCATTTTCAAGTGTATGAAAGGGGATATAATTTCTGCTCGACACTTTGATGAATATTTTTCGTTTCTAAGGGGATGGTCTCGCCGCACTAGTTCAGAACTTTGTCTTAAGACAAATAGAACTTGCACATCACATTTTCGCGATTATTTCTTTAACAGAATTACTATCCTGTGGAATAGTATACCCGACCATATTAAGTTAGCTAATTCTCTCGGCTCCTTCAAGCGCCAGCTAAAGTCTATTCTTTTGGCGCTTACAGTACGTTTTTAATGGTGACAATATTCGCTCATGTAAGATTATTTGTCCTAAGTGCAGAAGAGTGAATTTAAGAACTGCATGTTCTTGTGGAATTTATGTGTATTTTAACTAGATATTTTTGTTCCTTTTTCGGGGTTGGGGGTGGGGCACTGGGAGTGAAGAGCTTGTAACTTTCTTTCTACCTATAGTTTCTTATTTATTTATATATTTCTTAAGGGTGTTTGGGTTGGTTTAGGTGGTTGAACCTTGAAGGGGACATAATGTCCTTTTGTTTTTCACCTGTATATATACGTTATATACAAATCTTGAAATAAATAAATCTGTAAATAAATAAATAAATAAATAAGCTGCGCTTTCCACCACAAGGGTTGGTTGAATGTAATAATAGGCGTGGTATGTTGTCTTTTACGTTGTGCTTCTACACATTTAAGCGTTGAATATATACAGCTCATGTTTGTTGGATCCTTGTCAATCATTGGTAAGAATGTAACAGAAGATATTTCGGGATGGCTTCCTTTGCTTATAGTCTGCATCAATCCAGACCAATTTGGCTTGGGGGATAAGATTGGCCAAACTAAACTGCAGAGAAAGTCTAACTTCCAAGTTTTATTGACATTAGAAAGACATGGCAGTTTCTCATAAACCAAAGGCACTTTGACATCATTAGCCGTCTTGTAATAGTGAATATCAATCTTTCCAATTTGCTATCTCTGCAGCTGTGGTGGTACACCTCGGTATTGGAGAATCTGGACGCGTGGCCGGAGTAACAGCAGCTATTATCCCCATACCATAAAAACTGTTCTGTCCGTCCAACGTACAGACATTGTGGTCTACATTATCTGCTACATATTGTACAAAGTGACCCGGGGTTAAACCAGGATTATCTGTGTCTTCTGTTTGCGCCGCACTCATTTCAAATTTCCAAATTTCTTAACTTCAGTGTAAGAAGAGCAAAACCCATGACTATTCAAGGAATCAATTAAAAATTTGGATCCATAATCGTGGTGCATTTGGACTGCCAGGCCGATTTTAAGCGGAGCTATCAGGACCCTGGGCCGAGCGGCTTGAATAATGGCTTGCCCTATAGGCCATTTCCGATATATTAAAATTCTAACATGGCTCTGAGGCTTGGGGGAATGAAACAAAAGAAATTAATTATTCATCCCTCAACCTCAATGTGATTTCTTTTGTTTTATTCCCCCAAGCCTCGGAACCAAGTTAGAATTTTAATATATCGAAAATGGTCTATTGCCTGATTTCATACCGTCTCTAAATTATGGGATTAGCAATTAATTATCCCCAAGATTCCTAAAATACCCAAGTTTGGTGTTAATCAGGCTAGTTTTGACTGAGATACAGGCATTTAAAAACGAAAACAATTTACAAAGAAATGTATGGAATGCGGAAAAATCCGGACAAAAGTCCGGATTTTTCCGCATTTCCATACATTTGTTTG
>CM042752.1:13422024-13428556 GCA_022496165.2 Catalaphyllia jardinei
CCCTACCCCGCTGTTTACTGACATCCAGAATGTAATCAGATACTCCGTTCAGCACATATTATCCTGAAAGGCAGCGAGAGTCACGTTTCGCGTAATGAAATTGGGTTGTTATGTAACACTAGATGACAGCGATAACTATGTCACGTTTCACGAGGTGAACGTTCCCATAAGGATTAAATGTCACGTTCATTGAGATGAAGGTTCGCATAAAAATTCCTCAAAGCGAGAGCTTAGGCAGCCTGTGCCACACATAACGCTAAGACTGAAACAAGTCAATTTTAAAGCGCGGTTACACGATTTGAAAAAGCGTCTTGTTGTTTTAGTTTTGTCGGTGAGCAGACCCAAACTCCCGGTCCACTCGGCCAATTGTTGTCACCGGATGATGTCATCATTAGCCAATTACAGGCCATTTGTCAGCTCTTTTCGTCATATCCCCCCTCAGGAGCATTTTGTCACGTTAGCAATTCTACTATTCAGACAACATGGCCGTCTGTGAGAAATTTTTATTTGGTCAAAATTGGGCCAAACTCCGTTGGTGATACACATCGGGACATTTGTAAAGATAAAGAATGTCACTTAGGACCAGTTGCCGGCTACTAAGGCTGAAATTATCCAGAGTTAAGCTGTACTTTCATTTTGCGTGCGAAACAGAAGATTTTGTAATCTGGAATTTTTGTTTCTGTTGACTTTCGAAGGGAATATTCAAAGCGCTATAAAGGTATTACGTCTGGCTATGGAACACGCTGACTGTGATAATAATGTAAGATCGAGTTTACTTCGCCAGAAGCAATGATGGAATTTCCTGGGAATAAATATAATTTTTCACGTTGTTATTGTAAGATAGTTTTCGTGCTGGTATGTAGATTCGCTGGCATGCAGGTTACGCAATTATGCTAAGTAGGTAATATTTAAGGAGTTTGTCCGTTAGGAGTTGTCACTTTGACGGCATCTCCGCTTTTGATCAGTTCATTTCGGAAATTTTGTTTCAGTAAATTTCGTGCTATGCCTGATCCACCGCCGGAAACTGCATCATCCCAATCTCAGCAGATAGACGTTTCTAATTCCGACACGATCTCGCTGATTTCCTCCCTCCTTGATGCGAAGTTGCAGAAAACGTTTGGTGATTTCAAGCGCTCGTTGGACGAACGCGAGGTTGAGACTCGGCGAGAACTAAAGAAATTGAAAACAGACTCTAAGGCAGCCAGTTCACTTCAATTTAAAGGTAACAGAATCCAGTTTGAGTTTAATACACAGCTCCTTGACTGTCTTGATCTGGCTATCTCTAATCTATCCGAGGGAAACTTGCTGGCTGTTCAAGAACATCTTCTAAAGGCCAAGTCTGACCTTGAGAAACGCATTAAGTTGATCCGCTTTGCTGACAAAAGTCCCGCTGGCTGGGCTGCAGTTGAAGAATATGAGTCCGACGAACTTGCTGAAAATTCTGAAGATGAGAAGAAACTTCGAGCTGCTGAGCGGCGTGCGCTTACCAAGATTAAGCAGAAGTCTTCCAAACCTCGTGTTTCAAGGTTCTCAAATACTGCTAAATCCCGAGATTCTCAAGCTGCACAAGTCCCTGGATCTTTGGTTTCTGCTACGTCTCTTCCATTTTCTGCTCGTTCTAATTTTCATCAGTCCTTTCGTGCCGCCCGACAAGTCCAGCCTTCCGATATCTGCTTTAACTGCAATCAGCGAGGGCACTGGGCTAATTCGCCAGCCTGCCCTCTTTTCTACAAGACAAGAGGTGGTCTCACCAACACTGGCGCCAGTTCAACGTCCACAAAGTCAACCTCCGTCTGATTTGGCAAATGTTCTTGCACGATTGGGTCCAGATAAGTACTCTGACTTTGACTTTGATCACATTTCTCTTGATTCTAACTTCGCTGAATATTTTGAAGGCTCTAGTCAAGTTATTGTTAAGGGTAGGCTTAAAGCTAATATTCCCTTTTGGCAAAGCATTGGTGCCTCTAAGTTTATTTTAGATACCTTAAGTTTTGGTTATAAGATTCCCTTTTCACAGGAACCTACAAGTGTTTTTCTTAATAATAATCGCTCAGCTTTGGGTGACAGTGATTTTGTAGAATCCGCTATTCAAGAGTTACTTAGGGTTGGCTCTATTGTGTTGTGTACTTGCCCGCCTGACGTGGTTAATCCATTGTCTGTTTCTGTAAAGTCGAGTGGTAAGAAGAGGCTCATATTGGATCTCAGGCACGTTAATTTCTTCGTTAAAAAGTCCAAAATTAAGTTTGAGGATGCCCAGTGCATGCTAAATCTTATAATCGGCGAGTCTCCTTCTAATTTGTGGGCTTATTCTTTCGATATTAAGTCTGGGTATCATCATGTTGAAATTTACCCCACACATCAAAGATTTCTCGGTTTTTCGTGGGTTTTCAGTGGGCTTCGAAAATATTTTAAGTTTGTCGTCCTGCCCTTTGGTCTTTGTACGGGCCCTTTTATTTTCACCAAAATTATGCGTCCCCTCGTCAAGCATTGGCGTAGTCAGGCTCTCCGCATTGTAGTTTATTTAGACGACGGTCTAGGGGTATGTGCTACGAAGGATACTTGCCTTCGACAATCTTTGTTGGTGCATTCTGATTTGATTAGCTCGGGGTTTGTCCCAAATAAGCATAAGTGTATGTGGATCCCTAGTCAGTTGCTTCGCTGGCTTGGTTTTCACTGGGATTTTGCCCGGGGCTTATTGTCTATTCCTGAAGATAAGATATCAGTTTTGCTTTCGTCCATAAGGGAGGTTTCTAGTTCTCGTGTAGTTACTGCTAGGATGCTGGCTCAGGTTACCGGGCGTATCATTTCCTGTATGCTTGTTTTTGGCCACCTTTGCAAGATTATGACGAAAGCATTGCATTCTGTTATTGTCGCCAGAGCATCTTGGAATGCCAGGGTTTTTCTTACTGCTGAAGCCATTTCTGAGTTAAATTATTGGTGTGCCAACGTTCGGGTACTTAATTCTAGACCTTTTGTCTATCCAGTTAATCTCCCTCATCACATTGTATATTCCGACGCGAGCGATGTTGCTTGCGCTTCTTACATTTACGTTGAGGTCGAGGATTCTCTTGTTGCCCACAAGAATTTTGATGATCTTGAAATGAAGCAAAGCTCCACTTGGAGGGAATTGAAGTCTGTTAGTTTTGCATTGAGAAGTTTTGCTCCCTTTTTGCATAATTCCTCTGTTAAGCTTTATACTGATAATAAAGCTGTAGCGTTCATTACAGATTCTGGGAGCAATAAGCCGCATTTAAATACTATTGCTAAGGATATTTTCTGCTTTACTGCTGCTCATGGTATTAGGTTGTCAGTGGAATGGATTCCTCGTACGCTTAATCAGAAAGCTGATTATTACAGTAAGATCGTTGATTTTGACGACTGGTCTGTTTCCAACGAGTATTTTCGTGCAATAGACTCTCGATGGGGTCCTTTCACCGTAGATTGTTTTGCTAGTTATGCAAATGCAAAGTTGCCTAGGTTCTACTCGCGCTTTTACAGTCCTTACACTTTGGGTATAGATGCTCTTAGTCATAACTGGCAAGGTGAAAACTGTTGGTTGGTCCCTCCTGTTTGCCTTGTCACCCAAGTTATTGAACATGTCAAATTATGCAAGTGTGTAGGCGCGCTTGTGGTCCCTTATTGGCCGTCTGCTATTTTCTGGCCACTCATTATTAATGAAGATCGTTCTTTTCGTAGTTACATTGTTGACTTCCTTTATGTTGCTGAAGGGAAGCGAGTTTTTGTGCATGGAATTAATACGAATTGTATTTTTGCATCTGATAAATTTAGTTCGCCTGTCCTTTTCTTGCGTATTAATGGGGCCAATCAAATCTAAGCAATCGTATTTTTTGCTTTATCATTTGTTGAAATTAAAGTGTTTGCCACTTGGCTTTGTGTGTTTATTTGTTTTGCCACTGGGCATTTGCACACTTGATTTACTCTGGACGCCACTGGGCTTTTTCACGGCTACTAGTAGTAGTCCGTGTTGGACTAAAAATTCTTGTTCTATTTTTTTTTTTTTTTCCTGCACAAGGTGATATTGTTTTTGCGCAGACTAGCTCCACCCTACAGAATCCTGAACTCCGAAGACTTGCCAGTTCGCTTCCGGCTCGTGCATTGCAGTCCAAGGCTCCACGCACCATTGATCAGTATTCCAGGTCCTTTCAGAAATTCAGAGCCTGGGCATCTTCATTCCCCGAGATCATTGTTTTGCCTACAAGGCCGTTAGACGTCGCTCTTTACCTAGAGCATCTTATCCAAGGTGATACAAGCTCTTCTGTACTTCATTCTGCATCTTGTGGTATTTCGTGGGCTAACAAACTCTATGGTTTTCCTGATCCTTGTCAAGATCCTATGGTAAAGAACATTCTCGAGGCTGGTGTCCGGATTTCCGCTAAACCAGTGGTTAAAAAGGAGCCAATTACTCCTGAGATGATTTCTTCAATTTGTTTAAAGTATGCCTCGCCATCTGCTAACCTGTCTAGTTTCCGAATTGCAGCTTTATTTATCACTGCTTATTGTGCATTTTTGCGCTTTGATGAGCTAGCTAAGTTGCGCTGTTGTGATGTAAATTTCAATAATTCGGATTACGTTAAGATTACTATTGCCAGTAGTAAGAATGACGTGTACAGGGATGGTTCTTCAGTTCTTTTGGCTAGAACGGGTACTGTCAATTGTCCCTATACGATACTTTCTCGTTATTTTCATCTCGCTGCTTTGAATTGTAATTCTAGCGATTTTGTATTTCGCAATCTTGTTTATCATAAGTCCACTCTTAGTTATTCTCTGGGTTCGCGTCCTATATCCTATTCCAGGGCTAGGGAGCTTTTGCTTAATTGCTTAGTTGAACTAGGTTTTCCTAAGTCTAGTTATGGCTTACATAGCTTAAGATCGGGTGGTGCCTCTGCCGCTGCGAACGCTGGCGTCAGCGATCGTTTGTTTAAACGACATGGTCGCTGGAAATCGGATCGTGCGAAGGAGGGCTATGTTAAAGACAACATCAATTCCCTTCTTTCAGTTTCTCGTTCCTTAGGTCTATAATTCACCGTCTATAATTTTCTTTAAATTGTGCTTTATCTTCGAAATGGGGCAATTTATGTCTGATCAATAAACGAGATGCCCCCTCCTATGACTGGTGTTTTCTTACTTGTACTAAGTTAGAAATTATTTTGTTTTCGTTTCACTGCAGAGTGATTAGATAACAAATATAATTTTTCACGTTGTTATTGTAAGATAGTTTTCGTGCTGGTATGTAGATTCGCTGGCATGCAGGTTACGCAATTATGCTAAGTAGCTAATATTTAAAGAGTTTGTCCGTTAGGAGTTGTCACTTTGACGGCATCTCCGCTTTTGATCAGTTCATTTCGGAAATTTTGTTTCAGTAAATTTCAGTGTCTTTGGTTACTACGTTTTTTTTTTTTTGTGTTAATCACTATCCTAGGGCAATTTATGTCTGATCAATAAACGAGATGCCCCCTCCTATGACTGGTGTTTTCTTACTTGTACTAAGTTAGAAATTATTTTGTTTTCGTTTCACTGCAGAGTGATTAGATAACAAAAGTTAAAACTTAGCCTTAGCGCTCGTCAAAAACCTTTTTAACACATGTAAATTTATAGTCGTTTGAAAGGTCAAGGTATTTTTTCCTTAGACATAAACAAAATTCTCCGATTACAAGTCACGCTAGACCCGCCTCATGCAAAGAATGTTTCCATATCTCAAACTGCCCTCTCCCTATTCACGTACACTCACATGAAATTTCTAAGTTTCTTGACACAGATACTTAGTTTCTGCTCCAAAAATGTTGTCAAAGTGCAAGTCTCTTGAAAAAAATGACTTGCACTTTGAGGTGATGAGGTGGATTTGAACCGGGCGTGCTAGCACGGCAGTCTTCTACCCTAACCACAAGACCACCGAGAAATCGCTACCGACGGTTCGTTCGTTTTAAGTGCCATATCGGAAACCCGAACGCTATAAAGAAGCTAACCATTAACCCTAACCCTAATCAGTATTTTCAGTGCTTAGGCCCATAATCAGTATTGACTTTGCGTACGCATCACAAGGTATCCAAGGGCGGTTTGAGATATGGAAACAAGTCCTAACCATCTTTTAAAGTGTTTCTGGGTAATGTTTTCTCGCAAAACGTTGTTTCTAAATATTACGTAATGTTTTTGTGAGCGCAAAAAAGTTAAAAAAAGCGCGGTTTTAAGTCTTTTTAAACTTCTTGTTTTTTAGTTTTGTCGGTTACTAATCTCAAACCTCCGCGGATGATGTCATTATCAGCCAATTACAGGCCATTTCTCAGTTCTTTTCGTCATATTCCCCCTTAGGAGGGTTTTGTCAAGTTAGCGAATTAGCTGTTTAGACAGACAATGGCCGCCGACGGGAAATATGTTTATTTGGTCAAACTTGGGCCAAAATCCTTCAGCGATGGGCGTCAGGACATTTGCAAGGACCAGCTGCTGACTATTAAGGCTGAAATTATCCAGAGTTAAGCTGTATTTTCGTTTTGCGTGCGAAACAGAAGATTTTGTA
>CM042752.1:13428956-13462629 GCA_022496165.2 Catalaphyllia jardinei
CAGAAGATTTTGTAATCTGGAATTTTTGGTTCTGTTCACTTTCGAAGGGAATGCGCTAAAAAAGGTATTACGTCTGGCATCAGCCATGGCATGCGCTGGTGGTGATAAATAAAATCGTGTTTACTTCGCCAGAAGGAATGATGGAATTTTCTCGGGGAAAAAGTTAAAAGCTTAGTGCTCGTATAAAACCTTCTTAACATGTGTATATTTATATTCGTTTGAAAGGTCAAGGTATTTTTTCTTTAGACGTAAACCAAATTCTCGGATTACAAGTCACGCTAGACTTGCGCTATGCAAAGCATGTAATCAGATACGCCTTTCAGCATATGGGCAGCGAGAGTCACGTTTCGCGTAATGAAATTCGGTCATTATGTAACGGTAGATGACGGCGTTAACTATGTCACGTTTTACGAGCTGAACGTTGGCATAAAGATTAAAAAATAATAAAAGAGCGCGGTTACAACCGCACCGCGGTTCTTGTTTTTTTTTTAGTTTTGACGGTTACTAATCCCAAACCTCCGCGGATGATGTCATTATCAGCCAATTACAGGCCATTTCTCAGTTCTTTTCGTCATATCCCCCCTCAGGACGGTTTTGTCAAGTTAGCGAATTAACTGTTTAGCTCCGCCGTGGTTTAGCCAAACAATGGCCGCCGACGGGAAATATGCTTATTTGGTCAAACTTGGTCCAAAATCCTTCAGCGATGGGCGTCAGGACATTTGCAAGGATAAAGCATCTAATTTGGGACCAGATGCTGGCTACTAAGGCTGACATTTTCCAGAGTTAAGCTGTATTTTCGTTTTGCGTGCAAAACAGAAGATTTTGTAATCTAGAATTTTTGTTTCTGTTGGCTTTCAAAGGGAATATTCAATGCGCTAAAAAGGTATTACGTCTGGCGACAGCGATGGAATGCGCTGAAGGTGATAAATAAGATCGTGTTTACTTCGCCAGACGCAATGGTGGAATTTTCTGGGGGGAAAACGTTAAAACCTAGCCTTAGCGCTCGTCAAAAACCCTTCATATTAAAATTTATATTCGTTTGAAAGGTCAAGGTATTTTTTCCGTAAACAAAACTCTCGGATTACAAATCACGCCATGCAAAGAATGTGATCATTGAATGACGCAACTTGTACTGTTCACTTATTGTGGAATCGATCACGCAACGTATGATCTGTTGACCCTTCAATATACTAGAAATGCAGAGCTTTATAGCGTGCGCTGTGGAGAGGAAATTGGCTTGGAATTTAACTGGATCGGAGCGCTTAACCCTGTATTATGATTCTGTGGGGAATTGGGGCGGCTGGCATGCTTTAAGTGTGTCTTTGTTTGCTTCGAGCAGGAGGGACTTCAGAATCGAGTATGTAGCTTTTACTCTTCTTACCAAATAATAAAGTCTTTATTAAGAATTAATCGTGCAAAGAGACTTGCAACAATTTACAAATATTATTTACCACTGAAAAGACATCTATTAATAAAAACTGATTTAAAAAAATGATTTAAAACGACTTGTCCGAACATTAGGTAGACTATAATAATGCAGCCTAGTTTTCAACTGCCGTGTTTTCTTGGGAGGTAAACTCAAAGGAAACTTTAAAAAAATCTTTCCAAATGAGTGGAAAAGGGAACTATCAGTATTGCCACTCGTCTCAAAAATTTCCGAAAAAATTATTTATCCTCAACTTTATGATTGCCTTCAGGATAATAGTCTCTTAAATACGTACCAATCTGGCTTTCGATCAATGCACAGCACGCTAACAGCGCTGCTTGAGACAAACAACTGGTCAATTAATATTAACAACGGTCTCTTCAATGGCGTGCTATTTGTTGATCTTAAAAAAGGCCTTTGATACAATCGATCATGAAATAATTTTGCGGGGTTTATCAAATTTTTTGCGTCCTATGTAATAGATCCCAAAAATGCAGTGTCAATGGAGCGTTATCCAGTGCAAGTAAATTAACCTGCGGGGTTCCCCAGGGAAGTATACTGGGACCTCTGCTCTTTTTAATATATATAAATGATCTTCCTAATTGCCTCGATACATCCTGCGCTAACATGTTTGCCGACGATACTAACATCACCGTCCCTGGTTGCACTTTTTCCGAACTCGAACAAGCAACCAATTCTGAACTTAACAATCTTTACAGCTGGCTAAAAGCAAATAGGCTTAGTCTAAATATTGCGAAAACTGAGTTTATGGTGATTAGTACTCGTCAAAAGTTTCTTGCAGAAAATTGTAGTGAGATTAACATCCAATTAGATGGCCATCCAATTTGCAGGGTTGAGTGTGCCAAATCATTAGGTTTAATTATTGATGACCGACTTTCATGGTCTAATCACATCAATTAAAGAACTATGCAGAAAGATATCCTCGGCAATTGCTTTGAGGCGCATTAGGTCCCTCATTTCTCAGTCCACTGCAGTACAAATACACATCGCCTTAGTCCAACCTCATTTCGATTACTGTGCCCCCGTTTGGGATGGATTGAGTTCTTATTGCTGCCGCAGCGAGTGAGCCTGAAGCGAACGAGCGACACAGCTTTCTAATCAGCGGAAGATTACATTATAGGAGTTTGCAATCACTTTTTCTTACCAAACGCAAGGAATTGTGGTTATGCGCAAATGGGAGATTTGGGATGCGCAGTGGTATGCGCGAGGAATTGTGCTTATGCGCGAACGGAAATATTTTAGGATGCGCAGTGATATGGCGCAAGGAATTGTGGTTATGCGCCAATGGATGATTTAGGATGCGCAGTGAACCGTAGAATCATTATTTTCAGCAAGCGACTCGCCGACGCGTGCCGAATAGAACCGGAGATATTATTATTTTCAGTACTTGCCGTGATGCTTTATAAATCGATAGACAATTAAGAAGCAACTCGCCGACGCGTGCCGAAAGATGAAAACTTCATATTGCAAAATAGTTAATACCTATATGCGGCGCATCATTACAATTTCAATAAAACATCGTTTCTGCTGATAGAGATCATTTCACCGTTTAAACGGCCGATTTGTGCCGAGTAGAACTGAAGATATCATTATTTTCACTACTATCCGAGACGCAAGAGGCAGGTACAAAAGTTGCAAAAACTTTATCGTGCAAAATTAAATAGTTAATACATGTTCACGGTGCATGGTAGAAACTCCGATAATACATCGTTTCTACGGATATAGATCGTACACGTACCACCGTTTAAAATCACCGATTTACGCCAATTAATAGAACCGAGATATTTTATTTCACTTCCTCTCCGGTGACGCAAAAGCGGCTCAGCAGAACACGTCAACAGCGGCACGAAGTTATTGAGAATCTTGGCTTATTATTTATGTTTACCTTAAATAAAAACTTTAGTCAATTTGCTTCACAATACTTAGTGATTGATACTCTTGTTAAAGCTATGAACTTAGATGTGAAAACAATGCTTTTTAACCTGAAAGCAAGTGACGTGTTGTTTACAAACTCGCGCTATATTTGGTAGGAATAGTAGTCCGGCGGCATAGCTTTTGAATTGTGCGATTTTTGATACAAGCACCAAACTTTGTACTATTTTTGCATTCCCATACTGATCAATTCCTGATATAGCGCCAAGCTTAATTTTTTTTTTAATTCCAGCTGGTTAGCGATAAGTAAGGTTTTCACTGATTAGACCCCCCGCGAAGATCTTTTTTTAATTAATTCACGTTTTTCTTTTACATTTTCAGCTTATTAATGAACGTATGATTAGAAATGTCATTTTTCTCCCTTTTTTATTCAAGTAAAGGTGATTTTCAATCGAAAAGTATTTATTGAATTAAGGCCTTCATTTGCATAAATCTGCATTTCCTCTTGCTGCCTATTCTCTATATTTCTGCAACAGTTTCTTTCAGTTCGGATGATAGGAGCAGCAGTACATTCTAATTTCTTTTCTATGCAATTGGATGAAAAACGTACATCACAAATTGTTATTAGAAAGACAAAATGGCGAACTTTACATATAAAGGAAGAAATGGGTTGATTTGGGAAAATTTGGACGAGAAAATGGAATGGCTCAGACATTTGAAAGTCATTGTGCCAATTGGCATAAATCTTGTAGAATCCGGCAGAACCAAAGAGAACCGGCAAACTGGATCACATATTTAAAAGGAAACTGTCTTGGCCAATGAAGACAGACGTGCACAATGGTTGTAAACAACGATCTAGGGTCCGATCTGTTGCTCACAAGTTATGCAATTTGAATCTAATATCTAAGCTAACATGATAGACATGACTTGCCTTGGAGCGAAATGATATCACCTGGGTTGTCTATCAGTGCCGGTCAACCGCGGGCGACAACATAATAATGGAAAAGTCATCAGGAAAAAGAAAAAGGTAACTGCCAATCTATTACTACATCTGAGTTGATTTCACACAAACAAAATTCTAGAACGCGACTAGAGAAAAGAGCTTTGCAAAAGGCTTAGCGGCAGAGTAGCAAGAGATACACTCTATGCGTGTTATTTACTGCTGACACCCAAGTTTAAAGAGGTATTGCTAGTGTTTGACGAAGACATAGGATGACTGATGTTTTTACGCTTCCTTTGCGGAAAACGATGGAAAGGCGATGAGTTTAGAACGCACAGCTATCATAGAACGTTACGAAATGCATAGTACAACATTAAAACACCAGACCTTTCCCTCAGAACTGCCAAAAGGAATCATTACTCCAGACCTTGCTGACATCGGCAGCCATTAAACCTGCGGGACAAACGCTAAATTCCAGTTATGAAGCCAGCCCGCCAGTAAACCCAAAGAATGCCCTCGGCATGCCAAAAGCCAAGAGACCCGCGTTTACCATGTATAGGCTGCATGCTGCGTGCAAATATACTTTAGAAAGAAACTGTTGACAGACTGCATGCTCTTTGTCATATCTGGTAGGAGTGACAGATCCGGCAGTGGAGGGTTTCGAATGTTTGCTTGTTCCCACGCGTATCCTCCTTGATATGTAGCACGCTTCACTAGGGTGTTGCATCAGTGCAATACCGCAGGTGTCGTGAAGACATATAGCGGTTGTTGACGAAGTGGTCGATATTATCGACTGTCTCTGCAGGTAAAAACGACCGTTTTCAGATTAGGAGGGCATACCATGTCAATTTTTTTAAGAGTTCAGCCCCTGTACTGTCCGGCTGACTACACATTTAGGTAGACAGGGATAGATTCAGGCACGACAGCTGCTACCTGCAAAGTGCTGAGCTATTATCGTTGTAAAAAAGAACTGCGGCAAATATGATATAGAAATTTGTTACTACCCTGCTTTTATTATTGTAAAAGTTTCCGAAAAACCTTTGAGAGGATGATGTGTCAAAATTTATCTTATCTTATCTTGTCTTGTCTTTGTGTGTGTGATGGCCAATGCATTCGTGACGAAGTTTATAGTGATACGGAAATTTACGAACACATAAGAATCTGTAGGTTTTGGTGCAGACAATGGCCTAACCAACCGGAGGCCCATCGGCAAGTAGGCTCGATTACCAGCCAGACACGAGAGAACGGCGGAAATCGAGCCTAATCGGCAAAACGCAGAGCTTTCATTTCAGCAATTATGGAATTTTAATTTTTCGTTTCCATGGCAACATGTAGTTAAGGGATATGCACCATAAGCTTAAACAAATAGAACTTGGTAAATAAGTTGGAAGCATTGGAATGAAAGTATTTGCCGATAAACTAGAGTACGAAGAGGGGAAATTCATGAATTTTAAAAAATGTGGTTTCCATGGAAACCAGTGGACGTCCACCTTGGCACTATATCTGCTATCAATGTGCCAAATTTTATGCTTGTATCAAAAAGTACACAATTTGCCTGAAATTTCGAGTTATGCCGCCGGACTATAGTAGCCGGCAAAATGTGTGCGAACGTGTTCCACGAACCAACCATTTCTTTCTGAACCAAAACTCCTTGGGGTGGGAGAAAGCTTATTGTTCATATTGCTCGCTCTTAAAGCAGTAAAAAGATCGTGACGGGGCTTTTCCGCTGTGACACTATTTACACGGCATTGCTAGACTTCATCTGAGTATCTCCCGTGAACTTCGCGGTAAAATGAGATGTATGCTTAGCGGATGATATTCTTTTCCTAAACAGGGAGAAAACCAAGCAGTCGTTGTAAGTAGGCAGTGATAATTACTCGACTATATTGGAAATACGACAGCTTCATTGAAGATGTTTTACAATATGTAAATTTGGCTGTAATCAAACAGCTCTCGCGTTTTGAGTTTTACGAACAAAGCTAGTTATTGTTTTGTCCAACAATACTTCACAAAAGAAACAGTTAGAGGTGAATAACAGAGAAATACCTATACGTATGCGCGTATAGACTGCGCATGCGAAGTTCGCTTATTTCTGAGCGATACTGTATGTCATAAAAAATTAACTGTAGTGTTTCACAGAGTATAATGTGACTATAATGTCAAATTCATAACAGTTTCGAGTTGATTTTACAACATTGCAGGTTGCTGTTGGAGAGACAACTGATTTTCAATACCATAATGTTGGTGTGACAGAGTTTAGAGTATTTAACAAAATATTATTTTATATATAATTTTATTAACCATTTTTTTCGGAATGTCTATGCTCAATGTTGATGTTTAGCCACCGTTCATTTTCTCAGGAAAACAGGTTTTCACAGGCTACAATAATAGCCCTCCCTATGTACCGAAACACATCATGAAGTTCTGCTCAAAGATTCTTTTCCAATTGCCATTAAAAGTATTATTACTCTCGTCTTTTTTGAGGACAGAGGAGACAAGGCATAACATCAATTAGTATATACCACACAAGTGAATAGTACTTTTCGCGCACGCTGATTGGCTAGCTCGGAGGTGATTAGCCAAGCACTATTCACCTCCGAGCAGCAGAAGAAAAACAAAATGGCTTCCCGTTTCGCTTCGGTTTCCGAAGAGGAAATTATTTCAGTGAACGACAAGGTTGTACCAAAAAAACAAAAAATGGCAGTTAAGTTTGATGTACACAGTACTTAATGGTAAGTTATTTATCTCTCCAACCTCATATTCTAAGGAAAAAATACAACGGCTTGTTTACGAAAACTGTCGAGCAGTAAAATTATAATGTAAACAATGAAACATCTAATTACAGCTTGGTTTCAACAACAAGAGGAATTTACTCATCACTGAGGAAATGACATCGCAGCAACTTAACAAGTGCCTGCAAAAAAATTATTTGTCGGCAAGACGGCGAGACGGAACTATTTACAATAAAAAAACTCGCTTACCGCTATTCGGGCGTGCATCGCAAGGCGCGCGAATATTTTTGTCCGACCATTTGTCTGTATATCGTCACAAATAAAGTTACTCTTTGGTCCGCTAGTTATTCAGTTTGTGTGGTATATACTAAAACAATTATTCACCTCAGTGTCGGTGGATATCCACCACTATTCACCTCCACTTCAGTTAATAATTGTTAAATATTAATGAAAGCTGAAATAACCAAAAATTCTGAAACAAAAAATGCCACATGTACGCAATATCTATTCAAACCTAGTAAACCCCCGACCTGAAGACAGTTTCCTTTGGATTTCCTATCATAACGTTACCATTATGTCTTGTGCAAAACAATTCTTCACAGTTCAGTTCATAGGGTAACAATTACCATACTCAATATCGTTCTCCCTTTCGGTAGCATTTTCACCATTTAGGTGTAGTCTCTGTGAAAAACTACAAAAATTGCAAAACCGAGCAGCTAGAGTTATTCTGCAAGCCAGCTGTGAGATAAACTCAAGCCTGCTTCCTGAAACTTTGAAGTGGGACAAGCTATCATTAAGAAGACGAACATAGAGAGCTATGATGCTGTTTAAATCCCTGAACGGGTTAGCCCCAGTCTACTTGCAAGATTTATTCAGTGAGCGACACACAGACTATGACATGCGTGATTCTTTCCGTAAGTTAAACTTACCCAAGCCGCGTACCGACTATTTGAAAAGTAGCTTTGGCTATAGCGGTGCCTTACTATGGAATTCTCTTCCTGAAAATATTAGGGCGATTAGATCAATTGGGCAGTTGAAGACGAAAATCAACCGCGCACTTAAAACATCCGATTCCCACTCGGCAATCTTGTAAATCAGTTTTTATAGTTATTTTTGCTCTTACAACCCGCGCACTGAGCGAACTGTGAATCACGCAATCTCTATTGTTTCCAATCTTAATTGTGTCCGGGTAATGTTTTCTCGCAAAACGTTGTTGCTACATATTGCGTAATGTTTTTGTGAGCGCCAAAGAGTTAAAAGAGCGCGGTTTTAGGTTTTTTAAACTTCTTGTCTTTTATTGTTTCGTTTCCTGACATTTGAGATGAGGACACTTTGGCCATTCTTTGTGAATTGAGCCGGGGTCATTCAATAGTTTTACTGATAAACAACACAGCTAAAAGAGTTTAAGCCATCAATATGTCGTTTACCATCGCAAAAAGTGGCATCTTTACGACTGATTTAGGATTAAACATCGGTCACCAAATGTGGAAAGTAAATACACTTAGGTTATACTAGTTAATAGTAATGACAAAACCTAAATACAAATATAGACGCGAATTTATGTAAAACAACATGAACATTCTTTCCTACAACTTACATAACCATACCAACTTGTTGTTTGTTGTAGAGCTATGAATAAATAGTGCGTTTATCCAAAAGCTACTACGAATACATAGTGTATTTCAGCGAATTATGTGGGAGAGCCAAATTCAACTAAATAAAGCGACAAAATTTCAAAACACTCCGTTTCCTAATTAATAAAATCGAACACAGTTCTGACTAAAGTTCACTCGTTTCACACTTTACAGAAAAATTGTTTACTTCTCGGAGATGCGCACCGATTCAGCTTTACTTTGCGTGACTATAGCATGATCTTGGTTCATCAGGAGGGTTTGAATCTCCGGTAATCTCCAGGTCAGGGCTGAATAGGTTCTTTTTCTTGCCAAAGGTTAAGGGTTTCGGATTCCTTAGTCATGTCACTCCATTGTTGCTGCTCTGTGTTAACACTCTTTCCGCCATACTTAGCTCTGAGGCTAAACTGATATTTGGAGATGGCCTCACTCAAAAGACCACTTTGGTACTGTGGTCCAATCTCGATGGACCAGTTGTGCTCTATGGAGGACATTTCACTCCTGTTGAAGCCAACGGGTTTCGTAATGTTTTTTTGCCAGTCGACTGCACTGTCGGTTTTGTTTGCAAAATATTCTATATTATGCCAATAACCAAACGCTTTTCCAGTGGTTTGTGCTATGCCGCCAGGTAGAAAGTTGAGGACTGACTCGTGAATGTTGAAAGTGGCCGGGTTTTTGTCGAGATTCGCGTCGGTGCTTCTGCGGTAAGCGACACTCCATTTGTCTGCTTGCTTCAAACAGTAGACATAACCAGAGTTGAAATGACCAGTCGTACCCCAGAAATAGAGACCATCTTTGAAGGCTTGATGAATGTTATATTCAACGGCGCCCTCATCAGTGTTCATGTTCTTCACTTGTCGGTAAACGCCCCTGTTGGCAAATACGATGTAGTATTTACCAAATGCAGAGTAGTAGTGGCTTCCTCCGCGACAATTGCGATGTAGACTGTACACCACAGCATCTTTGTCTTCACTCATGTTGGTGACTCTACGATACTCGTTCCCTTTAATGATGTAGAAATAATCTAAGCCAGTAGCCAAGTAGTGATCGCCCCACTGACAAGCTGGACTCAGAGGGTAAATCTTGATATCACTCCCTTCACTGAAATTTGTACTTCTCATAAAGACGCCCAGATCTGAACGAATGATATAATAATAGTAGTAAGAGCCACAAAAGTCGATTCCTCTGGCCTCCTGTGCACTCTTCGGCACGATCTCTGCATAATCTGGGTGGTTAGCCATAGCTTGAACTCAGTGTCTGCAGCTGAAGTTAACCTTTCTTCTTGAGCATTTGCGAAGGGCGTCGATTGTGACAGTGACAACAACAAACTATCACATGCACTTCCTTCTCGCAAGTAGCGCGCGCAGGTCTCGCGCCAGTCCCCTTCTTCCCTTAAGGCTGGTTTCCACTAGCGACGGAGTCGGAGTCGTAATCGTAGTCGCGATCGTAAGATCAGAGAGCTTATGACTTATAGTAAAAATCGAAAATCGGAGTAGTAAGCAGAGTCATAAGCTCGACGGAATCGGAATCAGAAGGATCAGAATGTTTCCATTTTGACCGCCGCAACGTGGTATAATCATTGGTTGGTTCTTCCGCTTCTGCATCCGATTCCGTGATGTATAAGAGCAGCTCAAAACTACTATTCATACAAATTTTCCTCCAAATGGGTTATTGGTTTTGTTATAAACTATCTTGCGTGACGAGGCATTTACACAATGGCCCAGAGAGCTGTCATGTTGGTTAAAAAAGTGACTTATTTTGGGGAATTTAGCTTACTGAACATTTCATGCATTAAATTAAAATAGGTATTGTAAATACTTTTGTTCTTGGGCCATCGTAATTTAATCAAAAATAAGACACAAACAGCAGTGATAAACATGTCGAATTTCTACATTTTATGACTTGACGTTTCGTATGTACTCTACATACATTTTCAAAAGTAACCGTTGAAATTTAAAACAGCTATTTATATATAATAAAGGTGAGGGGACTGGAACATAGATTAAGCAAATACTTAACATTAAAATATAAAATAAGTACAGATTAATAAAGCAGCACCTTCGTTTAGTTTTACCAATGTAAAAAGCATTACAATCCCAACAATTTACATTGGTAAAACTAAACGAAGGCTTCACGATAGAAAAACCGAACATTTTAAGGCCCTCGCTAAAAATGACAATACTTCAGCCATTGCTGACCACGTCAAGGCCACTGGACATAACATCAAGTGGGACCATTTTGTTATTTTAGCGAAGGGCAAAACAGACTATCATTGTAAAATAAAAGAAATCTTATTTATTCAAGAACTTGAGCCAGCTTTCAACGTCAACGTCGGAAGTGAAAAGCTGATGCTTTATTAATCTGTACTAATTTATATTTTACTATTAAGTATTTGCTTAATCTATGTTCCAGTCCCCTCACCTTTATTATATATAAATAGCTGTTTTAAATTTCAACGGTTACTTTTGAAAATGTATGTAGAGTACATACGAAACGTCAAGTCATAAAATGTACAAATTCAACATGTTTATCACTGCTGTTTGTGTCTTATTTTTGATTAAAATAGGTATTATTTTTATGTTTTTGAGTTCCTCGAGGATAAATATACGCTTGTGCAGGAGAACACAGTGGCAGATGTTTCTGTTGGTTTCCGGCCCCCATTTTGGTGCCAATCTGGATGGACACCAGCACGGCGTCTCCATACAAATCTCTATAAATTTGGGTAAAAACATTCTCCGCATGTCTTGCTCATGAAAAATTGCTGTGACCTAAATCTTGGCGAAAGTCTTTGCATATTAATATCAGGCACCCCAAGGTTCTCAATAACGGTGACCACATTATGATCGGTGGTAGAGACTGGGACGAGCAAAATAAGTCTCTTGCACAACTGCTTAGAGACTGGAGGATCACAACCTGACCCTGCGACGTGAAAAATGCGAATTTGGAAAAGCGCGATCCATCGACTTTCACGGACACCCTTTTACACAAGAAGGCCTTAAGCACGTTCGCGCTAATTGTTTCTCCGCATCCTTATGGCTCACGCAAGTCCACATGCCACGTCATGCATCGAGCGCGCGCGCAAAGTACAAAAATGAACAATGAATAGGGCAGATGGCCATTGCTATAGCATTGATTGCATTTAACGATCTTGGATGTTCGGTGACTCCTACTTTTCTTCTCAGAAAGAGATTTCATTTACAATTATCTCCACATTGTCCAAAAATGAACAAAAAGTAAATGTGGGAAGTTAAAAAAATTCAAGACTGATTTCTGTCCACTGGACATGGAATCTTGCCATCTTGCGGCTGCAAGGCGCGTGAAACTATGGTCGCTAAATGCGAATTTACTCTTTTAGGAACCTCACCAGCTGACTAAATTCGCTTAATAGGTTCATTTAAACCATATTTGGCAGAGAACACTTCCCTTCAAAGCTCTAATTGCAATATTTTGGGACTGTGGTCCCCCAGTTTTTACATTTCTGACATCGTTAACGCGTCATCTTTCAATGGTAAAATTTATCTGCGACGGAAGCCCAGTAGGACTAGGAGGAGGACTGTTTCAGAAGATTGGCAAATGATTCCAACTTGTACACTGTGTGAGCCGGACCTTAACTTACGCAGAGAAAAGGTACTCTTAAATCGAGAGAGGCACTGGGAGCAGAATTTACTACAACCAGGCTCCCAATGTACCTGCTTGGCGCACCAAAGTTCAAGTTAGCAACAGACCACAAGCCACTGATTCCATTGCTCAACAATCCAACAGCTAAACTACCACCGCGCATCGAAAGACTCGCCTTGAAAATGCAGAACCTCGACTTCGAAATGATTGACATCCCTGGTAAAACCAACATGACTGACTACATGTCCAGACACCCATTGCCAGAGACAGGGACTGACGGTCTCGAGAAATATGTCATCGCCAATCCAATCAGAGCACGTTGATGTCCTTGCCAAAATCAAAGAAGAAACCGCAAAAGACAGAGACCTTTCAAAGCTCGCTTCGGCCACGCAAACAGGCAAATGGACCAAGACCAGAGACCTCAAGCCATACTTCGACCTGAGAGCAGAGCTATACAAGGCAGAAGGACTGATCCTAAGAATTGACAGAATCATTCTCCCTGAATCACTGAGGGACAGGATTATCCAGATAGCCCACAAGCAAGGACACTTGGGTATCAGCAAGACTAAGGAAATGCTTCGCCAAAAGTACTGGTTTCCCGTTATGAACTCTCGCATTGACACCGTTTTGAGCACTTGCTTTGACTGCCAGAAAGCAACAAACACACTGCATACGGAATCAGCCGAAATGACGAAGCTACCAGAGAGACCTTGGGAAACTGTTGAAATTGAGTATGTACTGGTGATAACCGACCAACACTCAAGGTACCCAGAGGTTGAGTTTGTTTACCCGACAGCCATCAAGCCAGTACGGAGAAGTTGAAGAAAGTCTTCGCCACTCACGGAGTTCCTGAGACAGACCAAACAGACAATGGACCACCGTTCAACTCAGAAAACTTCAAAGTGTTTGCATCAGAAATGGGGTTCACACAAAACAATCACGCCACTACATCCCAAAGCCCAGGGACAAGTACTGAGAAGGCTCTAAAACGCACGAACAAAACTGCCGCGATAGCCCTTGCAGAAGGCATTGATCTCCACGAAGCAACTTATGACATGTTATATGCCGAGACGCATCCAAATTCAAGCTGCTCCAAACAACATACACCCCAGCAAGAGACAAGCTAAGGAAACCACCTACTGTAAGACCAGTAGTGCCACCAGCAGGTAAATGCCAGGCAGCACCAGCTGCAACCCAGGAAGCAACTCCAGTGGCTGCACCAATAGCCACCCAAGGCATTGTTACCCAATGTGCCAATTGAGGCAATACCTACCAACCAAACTCCACCACTGCACAGATCACAGCGACAGACCAAATCTACATTTGATGGGCATCTGAAGGACTACACCACATGAACTGTGAATTGACTTCGAACATCGACCAGGCCTACTCTGGGACCTTAAGTCGCCTTAAGTCGCCTAAAGTCGCCTAAGTCACCTTAGGTCAATATTGGTTACACAATGTTATAAGGGTTCCCTCCTTTTAAATTGTACCCATAAGGAGGATATTAAGCTGGACAATAGGTAAACTCAGCTCCAATCATAAGGATCAGAGGAGGAGGCATGATAGCCGAATGATTAAGAAGTCCTATTTTGTCCCCTAGCAGGGATCACCCATTGTGTTCTTAGGTAAGATACTGTACTCTCACAATGCCCTTCCCCCTCTCCCAGATGTAAAACTAGGAGGTGGTTGGGGGGAGAAAACCCTGCAATGGAGGACGAGTTGATATGAGGTAGGCAATGGCTTCACATACATGGAAACCACTTGTTATAACAGTTGTGCACCTGTCAAACCACCATTTGTTAAATAGCATGATTAATTCCTGCAAACAATACTGAATTAGGAAATGTCTCTGTGACAATGTATACTCCTACTTAATTTTTGTTTTGTATTTCATTGTGAGTTGATCGAAAGGTTGACACTGTGTGTTATCTCCAGGAAATGAATAAAAATATGATTGATGACAAAAAAAGCAAATGACTGTGGCTGCAATAATTTATTTATATATTTACTGAATCAGATCAAACTTACAGTTCTGGGTCATCAAAGTAAAATTAAAAAATAAATAGAAAGGTATTCTGGAGAAAAGCTACATTTTTGCCAGTCACTTTTACATTGAGTAGTACAAATGCGGTAATCCAAAGTCTGTTGAACTGAACTAAAGCTGAAGTTTAGACACTTTACTTACCCAGAGCAAAAGAGTCACAAAAGTGGGCCATTTCTCCAGCATAAACCTGCACTACAAGCTTCCACCGCCGTATTCGACCAACTGTGCATGTTCTAACTTTGCAACTCAACGAACCTACTAAAGGCATAAATATTTATCCAACATAAGGCTTTGACAGCTTTTTCGTATATCTCGTTAGTTTGGTGTTCAACATAGATGAACGAACCTCTCCTATTCCGAGAAAAACTTTCAGCAGCAAACGTGGCCGCTGGTCCAACATTTGAGCACGTGACTTAGTTTGTTTGGGCTGAAGTACACACGAGACCACTCACGTGCTTTTCCCTCGTGGAGTAGATTATCATGCTGGCCTGCAATCTTTGAAGTCTACACCCACAGAGACAGTCCACCTTCTTTCTATTAACTGGCTACTTGCTTGTATTGTGGAAAGAAAAATCGTCCCGGCCACACAATTCGAGGTAAAGTAAATAATTTTTTTCGCTATAGCAGATAGTATGGCCGTACTTGGCGGGAGAGCTCGAATTTTCCGCGGTACGGTTGCGGTACGGGCGAAAAGAAGGGAAACTAGCGAGGTGTCCGGCTCCTCACTACGAAGCATGGAAACTAGGATAGCGGTGCAAAGGTTATTGGGAGAATTAAAATGGCGGAAGGCAGTGTTCGTAGTGCAAGCATCAGTTTGTTTAATTTCGTTGTGACTCAATAATTTCTGGACAGCTGCAAGGTATTTTAATTAGCTCTATTTTACAATTCTTGTGTCAAAGTCAGCCTGATACTTGGACTAAATAAATGCAGCTTAATGGTGTTACAAGCCCAAACACAAAACTTTAAACTTAGTGTTATTTCATTTTTTGTAGGTCAAACGCTGCGGGGCTGAACCAAGTCAAAACTTGGACCTTGGCCCTGGTGATCCGATTAGCGGAAGTAGAGATCTTCCAACAAAATTCGGTTCTCTGTAAGTGAGACGTCAAAGTTTTATGAACCAGAAAGTGGTTGGGAAGACAGGAAAGGAAGTCTTCTTACCAAGGACCATAAGTTTTCACGTGGTTGGCAAAATGGTATTGGGGTGTTTTCTCTGACAAAGGCAGGAGAACAACAAATTGGTTGGGTCCCAGAAAAGGATCAGTGAACTATGGATGCTGTTGGAAAGGCATGTGATTTGCCTAACTTCCATGCCAAAATCGACAATACAAGTACCAAAAATATTGGAGACAATTTTACCAAAGTAACAATTTTTATAATAATAATTATTAAGTAACAATTTCATAATCTCAAAACATATCGAACTAGCGTGTTTCCTCTCCCACTTTATCGAACTGAAAGTTCAATCTGGGAACGTGCCCTATACAAAATTCTTCTTCTAATTCGAATATTGAGGAAAACTGTTAGACAAGAGCAAATCCAGGACACAAAATCGACACGAAACCGAACCAGCGTGTTCACCACAGAATTGAACGAGCCTTTTCATGAATCGAAACAGTGTAGTCCTTCTCTGTTTACCTATATCGAACTGAAAATTCCATCAGGCAGCGTTTTTTTGAAAGAGTGTGTTCACCAGTCGAACCACGAGAACAAATCCATTGTTCAAATCTAGCATATCGAACTGAAGGTTCAGTCGGCAGTGTTACCGAACAGAACTGAACGAGTGTGTTTATCATGCAGTCGAATCCAGTGTGCAAAACACAAGTCTAACCTGTTTGCCACAGAATTAAACGAGCGTGTTCATCAATCAAACTAGGGTGTTCCCATTCACTTTGACTTTGCCAATCATATTGAACTGAATGTTCGACCGAGCAGCGATGCTGGATTGCGTGACGAACGTTACCGGCCGATAAACGCGGTATAATTTTCCCTCGGAATCCGTCATGCTGTATTAATAGACCCCTTATTACACCACAAATTATTTGCTCGTTGGCACTCTATCGACTGGTATACCTAGTTTTTAGCTCTTTTTTAGTATTGCCATTGTTTTGTATTATTATTTTCACTATTATTAGAGTTGTCATTATTTTATATTTTTAGTTTTTATTTATTCCTAGATGTTTTTGTATTTATTCATATTTTAACACATTTCTCTTAAATTTTATAGTTGGCGTGATGTAGATTTAACTCGAACGACTTTTCTTCGCCCGAATTTTTTTTTCGCCCGTTTAGACTTTTTCCCGCCCCCACTAAGTGCCCCTGGGTCTCTGAGGGTGAGTTAAGGAGGCTCGAAAGGATTTTTCGTTGCTGCAGCGTTTATGAAACGATGGAAGATTACAAATAACGATATTTAATGGTGTGGGCAAACTATATGTCTTCTTGCAACTCTATTGCTGGGCTATACTTTGAGGGTACTTGTGACGTCATATCAGTTACCATGGCAACGCACAAGGTGCACAGAAACGTCCACTAAATTTTAGTTTTTGGAAATTATCTGAAAAACTGATTCGGTGACCTATCATTTTTATTTCTTTGTTGGAAAGTTCCCTAAATTCTTTAACTTTTCAGACAGTATGGAAAAAAGTTATTCAGTAGAATTAAATGTATTTAAAATGCGATTTATGGCTTACGGAAAATTCTACTAGATAATTTTCTCCGAAACTTTTATATTTGAAGTGCCATCGTGAATGGAGCGTGCATGCAAAAAATCAAGATAGGTCACCGAACAAAATTTCGAGCTAGAAACAAATGTTTTCTGCAGATGTTATTTCCGGTTCGCGTGATTTTATGCAAGATTTCACTTCCGGTTTGCTAATTTTGATTCAGTCAACTGACGCGTGCGCGCGCGCGTGCAGCTAAAAACTCTTTTTGAGCCTCCTTAAGGTAATTCCTGAGTAAAAGAACCCGCCATAGATTTCCGATGAAACTTGGTATGGTATCATTACAGCACAAGGAGATGTTAAAAACGTGATAAAAAGAGGGCGTCTCCGTGCTTGTTTTCATGCCACGATGCTGACAAATATGGTTATTTAGGTGACTTGTGGTTATCTCAGTGCGGAACAAATAAGCTCGATTATTTTTCAATGCGGCGTACTATATCACGCAGAGTTAGACTTTCTTTGATTGCTTATTTGTCTACGTCCCAGCATTAAGCCATCTATTTTGGCTTTATGTAGGTGCGTGATAACTGTCAGAGTTATTTGATCCCTAAATCTTCTAATAGCGATGACAATACCACGTACTCCCTACTGTGCAATGGGCATTTTGGCTTAATACAATATGGCTTCTCTAACTCATATGTTGCTTTAAAATTTCAAAGATTTCTATCTACTGAAAACTTAACGGAATAAAATCGTGTCTGGTAATAAAAAGATTATTTGAAAAATAATAAAGTTTGTGTGTTGATGGCGAGGGTTTCAATTTTTCTTCTCAAATTCGATAAAAATTCATCAAGTTTAAACAAAGGAAATCATCACTCTGCTAAGATATCTGATAGCAATTAGCAGATATATTTTACGATTATTACATTTCTCCGTTTCGTGGTTATTTTTAGTTTCGATTGAGAACTCATATCAAACACTCGAGAGAGTGTTTCATTGGCTATCCAAACACCTCGAATTTCGACAAAAATACTCCCCTACGCGTCGTATCTTCAACTTTCTTCTCAATGTTAACCCCGATCTATTGATGACCATCATAAGTGCGCTTGCTTTGAGTATATTGTATTCCTACTGCTCTTTAGTCTTGTCTAAAAGTAATTTGCAACAATTACAATTCGTCCACAACTTCGCAGCTCGGATAATTACTGGTGCGAAGACTGAATTTTGAAGTGTAATCACATGGGCCCGAGGGCAATTTAAGGAATAATTTCACGCGTATTTTAAAAGTTTTCACAAAAAGTTTATCACATAAATTACAAAATTCTGTGCAAAGGACAACTTTCAAAGTGTTGCCGCCGTGTAAACAGATTTGCCGGTTGTCATTAAAGAACAGACTAGAAGTAACACGGAAAAAGCCTACTATAATAGTAAGCAAAACGCAGTTTCGTATTGTTTTGCTTTTTTGGCGAGTTTGCGAAAGGTTTTGAAAGGAAAGTCTGATGAGTGCAAGTACCTCATTTGCATAGTGCAGCACGTGCACTTTCAAGTCCGAGTCAGTGTTTAAAATTGTTAACAAATCTTGACAGAGCTTGATTTTGTTATCTTTTGAGCTGAGGTTACCCTGGTCCCGATTTTTCACCGCATGAGAGAGCTGCGAGAGAGCCGCGAAGCGGCAAACACGAGTCGCGAAGCGACGAGAACGAAAAACCTCTGGTTACCTTGGACTTGAATCTCACTTTCATGCAGACGCCAGCTGTCAAACGCATAAATTTGATAATTCAAAAAGCGACCAATGGAAGCTTAGCAATCACGTGCTTATCAGCCGCCAATGTTTCCACTCGGGTGGTGAGGAGTGGTATCTTTTGACCTACTTGGCCGGGGTCAATGTGCGTGTTTGCGAGAATGTTTTCATCCGCAACAATCGCGAAGCTAGGTTCTGCTGTTAAACATATTACGAAGCAAGTATATCCACTTTTTATTTTGTAAGAAGGGCTCGGGACTTTCGAATAGAAAGGCATAAGCTTCTTTGAGCAGACGGTGCTCGTCGACGTCTTCGTTAAAATGGAAATGAAATGTTTTTGCAATTCGCGAATATGAGAGTCAACCACCAGAAACTTCAAAGTACACAACCAATATGACATGGTGAGGGTATGAATAGCCTGTCAGGCTCAGGTATTTGCCGACATCAGTGATCAGCCGAATTATAATCAATTGACTTTCTATGTCCGGTTGGCAGAATGGCGAACACATCTTTGCGATTTATGACTGCGAGCAAGGCTTTGATATTCGTTGACACTTTGGAAAACGCTCCTCGAGTACAGAGTCAAATTCCTTCAAAGACACTGTCGGAAACCAAATCAATGTAGAACATAAACGAATCTTGAACTTTTATATAAACTGAGAACTGCAGTACTTTGAAAACAAATTATTTCCCTGGTAGAGATAGATATAGGTAAACGTTTGCACACAAGAAGTGAGTAACAAAAATCCCCACCGTCCCCTCGGTATTGCCAATCAAACAGACCAATCGTATTTATTTGCGTGTTTTGTAAAAATATCAACCAATCCGAGCTCGAGGGTCAGATCCTGACCCTGGCGTCTGCATGAAAGTGAGATTCAAGTCCAAGGTAACCAGAGGTTTTTCGATATCACCGCTTCACGACTCGTGTTCACCGCTTCGCGGCTCTTTCGCAGCTCGCTTATGTGGTGAAAAATCAAGAAAAACCTCTGGGACCAGGGTAAGCTGAGGTGCTCCAACAATTTTCACCAACGCCAAAAGGCTGCTAACATCATCCGTGTTTCTTCAACAAAGAGAAATTTTATACTGCGGAAATAAAATAGTCGTTAAAGTTGATTGAAGAAAACGTCATCGTAACTTTGCTGATTAATTCTGCTGTGTTTACATATTTTCAGCTAAGCTTTTAAGTGGCAGTCTCTCTAAAAGCGGTCCACTGCATTTCGCGTCGGAAAAAAGTTTCCCCTCAAACTTTTCCCGGTGAACTATCTTGGGTCATAAGTAAATCCAAACACTTTAGTGTTTGCAAATACATCAAAATAATTTTTTTAGAGCTCAAAGCAATCATAGCCAGAAAACGCATAAATTTGAGTGTTGCAAGGACAGAAAATTGCCCAAATTGAGAAGCTCACTGCTCAAACACCACCAAACGTAACAAAATATTGT
The DNA here is from genome assembly GCA_022496165.2 of Catalaphyllia jardinei. Lineage (NCBI taxonomy): Eukaryota > Metazoa > Cnidaria > Anthozoa > Scleractinia > Caryophylliidae > Catalaphyllia > Catalaphyllia jardinei. The sequence goes on from CM042752.1 coordinate 13,449,082, forward strand.
TATGATCCCTACATCGGGTGATCCTTCAAAGGTAAGAAATGCACGTTGCTTTTGATATATTTTGTTTTGCATGATCCTGAAAATTTACCAATTACCACCCGTTATATCACTTTCTGAAAACCTGCGAAAATAGCTTGTCTTCGCTGCCGTTTATTTCCCAAGTCCAGTCCCAGCCGCTCAAAACTCCAACTGAATGCTGCTAAGCAAAGGTTAGGAAGCATAGAATGTAAAAATACCATGCGCTTTTTATCTTCCTTTCTCACAGCGACTTCGAACTTTCTGGGCTTTGTGCGATTATGCAAATTAGGTTGTCACGCTAGCTCAGATCTGTACGTCCCCTAAAATGATCCCGGCCCGCAAATGATCCCAGTACCGCAAATGATCCCCAAATTGGACCGCAAATGATCCCAAGACCGGAAATGATCCCCAGATTGTACCGCAAACGATCCCCGGAACGGAAATGGTATCTTTGCCGCAAATGAAGGAAATGAGTGGACTCAGGAATTTGGACGGTGGATTTATTTCATCCATTTTTTCTTAAAATTACTAACATCCAATTTAAATGGAACAGGTTCTATAGGTAGCACAAGCAAGATGTAAAGTATGTGAACAGTTTAAATCAGTAAATTTCACAACTGTAAAAATGATATACAGCGTCACGAATTACAATGTACACCCATCCTCGGAAACCCAGGGGCTACTAGTCGGGACGATGCGATATTTCCGGGCGAGCGATATTTTCGGGCGAAAGTTTATTATAAGAGCTGAAGAGCCCCTGGGAACTTATTCTTACCGAAGCAGTTCCAGAAGTGGTCGAATTCCGCTGCGCTGATTGGGCAGAAAAATATTTTTCTGGCCAATCATGCGAGGAGCTCTAGCCGCGTAACTCTGCCGCCTTCTTTCACAAAGTAGTTTTCTTCATCGATCGACCTAGTTGCTTGGCCCGTACAACGGAAGGTTGTCGTGGAGAGTTTCAGAAAAAAAAATTCAACCAAGCCAAAGAAATCGCTACCGTTAACATGAGAGCTAGGAACCAATACTCTTCCATCAATTAACTCGGCGGATTTATCGAAGGTATATCGTAAATTTTTATGGCTAATGTACGCGATTTTTACTCTGTTGCTTTTGCTTCGGGGGGACGCTAGTCGAGTACCCAAGGTTACTTGTTATTTCTCCTCGATCGTTAATAACTTCTTATGCAAATCGCCGTTGCACGGGCCACGCAACTATGTCGACCGAACGTGGGAACAAGCGGCTAATTAGTGCAGTGCACGCACCTTTTCTTGTTCTTGCTATCGCGCCAAAAACTCCTGTAGCAATATATATGGGTATGGCACTAATTAGCCGCTTGTTCCCACGTTCGGTCTCAGTTTTTGGGGTTTCTTCATGACGTTCAATTTTTTTCTGTATGGCGTTACGGGATAAACCACTGTAATAATGCGAGGTATGCACCTTTAATTTCCTGGCGCCCTCACCTTTTGTTTCTTGGTAAGTGCGATCTACTATTTGGTGACACCACCACCAGCGCTAACTCGCTGAAAACGCTTCAGAATGGCCTCAAACAACGTGAAACAACAAAGAATACGACAGGAAAGCAAGCTAAGTTAGTTTTATTTACAGAACGTTAGATGTTAGGTATTTAAAGCAAACCCGTAAAGTTCCCATACAAACCCTTGTAAATCGCATCTTTGTAACACAACACCGCTCGAAGGCAAGAGTCACGTTCGCGTACGTTTCATTTACATAAGTCGCGCTTGGGCCGCCTGTGTTCTAACTAGGGAATTCATCAACTATGCGCGAACTTCGTTTCATTCGACTCTCTTAGAAACTTCTCTGACATAACATACTTCTGTTTTCCTTTTGGCATTATCCTCCTTGCTATTATCCCCTACACCGTAAACAAAGGGAAACGAAACGAATGCAAGGGCAAAGAAAAACCTCAACTAATCCATGTTCCCACAGCTCTCCAATCAAGGCGTGATTTACTTGCAGCAAATGCTTTAAGCTTTTACACTTTCCCACGCGACTTTCGTAGCCACAATGTCTACACGAAGAACTGTCTCGTGCAAAAGCGAAAGCTCTACTCGAACGGTATGCAAATACCTCCAAGGACACTGCGGTAATTTTAAACGCTTAATTTAATATTTGCAAGATTGAATTGTGAAGGAAAATGCATTTTCAAATAACAGTTAACAAAATTAAAAATGTTTCCTTATGTCAGTGTCTATTTTTTCGCTGTGTTTTCTAAACGAACCATTTATACAGTCACGTAGTGTTTTTACCATCTTTCATAGTTGAATCTTCTTCACTTAGCACAATTAAAGAAAATACACATCCATGAACTATTCGTGGAGTCCACGCCATTCTCGATGTTTTGCGACACCATTTGCAGGAACATTTCCGGTCTTGGGATCATTTGCGCTCCAATTTGGGGATCATTTGTGGTACTGAGATCATTTGCGGGCCGGGATCATTTGCGGGGCCGTACAGTATTTATTGCGTGTGCAAAAATGACGCAAGTAATCTTAAGAAGTAACGAGAACCACTTGAGCACTTAAAAGGCGTTAAAACTCCTTGTTATATGTAGCAATAGTTTCAAACTCCGTTCAAACATGTATTCAAGCCTAGGGCCAAAAAATATGCCAAAAAAGTTTGATAGCGGAGCTATACTCCGAAGGGCCGCCAAGCGGAGCCCCATACTCATATAGGAAAGAAAAGGAAACCCTTGAGTTGATTTTCTCATGTTTATCATGGCTAGCGGCATTGCTCGTGGGCGCGTACGCACGACGACGACGGCGGTGGAGTCGCGCAACCATTCTCGTCCCCAGAGCCCACGATCCTTCTGACCTGTGACAGGGATCGAGAGCTCTGGCCCGATCCAATTTTCTGAGCATGCGCAGAGTATTCGTTTCGAATTCTCAACCAATCGGATTTGCTAGATTTGACAATAAGTCTGTGAATCACGGACTTCTGGTGTTGGACCAAACCAGAGCTCTCGATCCCTGCCACAGGCCAGAAGGATCGTGGACTCTGGGGACGAAAATGTCGCGCAACATGGCGTCCATATTCCAAATAACAGGTTGACAGAGACATGCAGAGTTGGGTTACCGTGTACTTCTTTGGTATTGGACATCCATTTTACGATCAATTGACACCTGTCAGAACCAGGTATCTGCTGACCAGTATCACGTGACTATATCGCGGGCTCAAGTCTACAACTCCTTGAGGTCACGTGTTTTCTGGAAGTTGACCGCTGACCAAGTGCTAGTTTTCGATTGGGCTCATGTCAGGTTAACTTGTTGAAAACAGGGTAGGATTGTTTGGAAATCTGTTAACGCTAGCCCAGGAGTAAAATTTAGTCGAATTATAACTTTTTCTTCTGTAAAAATGTTTTTTCTGCTTTGTTTTGTTTATATAGTGATTATAAAATTCAAAACAGAAAGCCAAATAATTAACAGAAAGCCTCACGGCAAAGTTACAAAACTCAAATCCAAATGCTACCTATTCCGGGTTTAGCTTAGTCGGGCACTGCATAACCTAGACAAGGAGCTATGCTTTTAGGCTGGCCTAAATCTATACATCAAACATCTGGTAAAAGAGTTCTATTTCGGACGCGATACATGGCGTTACATGAGCGCGCCTTAAAGGGCATGCGCAATTCAATTCTCGTCCAAGGTTGTAAAAGCCTGTCTTTGATCGAGGATTGCTCGAACACCTACGGTACAACCTATGATAAAATTTTCACAGTTGATTTGTTGAGGTGAATCACGTTTAGAGCCAAACTTTTAAAAAAATCTCTCACAGATTTTTATTTTACTTTGCATGAATGTTAAATCAGACCCAATTTCTTATTCCAGAAATTTTGAGGTGGGGTCGTAAGGGTAGATTTTGAGAAAAACGTGACTTAACCTACTAGTGCCCAGTCTCTCTTTGGGTACTCGGTCGTTCATTTTGGTCATTTGCTGACGTTTAATTGTTCAAATTTCACATAGAAAGGTAAAAGACCTGAGCAAACAGTAAATAGTGAAGGGAAAAACAGCTTGGAACCTTTTTCAAAAGGAACCGAAGAATCCACTTCCACGGTTCCTTTGACGCACCATGATGCGAAAGATCTTGGATTGATCTGTTTAGTAAAGAAACGCAAAATCGCTTTTTGGATTCTTTCGGATTTAAAAAACCAATCTTGTATTTTTTTACATGTTGTAAAGAAGCGCACCCATAGTTTAATATTATTTATTGATCAACTGCGGGACTGCGGACCGCGGTAGCACTTCGGCAGGTACTTGGTGTATTTTTTGCTATAGTTTATTTTTTAAAAAAACAATAGAAACCACTAAGACAAACAATAGATAACCACTATATGAAAAAGACATCACTTATCTTCCAGCACTTTAGTTTAATACTTAGTTTAATAGTTATTCATCGACTGCGGGAGCACTTCAGTTCAACACTTAAACTCGGTTTAAACGTCGCATTTTACATGCACTGAATCAAATACTAATTTTTGCAGACTCGAATTAATACGTTCGGCTGATTTGATTTAAACGTCACATTTTTTTGCCGAATAGAATTCCTGAGCGCGAGCGACGTGTTTTTAATTCCCATTAGAGCAAACATAAATTATTTAACAATTTAAATTCGATTCGGCAGATGTAAAATACGGCGTTTAAATCAACTGTCGAACTTCAGTCGTATATTCGACTGGAGCAGTCGAATATTCGACTGACTCACATCGAATTGAAATATGTCGCATTTAATTGATTAGACGTCGCATTTTACATGCACTTATTCGGCAATTCGATTCGGCGCAAGTAAATCAAACAGGGCCTTAGTTTAATACTAGGGACTTTAAGATACACTACGGTGGGCTACTACTACGGCTACTTCGGCCGTGAGGGACTAGGCTGACAACTCTGTTCCCTCCGAAAACCTCAAACAGATTAAAGGCCCGGATACACGGTGTAACATTTCGCGCAATATTGCACGCAACATCCGTCACTCGACGTGGCTACATGGTCGCAACATTTCGTGCAACATTTATACGCGCAATACTTGATCAGCGGTTACCAAGCTCTCATGCGATGATGTTTACATCACGCAGTCCAAAATGGCGTCGCTTAGCAAAAAAAAGCTTTAGGAGTTCTTGCGTTGATGCTCTTAGATGGCGAGGAGAAAGCTCGCATTAAAAGTAGAAATCGCCGTGTTTGGGTAAGAGGCTGGATAGCCAGGAGGCAGGAGATGGAGGCATTCCACAGGATAGTACGAGAGCTGGCCACGGAAGATCCCAGTTCGTTCATGGAGTACCTTCCAATGGACGAAGATCACTTCGACCATCTCGTTTCTCTGGTTTCGTCGCTGATTAAAAAAGAGGACACGCACATGAGGGAGGCAATTTCTCCAGCAGAGAGGGTGGCGCTAACAATACGATTTTTGGCCACTGGAGAGTCGTTCCATTCGTTCGCCTTTCAGTTTCGCATATCGAGACATGCCATCTCCTACATTGTCGATGAGACTTGTGCTGCAATAACAGAAGTTATTGGCAAGGAGTTTATGCAAGTTCCCCAAAGTGAAGAGCAATGGCCCCGTGTTCGTGAAAATCTTAAAGGCCCGGATACACGGTGCAACATAGCGCGCAATAGCTGAATTGCATCGTGTATCCACCCCAAAATTTGTTGTGCGCAATATTGCAGCAGTAGAATCTCGTCCTACTTCTGCAACATTGCGCGCAACAAATTTCTTCGTGTATCCCACCATCTGCAACATTTCGTGCAATAGTGTGACGCAAATTTCAGCGTTCAGCCAAAAAAGGTGAACGAATGGAACGACTCTCCAGTGGCCAAAAAACGTAGTGTTAGCGCCACCCTCTCTGCTGGAGAAATTGCCTCCCTCATGCACGTATCCTCGTTTTTAATCAGCGGCGAAACCAGAGAAACGAGATGGTTGAGGTGATCTTCGTCCATTGGAAGGTACTCCATGAACGAACTGGAGTCTTCCGTGGCCAGCTCTCGTACTATCCTGTGGAATGCCCCCATCTCCTGCCTCCTGGCTATCCAGCCTCTTACCCAAACACGGCGATTTCTTCTTTTAATGCGAGCTTTCTCCTTGCCATCTAAGAGCATCAACGTAAGACCTCCTTAAGCTTTATTTTTGCTAATCGACGCCATTGGATTGCGTGATGTAAACATCATCGCATGCAGCTCACCTCCAATTCACTTCGGCTCTAGCAATCGAGCTCGAGCTTGAATGCTGATTGTTGTCTTTATCGTCTGGTGGACATGAGATGTCTTCTATTTTACTTATTGCGTTTTCCAATATGCCACGCAACTCCTCCATCTTACACAAGCCTCACATGTAAAGCACGAAAACCGCCGGGAATAGGTAACACTTTATGTAATGTACGTCGAATTATAGCCTCTCTGAGTGGACGAGTCGAAACGACGAAACGACATAACGTAACGACGAATCGACCTAGGAGTATCGGTGTGCCGAAACGCCATAACGAAACGACGAAACGACGATACGACATGACCAAACGCCATAACGGAACGACGAAACGACATGACAAAACGACGAAACGCCATAACGAAACGGCGAGTCATTTTGTCCAAGATCTACCTCCATAGTTTAACACGTCGTACATACATATAACCTTGCTAGCCGAATGCGGACCACGGTAGCAGTAGATTTAAGGAGGGCGTGAGTTGCGGGGGTATTCTGAAGTTGCTCCATTTTTCCCCTTATTGAAGTATTGCAGGGTTGGCTTTATGGTCTGTACTAAAACATCACGCCCTGTTTTCCTCGGTTTTTTCTTGAAGGTTTTTTAAATCCACTTGTGCAAACCTTGTCGTGAGTTTCACTGTCTGTCGTAATCTTCTTCCCTGTAAAACTCAAATTTTACAAATGGCTGGCTTCAAATCCCCAAGAAACTTAGAAATTGCCATACTCTTTCATTTGATAATCATGTACAATAGAATCATTTGCACGGTGTGAAAGAAAAAAGGAAACATGAAATAATGTTTGTTCCAAACGTTATACTACATGCACTGGGTTGTCTTATTTTGCAACAGAACTGGGTAACGAGGGAAGGCTGGCACCCGCGATAAAGATAATAAAGTGCTTGGTGAACACATCTTTCAATTCACTGTTGTGGGCAAATGATCACAATTTTGAAGAAAACTGAAAAAACGTATGTGTATAATAGCACATTTCCACCCTTTAAAAACACTTTTGGCAACTTCTCTTTAAAAATTAGAAAATACAGATAATAAACAATTATTGGATGAGGTTTTTGTGATATCCGGAATAATCAAGGTCGAGGTAAGTGCAGTTATCAGCCGAAGCCGAAGGCTGAGGCTGATAACACTAACCGAGACCTTGATTATTCCGGATATCACAAAAACGGAATCTAATAATTGTTTTATTATACATTGCTTTGAAGAAAATAACGACAAACGCATTTTCGCAGCGATCACAGTTTATTTTCAACACTTGGACTAATTCCTTTTTGTCATGTGGCTCCTGGATATTTTTGTCTTTAAGGTATTCGTAGAACAGTGCCTTCGCCACTTTTGTCGATCTTTTAGTATTTTCCGAATCTTTATCTTCAAGTAATTTCTCAATTTCTTGCTGGGTCGATGAAGCGAATCGAGAAGCCATTCTTACTTCGCTGTCCGTGAACTTGACATTGGCTCTTGGAAATCATGCACTGCGCGCGCAACCTACAGATTATTCACTAATCTGTAGGTATAGATTAGTGAATAATCTGTAGGTTGCGTTTTTTCCCAGAATTAACTGTAGGCTTTTAGCCAATGAGAAGACAGATGGTGACTACAATGTTTAATAATACAAATAAAAAGATTTGAGACAGTGAACTATGGCAAACATTTGTTGATGTATCTGGTTCCAACAGTCTATGACAATACTATCTAAACCTGATATTAACTCTGCCATTACAAAGTGCATATTTCAAGGAAACCATTACAAAGGATGTACAACACTTGCCTGACTTATGCACATCTCTTATAATTAATACACGCAGAAAACAGGGCATAAAACACATACTCAGATTTTATACACATTTCATCCGGGGGGAAGGAGGTATACTCTTATATGGGCTATATAGGTATGTGCAGCCCCAAAGGGTATGGTTTTTTAACCGTTTTAGACATAAATACCATGTCAATTTTGGTCACTTAGGTCTCAAATAGGGTATGGTTTTTCACTTAAGTCTTGAATTGGGTATGTTTTTAAGAAGCTAATCTTTCATCATCTACAAGACCATCATCAAAAGCCCTTCATAAAAAATGTTTAGTTCAACTGTGCCAGTCACAATGGTCACAAATAGGGTGCTGAATTTTTGGTCAGGTCATAAATAGAGTAGGAGAAAATTGTAGATTTTCTTCATAAATAGGGAAAGGGTTTTGGAAAGCGGGCTGCACAACTCCACCCAATTTTTCTGGGAGTGTCCTCGGATCTCACAATAATGCTGATCATATTACTTACCCCGAAAGTACCCAAGCAGTGGCAGGGCTTCAACCTCAATGAACCAGAAAGGATGTAACATCATGTACCTAGATTAAACACACATCTAAAAAAAATACACTGATCATGTTATATATATCCCAGAAATACTCAGGCATGCAGTGATGAAAAGAATTCAACCTGAATGAACCAGAAAGGATGTAACATCATGTACCTAGATTTGAGGCACATATCAAAATAGACTGATCATGTTATATATCCCAGAAATACTCTGAGGCATACAGTGATGCCAGGACTTCAACATGAACCAGAAAGGATATATAACACATGCCTAGATTTGATGCATATATACATATTTGTCTTTTGAAGAACTGGGTAAAGTTGTTCACTGTTCATTGGAAGTCACCAGGTTATATTGACACCCCCCTGGAGAGGGGTACTCCCAGAAAAATTGGGTGGCAGTGTTTCCAAAACCCTTACCCTGTTTATGACCAAAATCTCTATTTTTCCTCCCCTATTTAAGACCTGACCAAAAATTAGATACCCTATTTATAACTGCTGCAGCTGGTACATTTGCCCTCAAGATGACTTATGAAGGGTTTTTGTTGACAGTCTCCTCAATAATGATGAAAAAGTAGCTTATTCTAAGAAAAATACCCAATTCAAGACTAGAGTTCAAAAAACTATACCCTATTTATGACGAAAATGGCCAAAATGGAATATTTACATGTATGACCAAAATGGCTAAAAAAACCATACCCTTTGGGGTAGCACCTACCCATATTGCCCACAAAAGGGAGTAGCCCCCCACCCGATATTGAGCCTGCAAAGTAAAGAGAAGAGATAAGATGAACTTAATGCTACTATTAAAATAGTCAATAAGTCACAAAGGGTTTAAAGGCTAACATTGTACAGAAATTTGTCTCAGTTTTTTTGATACAAAAACCAGTAAGATTTTATTCAGAGTAACTGAGGACTCAAAAAGGCAGGTGTAGTAAGTTAATAAATTATCCTAGCAAGAGTTTACATAAGATATGTTGTGAGTCCAAACGTCGTTGGTTGCAGATAGGCATGGCACTAGTACTACCTGTCATTCTGGGTTCAAACCCCACCGAGGTCAAAATATTCTTTGACCTGTTGGGACTCCCAGATTTCCTTTGACCAGGTTGAGTACCTAGGGGATTTGGTGTATCGGCAGTATTGCGTATTTCCGGCACCCAAAATATACCCCCCAAAAAACTAAAGTATTAATATCATTACTGGGTACTACCAAGTCTAATACGCTTCAAATTAAAACAATCATAGGCAGTTATTACTTGAGCACATGCCAATCTCAGAGAAAACATTGACACAAATCTAAGAATTTGCATGCTCCATGCTTTCCCTCATAATCATGTATCAGGGGTTGAAATGTTGCTGGTCTACCTGTCGATTCCAGGTCACTTTAGGAAGTGACAGACAAATGAACAAAAGCAAACTGACCTTGCAAAACAAAATATGGTGTCAACATGATGCACATCAACATATGTGTGACCTTTGAAATGCCATTTGCCACACCACAGTCAAACAGCTCTGCTCTACATTTTTTTAAAACACTCTTCTATAAACCCTTCCATAGCAGTAGTGTGAAACAAAATAGTTGAAAGGCCGAAATTAAATAAAGAGGTGGTGAAAACGGCATGTGTACAAATGTTATGAGCCATTGGGGTCATGTGGGCCCACTAATGACTGTCATCAGATGACATTTCTGGCTACCACAAGTATTTTAATTATTAGTAATTTATGTCACAGACATACTCTGCTGCCGTTTCTTCTCGGTTTCTTCTACGTAACTACCAATCACTGCAATTGTTGCAGTGCACATGGCAAAGACATCAAATGGGACTTCCTTTAATTTTCCTCATTTCTGCACTGATCAAGTGTAAATGAATTTAGTATTTCAGTTTGCATATGGATAATTTTCTGAATGTGCAAACAACGTGCTAAAAAAGCAGAAGTTGAAGAAGTACATATAGAAGATAATTTTGAAGCACCAATGATGATAAGTAATAATGTATGAGTATTCAAGTTTGTTGAGAAATGGAAAGATGTGTGCACATGGTTGTCAGGAGATGATGGAAAGATGTTCTGTTCTTACTGCAAAAAGTTTGATAAAACAAGCAGAAACGAATTCAACTCAGGCTGTAAGTTGATGCACATAAAGAAATGTCCACTCACACGAAACAAGTAATGCTCATAAAACTAGCCACTCTGAGTTCTTAAAAAGTAAAAAATGAAAATAAATATTAAAATAATGTTGTTCAAATTGGATGTTGGTGGAGACAAGTGAGAAAATATTCTACCTTTTACCAGACACAGGTCTGAATGATTATGAAAATTTCACCTGCCTATGCTGATCTTAATTGCCTCCAGTCACAGGTTATCTTCGGCAATACCCTAAATGAATATTGCCTGAGTGCAAAGACCTTCCCTGATCCTCAAGCTGGATAGCAAATTTGGCTTGAAAACAAGCTACTCATTATAAACTTACCCATAGAAACTCTGCATACAAACAACTTCAAATTCAGTAGAATGCAATCTTTTAAATTATTGAAATCCAAATAATTATCTCAGAAATGTCAAAAGGGCTATTGTAATTAACCCTTCAAATTACACCGGTTTGATTCACAAGTTCTTTTCACAATAAACAGACACAGGGTGAACTTGTTATGGACTCAATGGAAGTGAAACTGCAAATGCAAGGCATTGACAGCTACTAAGCCAACTTGATATGTCAGGCCATAGCAACCATACTGTACAAAGTTTTGAACTTCTGGTATCTCTGGCTCTTGATGCAAGAACCTGAAATGACCAAGTTCGAGGAACGTGAATGATGATGCCAAAACTGTGTCTGATCGACTGACCCTGTCTTCTTCATTTAACATTGCTTCCGTAAAATGTCATATCTATTTTTTGAGGATACCAAAGCTGAAATAGAGAAAGAAAATTTCAGTATTTGAAAACGGTAAAATTGAAGATTTCTGATGGAAGAAAAAGCCAGCTCGTTGTTTCACGTCTTTTCGTGACTAATCAATGCTGCGGTTTGGTGGTTATCTTTTCCGGTTTCACTTCGGCGAAAGAATAAACATTCCAGAAATTTTCTTTGGCATTCACAGTTTTATGGGAGAGACTGCAAAACCGGTTTGGCTATGATCATCGGCAACTTAACCAATAGCAGCCCTTTTAAGAAACATTTTTCCAACCCAACAATCAGATTCCCAGGGTCAAATCTTGACCCTGGAGAAATAAGTGGCAATGTGATTGGATCGGCGTGCTCAAAAGCCGGAGGTCTCTCGCCGACCAGCACTAATAGCTCTGACAGAAGCTCCTCACCGCTGGCGAGCGAGAAGACCTTTGGCATCCAGGGTACAGAGTCATGAAATTAGTGACTGAAAATTTTACAGCTCGACAATGTGTCTGTTAATTTGCATTTTAGCAGACACGTTTATTTGGACATAAGCAGGTACAAATATTCCTCTGTTGTCATGGTGGCTTTTTTATAGATCAGATAGAGATATTGGAGCCTTTTAACTCGAAGTTTTTTCTTTGATCTCTTCACAACTTCTAAACACATCAGTTATAATATGTCCAGGTTCTCGGTCGTTGGGAACTGTCATAAAATCACTACCATACAATGACATCAATATTTTCTTCCATTCACGCGGAGTAGGCAACATAAAGCCATCAAAATTAACTTCCGCCAAAGGAAAGATTTCGTTTTTCTTTCTTACAATCGGACCGTAAATGAAACGTTTATACCATTTGGAGTTACTGTACAATTCGATGAAATTACCGTCAGTGTCGCTTTCAAGTACAAACATATCCAACTGCAAACCGAATGCTTGTTTACAGCTCATACAGGTCTGCAAGCAGCTCTTCTTGTCCCGCAATTTTCCAAGCATTCCGCTTTGAAATAGGACTTTAAAATAAGGGTCCGTTTCTACCGTTTGCAAGAAAATGTCGTCGGGAAGTTCTTTCGCACCGTATTTGATGAACTTTTCGAAGTCTGCTTTAGGAATTGCAATGTCTACATCATTGTCAAACGGATTATGTCCGTTATGCCTGACTGCGCCGAGCAGGGTTCCTCTGTATAACCAATATCTAATACCGTGCTTTTTAGCAATGAGATCAAACACTCTGATAAGCCTTGTCAGTACTAACTGGCATCGGCGAAGCAAGGTTTGTCCTTTTTGACGAATATCCGGACAGTTTAACTCACCATTTTCGTCGCGTTCGCACTGAGACAGAGTCGTGTACGGAATGGGATGTAAGTCCTCATCTTGAACGGCAACTTTGGGAGATGCCATGAAATTTGTTTTCATCGTTAAAACACAGACAACCAACACAAAAATTGCCACTAAAAAGATAGCGTGTACTGATCGAAGACCCGTCCATGGCCATCGCCAATTGGACGCATTAGTCATGGCAGAGACACGTTTCGATACTCCGGTTTCAGAAATCAAAGGGCTCTTGGAGCCAGCTCATTTGTGTCACGCTCTTTGGTTATGACCAAACATGACACGCGGGCTGGAAGCTAGTTTTGAGTGCTTTCCGCCAAAGATTCCGGAAAATTCGGTCGGAAAATGGAAAGATTCGTTTTGGTTTCTTCTGACCGGAATATTGTGGATAACCTCTGGGGGTGGTCCACTAATTTCGGTTCGAATATTTCGACCGAAATTCTTCCCTCTATTTTTGACAAATCGATTCGTTGCCCTAATCACATGCTCCCCAAGCTCAAAATACGTGGTGTATGCGACAGCTTGTGTATATTTAACAATTTTCCTGCGAAATCGCGCGGAATATTTAACAATTATACAATAACCAAATCAATGCGCGCGCTCTGATTGGTCAATCAGCTGTGGGTTATTGTGCCGGTAAACCCACGGAAAAATCGTGCGTGTTCTGAATTATTATATAAAAGCAATAGACCACAAGTTTTCTATGGATTATAGGCTGATAAACCACTTGGGATGTTGGTAGAACACTCGAAGAATTCGTAAACCACTCGCCTGCGGCTCGTGGTTTACA
>CM042752.1:13492583-13551530 GCA_022496165.2 Catalaphyllia jardinei
CTAGTAGATTTATACTAAAACAATTAGATTATTTACTCTCGATTTCTATGCATGATAGTTCCTGCGCCCTCGTCAACTATAACACGATAGAAATCTCGAGCTCATAATCTAACTGTTAATTAGTATCATCCAACTAGTGGACTAATGCAAATTCTGCATTTTGATTGGCTACACTACTAGGGGTCTAATAGTAATAGTCATCGAGTAGCGAAATTCGCCGGTTTTTCTTTTGTTTTTCTCCTCCAAATAAATTTTTCATAAATTAAACTTGCATTTGCAATAATTAATAATTAGACCCTTCGCCCTCAAGGGCCATGGGTTAATAGCCCATTCGGCTTTGCCTCATGGGCTATCGACCTGTAGAACTTTTGGGCTATGGGTCTAATTGTTAAATAGATAGTGAGTAGCATAGCCAATCAGAGAACGGCATTTGAGATAGAATGCTAGTAGATTTAAACTAAATCTCAATAGAAAGACAGAACTAACACAAGCTGTTGAGCTGTTGCTGTTATCAGGTACCCAATTTTCTAACACATTTTCCAGGTATACAGTGGATTAAAAAACACCAGCTCCAATATTGGGATATTTTCTGTACGAAGTATCACAAAAGGCTCAAAACCAAATGTAGTTGAACCTCCACAAATGGTGAGTTTCCTCTGTCCCTAAGGTGACCACTGTGGAGAGGTTTGACTGTATAACGACACATCAAATAACAAAATGTTACCCATTGACAACTGCTGAAGGAGCATTTATTTATCTCACCAGATATTGATTAAAACTGACAGAAATGGTACTCACATAGCAATCATACAAGATCTGTTGTGAAGGCCCTCGTGATTCACCTCTTGTTTTAGCTGCTGTAGCAACATCTTCTGAGGGATTAATCTTCCATACTTCTGAACTAACATTCTCATAATTCTGTCAACAAGAAATACTGTAAGTTTACATTTAACCCTTTAATATAGTGGAACATGGCTGGTGCAGTGGTCTATGGCCTAGCATGCCACCTAGGATCTTGGCAAGAGGGGAAATACTCTGTTACTTGATACCACCACAACCAGGACAAGCTCTGGCACAATAGACCACTTGGTTTAAGCAGACTATTAGACTAGTGAGACAACCTCAGATAGTACAGACGAGGAAATGACGTCCCTTGCAGGGTGGTCCCATAAGTACTCACCCCTGCTTGGTTCACTTCTGGTTTGTGTCTATTTTGGTAGTCTGCTAGGGCTTTACCCCTTAGCAGTGAAAAACATTAAGTAATTTCCAAATATTTAAAGTCCGAACTTGCAATCACTGTCAGTAAAAGTTGAAAGATCATAAAATGTGTCAGATACAGTAATATCTAAGAGAGATTTGTATATTGATACTCACTTGTTGAAGCTGAGGAATCACAGCAGCTAGCATGTTACTATATAATGAGCACATCTCACGCAAATGTGTTATTCTTTCCTCTTCTAACTTTTCACAAGTCTGAAAACCCAATATAATTGATTACAAATAAATGATTAATAAATAAATATTTTGTTTGTATGACAGAATAAACTCATAAGCAAACATTAGAGACATTCACCGAAAATTTTTTCAGTCAATAAACTTTAACAGTTTTTTACTGCAGTCAGAATGAGATAATAAGTTACCTGTGTCAGAAATGCAAAAAAAATTGGGGGTCACTGACTTGTTTCAGAGATACATGTAAAGTGTGTGGAAAACTAACCTGATGTTGAAAAATCAGCACATGTAATTCAGCATTGTCTACAGGGGTTTATGGTTAAAAATATTGAAGGTGAGTCACTGGAGGCAAATGACCTTAGTCGTATTTTGTAGAAGTGGCTCTGTTGCATAAATAACTCCAAATGTTGCCAAGTTGAACATTTTCACAAAACGTAACCCTTCAAGAGGCATTTAAAACCATCTAACAGATAAAGAAAGAGCTGAAAAGAACAGAATTTGATGGTGCATTCTGCAGAAATTTCAAACTTCTAGTCGATAGATTTTCTTCATTTTTCACTAAAGGTCGAGAATCAGTAGAGAAAATCCTCCATCAAAAGAAACATAGGGGTCCCCGAATATCCAAGATCGTTAAATCCAGTCAAAGCTATCACAATGGCCATCTGTCCTATCGTTCATTTTATTACTTAGTGTATGCTCTCATGCATGACGTGGCATGTGAATTTCTGTGCATAGTAAGGATGCACAGAAAGAAATAATTAGTGTGAATGTCATTAAATACCGGTACTCTTTTTCATTCAAGAATTTTACCTGACAAAACTTTAACATAGCAGCCTCCCACTCAAGTCTTGCCTTCTCAGTCTTTTCATACAGTTCACGATATTCCTTATCTGTCAGAAAACAATGACATGTAGCTCGTTAATTGAGTAAAATAAGCTCAGATATAAAGAAAACTCTTAACAACTAATAGAAAAAGGCAACGTTTGGTAAACACCATGAACTTCCTCAGAAGATCTTCCTTTCTATATACAAGTACCTGAAGAATGGTCACATGGACAGCCCTTTAATAGCTTTCTTGTAAGACTAACAAAGTCTTGGTTAAAGATGATTTCCAGTCCGTACTGTCTCAGTACCCTAATGTTTATACACATTATTTGTTATGAACCACATACCTTATCTTTGAGTCCTTTCAAATTCTTAATTCCAACAGCTTCATTGAGTTTTACAGCTATGAAGTTGTTTCAGCAAGTGATATCAGAAAGAACGAAGAATAGTGCTCTGAGCACTTCACATCCATAATGACAGTAGTTTTGAAACTCTAAAATTGACTTCATGCAAGTAGCTGCAAAATGTAACTTACATTTTGTGATGTCTTTTGTGAAACAACACAAAAAATGCAAACAAACTCTTGAGGGTGTGTAGAACTGACTGGAAATCATCTTTAAGTTTCAGCTATCCAGTGTCTTGTAAAATGAGGCAACTAAAAACACATTCACTTGCTACTACCCTGAGACAGGGTGCTAGTCCACACAGCTCACCCCCTTTAAATCCTCCAACAAAAATTGTATGGCACCTCTACATGTATGTATAAATTATATACACCTAGGCAAAGTATTGCAAAAGAACAATCAGATTTGCAGATTCACCACACATGCTGAGTGTTAACAATAAAATTAATGGAATCCTTGCCAACACTGACCTGCTTTTAAAGAACCATCTGTCATTTTCTTGCACTTGACATCCATCTGTACACATAATCAATTTTCTAAGCTCATACTTATAATTTTTACTGTATTTTGTTAAAAAAGATCACTCTGGAAGTCATCATCATTATCAGTGATCACCATTTCTACTTTTAAAGTTGTCTTCAGTTAATGCATCTCTTAAGGATCATATCACAAACGTTTAACCTGATACAATGGAATTAAAATATACTGGTTTGCACCACAGCAGTGATTTTTCTATGTAGGTTTTAATAATCCTTTCTCTATGAGTGGTTTAACTTATAAGATAAATGTTGCATTTTGGTATAACCTGCTCAACCCCCCCCCGCCCCGCTGGGGGGGGGGGGGGGGGGGGTGGGGGTCTTTATGTTTCCCATCTGAATTTCAAACCTTTCCATGTCACAATTTCGGAAGGTTCACATGTCGCTGTCAGAATTTTGTCCAAAGCCACTGATATAGATATCGGAAATGTTTAGCTATGGAATGTTTAACGTAAATATGTTCTCGTAATTATGTTCCAGAAACATTTTATTTTTGGGTAATAGTAACACAGTAGACTGTCAATACTCATGGAAATTTTAGCTTTATTGTAAAATGCAATTTTTTTGCCGGAATATGCTGCAAGTTGCTGTCTTAATTTAAAACGCGAATGTCACTGTCAATTTCACTTTTCTCTTTATCACTGTCGTAATTTGGCGTGGGCGGCTTGTCGTTCGTCGTCATTTCAATTCCTTCATGTTGCCATTTCAGAGCTGTGTCGCCTGTCAAAATTTACCCTAACAGGGCATCATCTCCTCCACATGTGCTGATCAAGAGAATTAAAAAGATCTGTACGGTTACCGTATTTCATTCTATGTAACAGTTAGTACCACAACTTATGTAAAAACCTCACTTGCGAAAAATGGTTCTGACAACAGTACTGTACTTTTCCCTTACAGTCAAACTAAGTGAAGCGTACCCCTCAAGATTGCATTAATGGACTGATTATTTCAAATTTGAACCCGTTAGCCGTATTCTTCGATCGAGCGAGCGAGTTCAATTTCGAATAATCAATTCATTATTGCATTCTTGAAACAACTAGCGGATTCAAATTTCAAATAATCAGTCCATTAATGCAATCTTGAGGGGTACGCTTCACTTAGTTTGACTGTAAGGTGATTCCCGAGTTTTGCATTGCGCATTCCTACTGCACACTCATCAGCGCGTGCACATAAATCAATCATGTTTAAATTTTCACCATAGTTTACCTTAGAAATTTCTTTTTCAGAGAGTACTTTTCCACCTCTGCCAGCCCTTGCTTCTTCAACTTGTTCAAACATAACTTCAGCTTCTCTTGTCTTAGTGTAAGCACCACGTTTTGCCTAGTTAGAAATCAGATGGAATGGTACAGACTTTTTTTCACAAAAAGGTGGACAAACCGTTTTGTAAGTAATTCAATGTGTGACCAAAATTTACTTTTAATTATCATTAAATTGCACAAACCACTGCAAAATTCCCATTTATCTTTTTGAATAGACTTGGGCAGATGTAGTGGTTTGGAGAAGTGAAATTTATATGAAAAGTTTTCTGATTTAAGCCTATTTTTTCTGCATCCAAAGTGATTGAAAATTTGCCAGGTTCAAACAGTACACAGCCTTATAATTTTCAATTTAAAGAAAGCAAAGAAGCTGTAAACAGTTTAGCCAGGCAAGTGGATGAATGGTGGTAATCTCTACCACTAAGAAAACGACATTCCGTTTGGTTGATAAACTTCAATAATGTTCATGGTTCTACTTTTCAGGGAGGTTTGTCCAAAGGTTCTGTTCAATCAAGTAAGAGAGTCTGGCTGGTTTCTAAAAGCATGACACCCCTATATCTCTTATACACCAGTATCTGCTTTTCTATAACAGGACAAGTTGGCAAAATATGTTACCTTAAGAGTATCATTTAGTTTGTCAATAAAATTCTTGTATGATTTATCTACCAGAGCCTCCACCTACATAAAAAAGGAATATTAGTCAAGAGTAAGGCCAATTGTGGTGTCCTCTTACAAAATGGAAACAAATCAGTTTGGATGTTATACAGTTTTACCAGTCATATCAAAAATTATATTGCCAAAAATTATATCCAAGTTTCATCAGATGTTAACTTTTACAGATGTCACATGGTTGTTGCAGGGTTTCAACACAATTCAAAACCTTAACACACTTTTTGTGTTGTACATAACAATCAAGTTGTATGTTTCATTTCCAAATTAAAACAATTAACTTTGTACCAGGGCCTTGTCGCTAAGTTAACTGTAAACATGTGATCAATAACAGCTCAAAAAAATGAAGAGCCTGGGTCAAAACTGACAGAGAAGTATTAAGCATTTTTTCAGGGGGCGGGGAGGAAGGGAGCTGAAACTTTGGACTTCAATTAACTTTGGAATTAATTTTAAGCATGACTCATCATCCCATAGACACCAGATGCACAGCACACCACACTGTACATATGTTAAGTATTTACCCATAGTATTACAAATCCACATTTACACATCTAGCAAGACTGGAATTTTCAGATGGACTATATACCGCTTTCCTTGCTCTTGTCTGTGTTTCCACAAAGGATTTGACTTGCTTTGCCACTTCATCATGTAGCTGATTTCCTAATGTTCTGAGGGAAATATAAAAAAAATCAGTCAATCTTTATTTATTGTACTCACATTCATTCTTGCTTTAAACGAAAAGTTACATAATTCAATGAAATTAATAATAGTAAAATTGGAGTACTAGCTGCCTGGAATAACCATAAGGGCTAGTGGAGCCGGGCAGCCAGTTAACAGCAGCATTAAATAGAAATAGAATACAGGTTAGCAAGAAGATTGAAGCACAAATGCACACACAAGAAGAAAAGGAAGAGTTAAAATGAAACAGTATTTCTACGAAGGAAGTCAACAACAACCACAATTTATTTCAGTTTTCCCATAAAAGTACATGGGAGTACCTACTAAAGTGTTAGAAAAAAAGGGTACATATTATGAACAAATATATAGATATTGATATAATTAATCATATTACAAGAGACTGTCTTAAATCCATACATAAATGAACATAAGCAGCTGTAAGTCGACATATAAAAGGGTCAACATTATTAAATAGGAAAATGGTTTTTAAATTTTTGTCTAAATCATTGAAAATGGGATATCTCTCGCTTACATCAGCAAAAAACTTGGAGCGTAGACTACTGTAAAGTTGACAAGAAAGTATAAAATGAATTTCATGTTCAAGTTCATTTAATTGGCAGAAAGGACAAATGCGGAGATTTTCTGGCGTTTTAGGAATTGTATGTCTGCCAGTCTCAATTGATAATTGAAGGCTTCGGTGGGCATTAGGCTTTTTACTCAAAAGTGAACTTTGTCAAAAACGCTCCAAATTTCCCATGCAGTTTCATGTGTGTCAAACAATGTTCTGCATTTTTTCCCTGAAGTTTGCATCGCTTTTGAGATAATACGTATGCAAAAAACCCTGTATTTGCTGTCATGTCAGCATGTGACTGCAAAGACGGTAATTTCACTTCAAATCCAGCAAATTATTGATCCTTTGCAACATGTAACCTTAAAAAATGTTGATTTCAGGTTAAAACCATTACAATTTTGATTTCACGTTAACATGCGACCGCAAAGACTTTAATTTCACACAATGCACAGGCTAGACAATGTTGATATCAGGTCATTTACAGACAGTTAAAATTTTGATTTCACATTATCATGCCACCACAAGGACTTAAACCCTTAAGGGTTAAGAGTTCCCAGTTTTATTAGAGTTAAGGTTAGGGATTACCGCCCGAAACTAAGGTTAGCGTTGCAGGTTAAGGTTACGGAACAAGGTTAGGGTTACAGTTAAAATTGAAAGTTAGGGTTACAGTTAACATTCAGGGTTAGGTTTATTGCTTAGGGTCAGGACACATTAGGGTTAGCACAGTGTTAGGGCACGGAAAACAATCAATGTGTAACCTTAAGAAGATGTTGATTTCAGGTTTTTAAAACCGTTTAAACTCATTTCAAGTTATTGGGCGACCGCAAAGATGTCAATTTCACTCAAATTAGCCAAATCTGTTAACTTTACGCAATTTCACGTTAAAGCATGACAGCAAGGGTGTTGATTTCACTTCAAAACGAGTAAACTGTTCATTTCACGCAGCATGTAAGCTCAAAAACAGCAATTTTAAGCCTAAATAGGTTAAAATGTTGATTTCATGTGAAAGCCTGACAGCAAGGATCTTGATTCCACTTAAAAACAAGCAAGCTGTCTATTACACGCAGCACGTAAGCTCAAAAGCAGCGATTTCAGGCCTAAATAGGTTAAAATGTTGATCTCACGTGGTGACAGCAAGCACGTTGATTCCACTTAGAAACAAGCAAACTGTCCATTCCACGCAGCACGTAAGCTCAAAAACGGAGATTTCTGGTCTAAATAGGTTAAAACGTTGATTTCATGTTAACCCTTTACGGCAAGCATATTGATTTCACTTAGAAAACAACAAAATGTTAACTGCCTGCAACGTATAAGCTCAAAAATGACAGACTAACAGATTAACCCTTCTGTGCAACGTACAGGTCTTCATACATCTGCATGGCCGCTGATCCCAGAAGTTTAAAACACTACAAATCATGCCGATTTAAATAAAATCAACGTAACCTGGATCAAAGATCTAGGTTTCAATCGATTGCTTCCTCTTGGCCAATATTACGTTGGAATAAAAAAGGAAAAAACAAGCTCTGTAATTAGTTAAAGTGTGAGTTAATAAGTATTGTCTTGTCTTGTCTTGTCTTACTGATCTAGTCTTGTCTTGCTCTGCTGAACGTGATCGCAATGCATGCCGGGAAGGTTCTGCTACACCTCGTGTGTGGGTAAACATGGCGGATGATACAAGAAAAAGTTTATAAGTCTGAAAGCAGTTCTCACTTTCCAAACTTTGATGCTAGCAACGCTTGGCAAATGGGCCGCAACTCACGACAGGGTTTTATTCTTGGGCAAGAACTGCTCTTGGACTTTGCTGCCTGGATCGACCTAACTTCAAACGCTGATAACTTGCCGCTTATATCAGTTGCGTTGGAAGTTAGAGAACACATTTTGCTTCTTTAAAATGTGTTGGTGACTTACGGGTTTATCAAGGCTTTATGATGCCTCTCAACCACCAGGCAGGCTACAAGGTACTTAAAAACAATGCTTAAGATATTAGTCGAAAGAGCTGTAATGCATCACTTCTCTCTGCTTTGACGCTCGATCGAAACTCACGTGTTGTGTGTTTTTGTCACAATAGCCTGTATAAAAAGATCTCCCCAGATTCCAGCTCTATACGCAATTTCTTTAATAGATATCTTGATTTTTCAAAGAACTAAAGGAACAGAACGGAAAAAAAAAATTGAGTGACCTCGTATCAAACTGGTGTCTCAGCAAAACAAATTCGAATCTGGCACGTTCAGCGCCTTACCCGCTTGCGCTAACGAAACAGTAGTAAATCACTTCATCGTTTAGCGAAACAAAAGATTTCTTTTGTTTTTCATTCAACGAAAGGTCCCCAGAGAATGCCCTTGGAAAAATGTGTTTTTTCGCATACATAATATTTCAAAAAGGAAGCAAACTTCAGGGGAAAAACATGCAGAGCATTGTTTGACACACGTAAACAAAACTGCATGTGAAATTTGGAGCGTTTTTGACAAAGTTCACTTTTCAGTAAAAACCCTAATGCCCTTTTTCCACCGAAGCCTTCAATTGGTGATTTCCAAGCCAGAATTTGTTTAAGATTTTTTTATGGAGGGGATTGTTGATTGAATTCAAGAAGTCTGCTTTGTGGCAATCAGTTCTGAATTGCGAGTAAAACATTAGTTTTTTGTTACTTTTTATCAAGTTTTATTGGTGTTCTGTAATTCTCTTGTTTAAAGATGAACGAATTTGAGAAAGAAAAGTTGAATAATATTGTTTTTAGTTAAGTTTGCTGCATTTAAATATGATGTTGCACAAAGGTTGTTAACCTTTTGTACAAGGCTGACCTGATTTTTGTCAGCAAATTCCTTTGATATTTTTAAACATTGTTTGGCGATACTATCTTCTGGTTGATTTTCAAGGTGAATCCAAAATTTTAAGACATTTAGATCAGCTAGCTCTTTTAGTGGTAGTCGACCCAGTTCATTTCTACAGGCTACATTAGGGCATTGTTTATTTACGCCTAAAGCTTGTTTGCAAATGGAAATATGTGCCTTTTCGATAATATATTTTCCCCATGAGTTATTGTCATCTTTATCATAAATACTCCAAACCTCAGAGCCATAAATGAGGATAGGGAGATATAGAGGGTTAAATATCTTGTTGATAATATCAACTGGTAATTTTAGAAAATCAAGGTGGCAACGAGTTGCAAAGAACGATCTTCTTGTTTTCTCTTTTAAGAGCGTTTTGTTCCCTTTAAAGCTGCCATTTGTTGAAAACCTGACCCCTAGATGAATACAAAACATGGATATAAGAACAGCACACAATATCTACAGCAACTAATAAGAGCTATATATTAAACCATAAAAGAAGGACTTGGAAAGGTGACAGAAATTAACAAAGACTAGTTTACAGCTAAATTGGAAATCAATACAATTGCTAATGACAACATAAGTAGCTAATAATCTTTGACTAAATCACATTTTACTGATTCCTTGATGTTTGAAATAAATAAGTCAGGCAGTTTAATAATATGTAAGTGTTTCAAAATTGGACTAGAATGCTCATGCTTACTGGCAAAGAAGCCTTTTTTATGAAATACAATGATCACACTTTCCATGATTTGTCAAGAGCCTTTCAACTGTTACAATTTAACACAAACAAGTTCCAATTAAGAATTAAGGTCTAAATTAGATTAATTTTCATAATTGTTAATGAATAAATTTTAAGATTTTTCTTATAGCCAAATGTGTTGGATTTAACTTTGCATTTTTGCCAAAATTCTGTCTAAATCTTGCATCAAGTTTGATAATCATTGTGTTTATATAGTCTGTTAACACTTTACCTGTGTATTTCTGCTTCACTTTCCATTTCAGAAATAGAATTTTCCCAAGAAGATTTGAGAGTCCTAGGAAACAGGAATGACAGTTTTTAAACCCGTGGACCAACCAATTCTGTTGGTCTTCGTAGTCCAGTACAATAACCACACATTATACGGTACAAACAGGGATTGTTGTTCTGTGATTGCTGTGAGAGTCAAACTTTCATTGCATGACCAAAAGCTCATCTATCCTAGGCTATTGTATCTCCAGTGGTAAAACCTGCACTGGATCAGAGTTCCACTCTAATCAGAACTTAACAAGCTGAAACCTCCAGTCAGCATCATGCTGGAGTGTAGACAGTTGTGGCATGCCCAAGCTTTCTGACCATTTCCCTGGCATTACAAGCTGACACTGCTGACATGTGCTGGTTCAGTCAAGAATAGGCAATAGTGTCACTAAGTTAGCAAAAAAAACCCCCAAAGCTTGGGCAAGTTGGTGCGAGACTTTACAGATAGTGTCATGTGAGAGGTGATTAGTGTAGCTCATTCCACTAACAACTGTTACAACAATCAATTTCCTAATGCGCTCCACTCGATTGCTGACATAAACATAAAAGCGTCGCATCTCGTTGGTAATATAGCCAAGGACTACTCTGCTATCGGAGTAGTAGGCGACTGTGTCAGGCTTTATGTCCAACTCCTGGTTGATTAGCTCTGTGATTTCGATGCCAAGTGTGGCCGCACACAGCTCAAGATGAGGGATGGTTGTGGCATGAGATGGGGCCAGCTTCGCCTTGTCAAAGACAAAAGACACTTGCATGCTTCCATCATGTTGGACAGTTCTGAGGTATGCAACTGCTCCAATGGCGTCGTTGGACGCGTCGTAGAAGGTATGTAGTTCCCATCTTCTGACTCCTGTAGATAACGCCATTGTAAAACAACGAGCGACCATCAGAAGCGTTAGATCGGTTCATCCCAGCTTTTTGGCTGAAGATTGCTGAGATTGGCCATCATGGATCTAAGAAGGAGCTTCCATCTAACAATAACTGGAACTGCAAGTCCCAGTGGATCATACATACTATTGAGGATGGAGAGCATGCCTCGTCTTGTAAATGGCCTCTTCCCCAGAGAGACTTGAAAGTTTTTTTTTTCTAACTAGGTGATTTTATTTCTAACTAGTTAGTTTCTTCTAACTAGGTGACTTTTTCACTTTTTTTTTGGGGGGGGGGAGCATTTCCCTTAACCCCCTGACCCCCTAACCCTATCACTAGATCTAGCCCCTAATTTTTTTTTATTATTTTGCACTTACCTGGATTTTAACTCCAAACCTCTGACTTTGAAGTCCATCTTCATCTCCACTATGCCACACAAGCAATCGTTGCAAATTTGGTTATATTTGTTGGCTTAAAAGATTTGGGCCCAGACTCACCCTTCCCCTTTGACACAAATTAACCTGGTTAGAAAAAACTAACTAGTTAAAAATAAAATCACCTGGTTAGAAAAAACTAACTAGCTAAAAACAAAATCACCTAGTTAGAAAAAACTAACGGGTTAAATTATAAAATTAACTGAAACAAAAAATTAACTGCAACAGATATGTCCCACAGCACCCCTAATGCACATTGTACTGGCACAGTATCTAGTGAGAAGTCTAGGTCGTGGAGGTCAGAAGTTTGATGTTCTCTTGGAAAGGCATGAGTCACTTCTGGATGACTGGATGCTATCTTATGTAGACGTAGATTTGCTTGGCTAACATGGCTCTTGTGCAAGTTAACACGTCAATGGCTGCAGCGGGGTTGACCACAGACTACAGCCTGTCATCGACAAAAAAATTGTTGTACACAAAGTCTTTGGCATCTGAGCCAAATTCTGGCAAATATGTTGTCACATAAAAGAGATGGAAAATTCTCGTTACAAGTCCTATGAAACAATTGTAACAGTTCGGCCTTGTACTTGAAGCTGATTGATTGCCCGTTGGGCGTCATCAAAGCGTCTTATGCAGCATGTCCATTGGTTGGGGAAGATACCAGCGTGGAGTAGAAGGGCTTAATTCGGTTTTTGGTACAGGTTCTGCATCACCTTTTTCAAGCAATTTCTGCATGAAGTCAAAGTAGTGCGGTTTCATCAATGGTTTCTTGTCAAGTGTCCATCTAGTTGACTTGAGCCGATTTTGTTCTTGGGTTGTTTTGTTCTTGGGTTGACTGTTTGGATAGATGTTCACAAGACATATCTTTGCGCAAGACTTGCCTACCATCGTGTTTCCACACACCTCTGTGCAGCTAGATGTCACAGCAGGCTCCCCACCATACTGGTGGGCATCGCTGAGTTCTACTTCTTCTGGTGCTGGCTTGCCGGGGGGTCCCACATTTAATGCTGTAATGTGCCTATCACTGTGACACTCAGAGCATTTGACTTGGGTCACAAAATCCTTTGCTAGGTGATTAGTTGTGGCAAGGCAATGGAAGCAGATTCAGAGTTGGCTAAGCAGATTCTTCCTTTCAATGAGGGGCATGGCTCTGAAGGCACGGCTTTTGTTGAGCGGATGTGATAGTTTGTGAACGATGCACCATCTTGAAGGGTCCCGGGTAACTGAACTCTTGAGTCCAGGGTCTGTGATGTCAAGTCCTAAATGC
Organism: Catalaphyllia jardinei; assembly: GCA_022496165.2. Taxonomy (NCBI): domain Eukaryota; kingdom Metazoa; phylum Cnidaria; class Anthozoa; order Scleractinia; family Caryophylliidae; genus Catalaphyllia; species Catalaphyllia jardinei. The sequence goes on from CM042752.1 coordinate 13,505,383, forward strand.
CGTGAGGCCTTGTCCAAAGGATGGCTCATCAGTAGGTTTGATTCAAGGTTTGACAGGTGGCTATACAGGTGGTTTCTCCGAGTGGCACTTGCTCTCTTGGATCTCTATGAATAAAAACGGGTTATTCCGTTCCTGTGCAATCTCTTGAATGAAAGAAAGGGGGGTAATCAACACCATGCTGTGATTTGAAACCGTATGCATGCCTTTGCCATCTTCCTTGGAGTTCTTCTGGTAGCTTGACAAGTACTGGTTTCAGGAAAGCGGGTTCATCTAGGATTTTGAGGCGTGCAAGACCACCATCTTCTTTTGCGCGCTGCAACTCTAACAGTAAGTCCCCCAATTCTTGCAGACCTTTATTGTCCTTTGGTGCCAATGTAGGAAATGTTGTGAGTTTGTTCAAATGCACATTGGTGATGATCACGGTTGAGCCAAAACGTTTGCCTAACTTTTTCCAGGATTCTCGTACTCCCGCAGTCGGATTCTCTATGTAAGCATTGCTGAGTCGCTGTACAAGTCTCTTGGACTCACCAGTGGTGTACTCTAACATTAGGGCTAACTCCTCACTTGCAGTGATGTTTACATCATTTGTCATATTTTTGAATGCTGCCTTCCAAGTACTGAAGTTTTCCAAACGATCGTCAAATTTGTCTATTTTGTTGGCGCTCAGCTCCCTTCGAGCCATAAACTGAATAAAACATTCCATGCAGTCAGCTGGATTAGAGAATTGAGCAGTTTGGCTGGGGGTTGAGGGTAATGCTCCTGGGTTCAGCTCCTTTAGGTTCTTGCTTTTCCTTCTTGACCGACTTAGACAAAAAACCAGGGGCAGTGAAGTGTGATGTGTTGCCTCGAGGCTTAGATTCTCACAGTTGGCTGTTGATATATTCCTCAACACTCTTACGGGGATCTTCAATGGGTAGATCTGGTAGCTGATACTCATGACTTAGTCCGAGCTCCTCATCAATGGCCTTGGCTCGCGTCACCACTGCAGCTGCCTCTTGTTCAACACGTAAGGATTCCAGGCATGCTTGCTCTCCCCGTTTTCTCCTTGCGTCTTTTCCTCTCTTCGAGTTCTAGTGCAATCGCAGATTTACATTGAGGCTCATTGATTTTTCTCTGCATTTTGGCTTTTTCAACGCTGCGGCCGCCTCGCCTTGCGCATGAGCTTGTAGTGCACTAGATGAAATCAACATCTTTAAACCAGAACAAGCCGAACCCAATTCTCGTAAGAGATCATTTTTGCGATCCACTCCCTTGATTATCGCTGCTTGAACGATTTCTTTTCGGGTCCTCATAATTTCTTTCAGCGTTTGTCATTCCTGGCACTGTTCGGGCAAGCTGGCGTACGCCGTGAAGTCCATCCAGGAGACGCAGACAAGCTGATACTCATTAAATGCTGAACATAAATCTCCTAACGCTTTGCGAAGAGCTTCAACAGAGTCAGAAGTTCCTTGGAGCTAAGAGATTGCTTCGGCAGTTTCTTGCCATAACCTTTTGAACTTCAAAGTATCTGTCTGAAGTCTATTGGCGATCAGTTTCAGGCTGGGTTTCGAAACTTGTTTCAGCCGCGAGGAATCCTCCTTTTGCTTGCCGCCATATTGAACCAGTTTTTACAAATGATAGTGTGCTCAATTCAGTTGTCCCAGTGGGTTTTCTCAAGGTTCTAGGGTCTGCTGCTTTAGGAGCGAATGAAAGATTAAAAGCCCCTTCAAAAAAGCCTGCTGAACTGTGAATATCATCTTCAATTTCTGGCTCAAGTTCCATATTCACAAGGTTGACATTATCATGATCATCACCTTCATCGCCTTCAGAAAAGTCTCACTGTTCTGATCTTTCGGACTCTGATCCATGAGCTTGTTCTCCGTAACAAACGAGATGTAAATCCTTCATCAGTCAGTGTAACCAGATTTATTCGAAATAAATTTTTGCGGTGAAACGAGAAAGGGTTTTCAACGGCGAACACGACAATTACAGTCCCCGACAATCGCATGGAAAATTAACACGTGATACCTAGCGATGAAATACAATACTAAACTGTGTAGTAACACTAGATGCATGACACACGTGACAGAACACACAAAAGAGACATAGCTGCCTCAAGGAGGATCACTGGAAATTCTACAAGGGAGGAGGTTCTCAAAACTCAATATGTTTGAAGGGAATTCGAAGTTAGAACCAAATCAGAAATTTACAGAGAGATGGGGGTTTCAAAGCAAAAAACCCTCTGTGGGATAGGTATGGATGTTTTCAGGAACAACACATGCAATTTCACATTTAGTTGTGGACTACCCACATGGACAGCCAATTTTGAATACACCTCCTGAAAACATTTTAGACAGTTCACCAATGCGTCTGGTCATTACTATTACAATTTATAATTTTAACCATAAAATAAAATTTATTAAAAAAACATAGCCACTCGAAAAACAAAGAAAATACAAAAACCTTCACCTAAAGCAAAAGGCCGTTTTTCCCAAATCAGCACATAAAGACTATCTGCCTGTGTACAATATAAAATTTGAAAGTCCCTACTCAGCTTTCTGGGAATTGACATCAGCAACTACAGTGTATGTAGGAGGTAATCATTTTGACAAAAACTGCCAAACTTTTGTAGAAGTCAGATTGAAATCAAACATTTAAAAAGATGACAATGTTTGAATTGGCAAGACATGTTTCCGACTCAGTATCCATCTTCAGTTGAAGGATGTTTATAAGTGAGTGACTTAATATGAAGTGGGTAACAAGTATACATTGATTACAAATTGTAGAATAATAGTTACAAGAGAGAGAGAGAGAGAGAGAGAGAGAGAAATATTGCTTTTAAATGTGAAACTGAAAAACTTCCAACACAGATCCATTCTCAAATATCATAGGTAATTACCCCTAAAGCCTGGTTCACACTTGTTCGATAAACATAACACAAGTGGCATAAGCACAAGCATAAGCACAAGAAAAAAGGAACATGTTCCTTTTTTCTTGTGCTTATGCTTGTGCTTATGCCGCTTGTGTTATGCTTATCGTACAAGTGTGAACCAGGCTTAACTATTAATAGCTTATAAAAATTTAGCAGGCATTTAAGTGCATAGTTTGACACAAAAGAAGTTCTCCATTCCATGTGGGTCTCAAAAAAGGAAATGGAAAACTTGTTGGGTGGTCAACCATGTCTAAGATAGGAAAGGGTCACAAATTTATGACTTCAATGAGTAGATCTCTAAATGACATTTTTTGTGGCAAAACTTCATGGATTAAAATCTCTCACATATTAACAAAGTTATGACAAATGAATGTGTGTCTTAGGCAGCAAAGAGATTACCAGACTTACCTAAAGTGGAGGATGCTCACAGTGAGATAACAATAATGCAAGTCTTTTCAAGCACTCTTCTTATAGCCTCCCAATTACTAACTAGCAAAATTTAACCATATTAATGGTCTTGAATTTTTAACTTACCCAAGTGTATCCTTTGATGTTCTCTGAGCCTTTGCTGCTAACTTAGTCAAACTTTCAGCATAAGCCTGTTCTATTTTTGCTCTGTAATGGAAAAAGCACATTCCTCATTGATTCTGTAATGATTAAAATTGGCTACAATTGGTCAGAGTTCGGCACTTGGGACTCCCTAGTAAAATGTAATACTGTCTGGGATGCTGGTAATAATAGCTTGAACGAGAAGTAATGAAATGCAAGCATCCTGTACCCTTTAAAATTTCAGTTTAAATTAAGAACTTACTGGGTTTTATGATGTTAGGTTTCAGCCACATGTACAATCTAGAGTTAAATACCTTCAAGGGGTTCACAAGACATGTACCTGGTACAGAGTGGTTGTTATGTGGACATATATAAATATATATATATATATATAACTAACTGCAGACAGTACTGTTTCGGCCTTCTGGGCCTCATCAGTGCAGTGCTTATGCTAGGATGGAGGTGAACCCAAATGGTCACCCCAAACGATCCCACACTTGTGGTATCGTCTAAGCCATGCCAGAGTGCTCAAACTAGAAAAAACTAGTGAGCATGCGCAATGCTAATAGCAATGGCTCATCCTAGTAGAGTGCTCAATTTGGACATGAAAGCAAAGCTTTGTATGCCAAAGAGCTATATATATATATGAGGATGTTTCCAGTCGCTATATATATTTGTGTGTCTAGGAGTGGAAGATTGGATAAAAGTTAATTGAGACACGTAAGGAGTAGGAATGAGTGTTGCCACAAAAATGTCCCTGGTGATTTCATCCATTTTCAAGATTATAACACCTTCCTAAGGCCGAGCCCACAGATATCCAGATATTTTTGAATCCGCAACTTTCCTTTCTGAAGTCAAAGTTTCCCTGTCTACACGAAGCATATTCAAATCAACTTTACTTGCCCACATGCATCTGATGGTATCCTGATTCACTCTAGAGAAACAAGGCCTACACGTTGTGCCGTCATATTGGTTTATTGTTCAGTAAGAGACTGGACATGATTTTGCTTTGTTGTCAGATTCTAAAATATCCGGATTTGCAGTCAACATGTTATCAGATAATTTGGTTGCGGATTTATTTTGTTCAACCCTGGAGGACGGATTCAAAAATAACCGGAATTGCTGCTGAATTAACCAGATGTGTGTGGACAGAAGTCATATCAGAAAACAAATAGTTCTGGATTAAAAAATGTCTGGATACCGGTATGTCTGGGCAGGGCCTAAGAGGTTTATTAGCTTTTACCTGAAAATACTCTTTTGGCAAAAAAATAAAATTACTGCTTTCGGTACTTTTATAATTTTCTTTTACAAACAGTAGCTAAAATGACTGACATCACTATTGCCAAAAAAAGAAAGAAATGATTTTTTTTTTGCCCTTAAGGATGGGAAATAGAGCAAGGGCCTCTTAAAATGAGCCCAGTAAACCAGCTGGCTCAGTTACTGGGACAAATTTTGTTGTCTTTTCATATGTAGTGCTTCATCCCTGTTGACCTCAATGAAATTTAAGAAACATAGCCAAAATATTACCTGGGCTTGAGTCTTCATATGGGAAAACTTTTAGCCCAGTTGCTGAGACCTTGGTTTCTATGACCAAGATCTTGGCAACTGGCTGGCCATGGCCTGCCTTCTCATTTGAACACATCAAAATAAAAAAGAAATAGGAGTGAGACAAGATCTTGGTAACCAGGCCAGCCTGGTCAACTGGGCTTATATGAAGAGGCCCTAAGACGTGCAAGTAGTTTAACATCCTTTTTAAATAGAAGGGGAAAAAAACAAAACAAATCAGAACTTCCTGACCTTTCTTAACTTTGAAAAAATATCGAGACTCTGAGACAGGTTTGTGAAAAAAATTATTGAAACTGCGATATGCACATGGTAACTGTTAAAAATGTGACTATGAAACCCATGAAATTGTTGAAAATTTTGTGAGACCTGTTTGCTTTGGAAGGACCATTTGCCATCCTTTCCAAAGCATTATGGACAATGAAGGAAAACAAGCTTCGTTTGCAAGCCTGCAGCGTGAAATGAAATCTGTCACTTGCTATTTCTCCTCTGTCTATACCCTCCACTTCCCAAACTCCTCAATTGATTGGTACCCAATCATCTCTCACCCTCAGTTAGAAAAATTGACTGAGCAAAGTCTGAGAAGAATTCCTGATAACAATAACATTTTGAAGAGCAGAGAAGGGCGAGGGAAGGGATAAATCACAAAACCTGCATACACTACAACAGTAAAATTAGTTCATAGAAATCTAAATTGATAGTTAATGCAGGAAGAGAGGCTAATCCTTCATAGCAAGGAGTGATATACGTACTATAATTAGAGTGCTTATTCATAATACGTACCACCAATAATATTGATAAGTTTTGAAGAATGCCCAAGGGGAAGATAAAAATATACTTCTAACCAAACAAGCTAACTTGGCTTGTATTCAGGCTATTGGCAAGAGAGATGCCAGGGAAATATAGCTCAACATACGCTGTAGAAACATCTGCTGAGTAGACATTTTCATCGATGTAGTAAGCATAAATCAGAGTTTGCATTTGCTTGTTTCCGTCATCGATAATTATTATTCGGCATATTTTCCTACCTTTCATTAAAAATAGAAGAGGCTTCACGGCAAAATTCATTCCCTTGTCGACACAATTTCCGCAAGTCTTCATAGCCTTTTTGTTCCTGTTTACAAACAACAGAGACATGGAAAGTCTCAGTTTATAAACATACATATCATCCCAAGGTTATATATTTGAAAGTTCCTAGTTGTAAATATTATGCTTCCAACAATAATTGGTTTTACACAATACTCCCGCTTAAGCTGACATCATGGCGATAAGTACCCAGAAAAAATCCTCAAACTTGGCCATGGTTGATGCTCTACAGTTTTATCTAAACGCACGGTAAAAGTCCAGGTTCCACGGCCATCTTGCTTGATTTCTTCCGTCCTACTGCGTCTCCAAGTGCTCGTTTTCCCAGTGGTCTGTGCTTCCGCTGCAGAAACTTCATGGGTAGGGAGGGGGCATCTCAGTGTGGCTAATAGGCCATGTAATCGATCGCCCACAACAGACAAAAAAACGGAACAAATACTTTCTTCCTAATACACTGCATGAAGAATTTTTGAAAATCTAATGTAAATCTTTTCAAGCAAAAGCCTTGCGTTAGAGTTTTCTTAGGCCTTCAGCGACTATACAAAAGGGAGGGGTGGGTAGGGTTTTGCGAAAGGTGCAACCATGCAGCACAAATATTTTTCGTGCTGCTTCAAAAATTCATTCTTTTAAGTGGTGATCATAAAGCTACAAAGGAAATGAATACCGGTGTAAGCTCATAATGAAAGTACTTACAGAAAAGACGCAGAATGAGAAAGCTGGCTCAGAAAGTAAGTTTTAAAAAACGTGGTTAGTAAAATAGTCTAAATAAACTTCGTTTAGCTAAGTGGTGGCGGTTGTGGCATAAGCTAACTTTATGAGAAAACATATCTATCTCTGCAAACTATGTAAAGAAGAAGAAGATGCCTTCGAGAAGTACTAAAAAAATACAAACCTTTTAAAAATGCTTGAGCACCTGGGCCTGGAAGACTGGCTTTTTAAGTTTGGCTTGTCAAATTTCTCTTTACATTAATTCTAATGAAGAGCCTTTTTTGCATAAGCAAGGCATACAGAATCACAAAGCTATCACACAACCCTGAAATTTTAGTGAGTCTGATTTGCAATTTTTGCATGGACTCTTGTCAACCCTTGTACCTCCCACTTTGATCCAAAAACTGATCTACTGCAGGAAAATCAAGTTTCAAATCTGCACATCTGCTTTTCCCTGCATGAGAAGCACCTGCAGGAATCGTCATGTGGATAGTCCTATTCGTCATCTTTCAATACAGTGCAATGCAATGCAATGCAGTGCAATGCTGTACAGTGCAGTGCAATGCAATGCAGTACTTTATTCAACAAGGTACAAACAAACTTGGACTAAAGTATTTGTTTTCATAAAATAAACAGCTATCCTGATTCCCCTGCAGGTTCCAATTTTAAAACATAGTAGACTGCATAATATAACTGACATCAAATCTGACTGGAGATTGGTTTTAAAGTCAATAGTTTGAGAACTGCCAACCATAACCAGTAACATCTAAATAAGCTTCAACACTAAATTCTTATTATTGGTGTGTAAGTAGGCTTATAGCTGAATGGGTGTACAAGCGCCCTGCGAATGGCTACTTTTAAAAAAAAATTGTCTTATTTTTCATATGCTGCCTTATAAATTCCTCATTTGGCAAGGTCCTTTAGCACATTTCAGATGCCCACTTTTCAAATCCTGACCAAGAGCCTGCCTGCAAGTATTTTGAATTGACACTTTAACTGAGTGTTATTTTGTTAGAAGTTGTGAGAATTTTTTGGTGGTTGATATACGCAGGGCCAGATAACTTTATCTGGACTGGCTCACATCAACCTTTTCAGTGCCATATGTATTATCTTCCATGGAAAAATAACAACTGATTTCAATGTAGATCTTAAAATACTTATTTTATTGGATAAAAATAAACACAATTGCTTAGTACTACATGGAGCCTCTATTATTACATGTGCATGCACTGAAATATGTAAACTATACCACATATTATAGGTCACTATCTAATTGCATTTAGTATAAATCTACTAGCGTTCTATCACGAATGCCATTCTCTGATTGGCTACGCTACTCACTATCTATTATGTGATAGATAGTGAGTAGCGTAGCAGTGTACTCTTGTCAGCAAAATGAAGGCCGCTTCTTAGCGTTTTCGAAGTGCCTGTAAAGAGGATTAATTTTAGATAAAGTTTTGAACGTCTAGTAGATTTATACCAAAACAATTAGATTATCCGCTCTCGATTTCTATGCATGTGCCCTCGTCAACTATCACTCGATAGAAATCTCGAGCTCATAATCTAATTGTTAAGTAGAAGAAACAAAACACCAATGATTGTTTGCTCCAGTTTTCTCTGTTTGTGAGAGTATATTCTTCATGTAGCCTCTATTTCAACCCCACCTGTTGCTTTCTCATAGGAGGGAGCTTAATTAAGCAACCACAATGACTACCCCAAGAACAAAGTGAAAAAAAATAAATTAATATTTGACCTACCAATCTCTCACTGTCAATCACTGTCACTGCTACCCCAAAAGTAATGTATTTTAAAATTTTAAAAAGACATTTTCAAATTTTAACAAGAATCCTCAACAATTGTAATGTATATATACTTAACCTGCTCATTAAGGTGATCCCTCAGCATTGCATTGTGCATCCCTACTGTGCGTGAGTTTTGTGTCATCAGCACGCACAAATGGGTGCATGCATGTACACAGCGAAAGACATTTCCCTCAAGCTAAGCTTGATAGCGAAATGAATATTTGAGCATGGTGAATAATAGTGTACATATTATATTCTTTAATTTAAACAAATATAACAAAAATTTTATCGGATGGATAAAACGATGTACTAGGTGAACGGGTGCGCAAAACTGTTACTTTGGGATCGTCATGTAATTGCCGCGTCACGCAAAAGCTTAGAAATTCAAGCATAGTTTATCACTAACCCAAGAACCCATTTGGATTTTGAATATTAGTTTTTAGCTGCTCTTATACATCATGACAGTAAAATCTCAGGAGGATCGATAGTTCTGAAGTTTGAATTTTAGTGATGTCATGTGAAAACCAGCAATAAACCCAAAGAAGAAGAAAAGAAGGGGAGGAGGCAGCTAAAACTTATTATAAGCTAATTTGTACATATTCTAATAAATTGATACCTTTGTTACTCTATGTCATGGGAATCCAGGGTTTAACTTACTTAACACAGTACACAAGCTACAAACAGAAGCACTGAAGGCCATGACCAAAGAGAGATGACCTAAGAGAGATGCTTGTCTTTGAATGATGGCTCTATCCAGAGATGCCAACCTAAAAAAGTTCAAAATCTGGGACATATTCAATTTTACATTCATGACTGTAAAAAAGGTGTTTAAAGTGGAATTCTGCTGATTCAAAAACTAAAATGCCTAAAATATCCAAATTTTTTCTTCCAAGAAAATGCCAAAAATCAGCTAGAAAAATGTTAAAAAGTTTAAGCACTTTCCTTTATATCCAGGAGATTTGGTGACCTGTACAGAAGACCAGGTAATTCCATCTGTAACTGGGAGACTCCCGGATAATCTGGGAGAGTTTGCGTGGATGTTCCTTGTGCATTGGGTCTTCAGGTAAAAATAGTAATTAAATAACTGTGTATCCTTATACTTTCTGTATCACATACTTAAATAGCAAGAGTCACAAATGTTTGTGTAATACTTTCCTTTTTAATGCCACTGCTTATATATATATTGGGAATTGTAAAAACTTCCTGGTCTGTACTCTCTTCACTCATAATGGCTGCTATGTTAAAACCCTCAGATTTGAATCGGTGCTATTAGAACTTATGGAAAATAATTTATCTATCACATATATTACAAGATTTTTGGCACACAAAATTTTCCTTTAAAATACCATTTGTTTTATGAACTCTCTATTTCCTGCTATATAGAAGTTAAATTTTAATTTTTTTAAGAAAATCTGAACATACAGCTCAAAATTTGTGTCTTTTGAGGAAATTTTGAAATGCAACTTCTATTAGACACTTGAGCTCTAAAGCAGGATATGTCTGAAAATGCCCACAACCCTAATTAGTTGCTACTTGTCTCAGTTATGGATAAACTGAGTTTTGGGGCTAGAATTAGAAACCTAAACGGCACAGTTTGCTGTTAGGAAATCTCCATAACTATGAAGGCAGACTCGAAAAACCATTATACTTTTAAAAGAGAGCATAAAGCTAGGCTGGAATTTCCAGATGGGTGTGGTAACAGGTCATAGTTCTCTCATACATGGGAGGAGTATGGAGATTTTGTACAACCACAAATTAGGCATTATGTCTGGCAGTCAGGGAAACAAGAACTAGTTGATGATGGTTTACAACATTCTGCTTCAGAAAACAGACCAAGCTCTTGGTTTTCATACCTGCTAAACAATACTACAGTAGTACCCTGATTTGATTGTTTAAGAATGTTAAAGAGTCCTTAAGCAATTCATTAATTGGTGATGATTTCCAAAAAAGGCACTTGTTCCCCTGAGTAACCTTTTGCCCAAATGTTCGCAGACTCTGGTTAGTCACTTGCAATGTGAACTATGAGATTTTCTATTAATATTGGCAGATTTAATTTTTGTCCCTTGTTTCCCACAAATCAGTTTGTAAATAAAACAGTTTCTTTTATATAGGATATTTTCAAATTGTTTGTTCTGCTCACAATTCTAGTAGCTCCAGTCAATAGATCCCCATTTGATAACAGATGAATTAAAATCCGCTAAAAGCATTTGCCAACTGTTTGCCAGTAAATACAATGCCAAGTGCACCACAAATGAGACCCAAAATGATGACAGAAACCCTTACCACTATGTTGTACCATCGGAGCTCATTCCATTTCAGAACCATGTGGAAAAGACAGGGGAACACAAAACAGAGACAAGTACCAGTGAAGCTACCCACCAAGCCCATAAATAAGCCAAAATGTGGTACAACTATCGCCATCAACAGGCCAAAGGTCAGGACCAATGGGCGCGATAATATGATCCAAAACCAGTGATACCCTGAATCTTTACGCAGGTGTGGAAAGAATGGCAAGATCTGGTTATCAAATGTTTCCAGCACAATGTAGCTAACGATGGGGAAAGCTGTGAACACATTTGTTACAACCAAGGCATTGGCCAGAATGTAGAATGCTTGATTGGTTTTGAGGTTGACAGTGATGGCTTGCTCTGTACCTTTTCCAAATCGTAGCACAGGAAGAAGGCCAAAGGCAACTTTGACCACTGCTGCCAGTAGGAATGCAACATTCATCATCATCGGATACTGCTCAGGGCGCTTCATGCTGCCCTCCACTCCTGGGAACACTGCATGGGCAGTGTAGCTGAAGACAATGACACCAAATCCAACAGGGAAGGTGTTGATGTCAAATTCAGGAATGTTGTTGATAGACATATGCTTGTACTGGGTGATTGAGTAGATAATGATTGTTAAGATGGATGACATCAGTGCAAACACTGAAATCATGCTGATCCAAGCAATCACTGATACCCGACGGATAAAAAAGGTAGGAAGGGCGATGCATGCGCTGATGGAAGACCAGGTGTAGATATCAAATGGGGCAAACTTGTGTAGGATGTCACTAAATATGGTTCCCAGTAGGACAAGGTAAGTGATCACACCACCATACATCTCAATAAACTGCACCAAACTCACAATGCGGTTCCCCCACCCGGGCCACACAGCTTCTCCCACTTCCGGGTAGTTGATTCGGACCCGTTTCACCTTCCCGGTGTGCTTGGACTTTTCATATAAACACTCAATCAACAGCTTTCCCGTGTAGCAACACAACATAGCGATGAGCGCATTGGCGGCAACGGCCGCCCATCCACCCATCCGCACGGCGTACGGCACCCCAAGGATGCCCGTTCCTTGGATGAGGTTTGTGACATTCCAACCCGCGAGAAAAGCCGAGGCACGACGGTCATCTGAAGGCTTTTCCAGCAGCGAAACAGTCAAAGTCGCCGACTTCAGCTTGTGTACACTCTGAGAGAAGCCACCTCGCGATAAACTCCCTCCGGCGATGCCCGAATTCGTTTTCGATCTCACATCATCTTGTCCCGCTAACAGATGTGAATGTTCGCCCAAGGGTACGACTGTCGCTTTGCTTTGTTCGGTCATGGCGATGCCTTCGTTGCCCTGCTGTTCGGACGCCATCTCTGGACGAATCTTTTGACTTCCTTTTCTATCTTTTCAGTTAACCGGTTGCAAATCGTGTGTGGAACTAATCCTGCTAAAGGCGAAATGTGGAAACAACAATTGAATTGTCTCTCATGGGAACTGTCCTGGCTTAGCCTAGGTCTGCAAAAACTGGTTGCATTGATTGCATGATAACAAGTTCGCCCAAAACTACTTCAATTTGACGCCTGAATTGACCTTTGTCCGCTGCGGTGTTGTGTTACCCGTTTACCTTTGTTTACTAGTGTGGGCATGCCGGCCCGTTCTGCTCTGTCCTTCAGAGATTCTTCTGATATTTGGACTTTATAAGAAAACAGGCATTTGTGTCTATAAGCACAGACTTAACTCCAGCACTGGGTACTTATTTTTGTCACGTAGCTTCCAAGTGTTTTGTCCGTGTGTCTGAAACCAGGTGGTCTGAAACGTAGTTGTTAATCTGGCGAAAGAATTGATGGCGGGTTGGAAAAATTTTCGTCTCATTTTCTTTCTTTTTTTTTCTTTTCTTTTTTTCTCATCTAAAATTAGTGAGTCCTGTGATTTCAGGATGAGGCCTGAAATACAAAATACAAAGAACTGAAATAAAATGTGCTACTATATCGATACTTTTGGTATTTTTCTGGTTTTTATTACGAAACTACCGTGCTCGAAGCTGCCGAACCATGGATAGTCAACTATCCAAGGCCATACTGGTAGTACAGAGTCGGGAGTTTCCCTTCGTACAGAATAAGAGGCTACAAAATTCTTTTTCGTAGTGTTTCGGTATCGGCTTTGGTGTATACGTTCCATGCAAGATCGTTGCTCGCGTGGATTCCTATAAAAAGGGCGGGGCTGTCGTCGTACCTTTTAGCGGTTAAAAAAGTGGTTTTGTTTCCTCAGGATCTTCAGCCTCAAAAGGTACACCGCGGGAGCTTGTACTGTAACTTTTAGACCCGCTACTGAGCTGAAACAAAACATGACAAGATATACTGAAATGATTTTACAACGTTGAACTACTTTTAATTAATCTTCCACGGCAACATTTGAATAAAGTAAAGGAAAAGCAAAAAAAATCCAATTGTTTCAATAACAAAAGAGAAAGCACCAGTGCAGTGCAGTTTTTAGTGATTATCCAACAAGGACTTTTCATGATATAAACAAAGATTAGCGTAGAAAACACGCTAATCCTTTTGTATGTATCAAGAGCCCTTGTGCACACAAACGTCACATGATTACACAGGCTATTGTTAACTGGACACCTTTGAAGTGTTTTTTTTTCCGCATTGTTCCTTTCAGTTCTCAGTTCAGTTCAAACGGACTAAGGACAGTTTAAAAAACAAAGAAAAGTTGTGGCTTAAAAAAAGACTTCTCGTGTCTTGCTCTTTTTTGTTTCTGCTGAACTCCTAGACTTTCTAAAAGTCCTTTCCAGTAATACTTCCTGGCTTCGTTCGAGGGAGATGAATAAGCGAAGGATTAAACAAAGTCGACTTTTGGCAAGTGTAAACTACGACTAGGGAACACATGCAGCCTCGAACCCTGCCTTAAACAGCCATAATAACCGCTTTACGACGAATAATACTGCAGTTGTCAACACCATGTCTAAATTGAGTCTCGGCGTGCATGTCTTGTTTTTATCTCCTCTTAATAAGCAAAATGTTTAGGACAAGAAAGTGGCCTACATCTTTACGCTTTTTTGTTTTTTAAATTTTTTTCCATCTTTCCTTTTTCTCCTTTTTTATCTTTTTGCTGCAGTTGTTGATCTTCTACTGGGCTTGCTGCCAGTTCAAGAATTTCCGAGAAAACATCATCGAGATGGGAATTATTACCACGGAGCGTGCATATTTCACGCTCAGTTGAAACAATCACTCTGATCTGGGGATCATTAATAAAAAGATCTTTTCCTCCCGCGGAACCTTGGTGTAGATGATTGCAATTTTGGTCAAAGGTTATGACGTCAGAAGTGGAACAAAGGCTAACGTTCATTACGGGCGGCAAGAGCGTCAATGGATTAAGGGAGTTTTCTCCAGGAAAGGAAGCAGGGATTTATTTTCCTTCGCTTTAACATCATGAGACAAAATGAATATGAAAAAAAGGAGCTATAAAACAGGAGCCATGATGGGGGTCCCTGATTATGGATCTGTAAACAGGAGCCATAATCGAGGTCCCTGATTATGGAGCTGCAAACAGGGGCCATAATGGAGGTCTCTGATTATGGACCTGTAAACAGTAACCATAATGGGGTCCCTGATTATGGAGCTGTAAACAGGATCCATAATGGGGGGTCCCTGCAGTTGTAAACAGGAGCTATTATCGAGGTCTCTGATTATGGAGCTGTAAACAGGAGCCATAATTGGGGTCCCCGATTATGACTCCTGCTGTAAATGAAAGCACCACACCAAGGTTTTATGGATTACATGGAAACTTTAATACTGAAAATTAAATTACATTCTTAGCATGCTGATACATGCTTAAAATGCCTGCAAATAGTTGTTGTTGATGAAATGACATTTGAAAGATATAGTTACATAAATTTGGGCTTTACTGCAAATATTGTATTTACATATGGCACTGCCACACCACTAGCAAGTAAATATACAGGTATACTATATAATAAATATAAGTAGTTTAAAATATCAAAGGTGCAAGATCAAATCCTTGCCCCCCAGTTGAGGTTTAACTGAATAGTTAAAGACCATCTACCTTTCTCTATCACTGTCTTGTATAACTGGTATTTTGGCTTCGTTCAAAACCATGAAAAAATTGTTCTCTCAAAAGCAAAAAAACCCTAACCATTTCAAATTTAATATCCCAAAAGATCTTAATCCTTTTTGTTGGCACCTTTTATTAAAATGTTTTGCTGAAAACTGATTGGCTGAGAATAAACTGAGAATAAGTACTCTACACCTGCTTAAAATAATAAGCTGTTTCTAGAGATTATTTCTCTTGATACTGACTAAAAGGATTGTGGCCTCTTAATGGACAAGAATGACAAGAGAACTAAGCCACAAGGCCCATTCAAGGACAATTTGAGCTATAAGTTTGGTCAGGATTTTGGTTGAGTTTTTTGCTGCATTGGTACTGCAACCAGCTACAATCTCAATGCAATTTAAGAATGATAATATTAGAATTTCTTTACATTTTGATAAACACACATTTGTCCCAGAGTATCTGCACTCATCTCACAATGACACTAAAATCACCAAATCACACTGAGAACATAGCTGGTTTACAGACGTGAATTTGCAATACAGTTTACATACATCAAGTTGCAATCCAAGTGCAACAGAAATCTTGTATTTCAGTAAACCTATGTCTAGCAAATAAATTCACAGTAGATAAATTTATTGTTTTAAAAATTAATATTTATAAATGTTGTGTGATTCAGGCTCCAAAAATCCATTTGGGCAAATTTGATTATTCCTACAGAAAAGTGTACTTGAAACACTAAAATGTTTTTTAAACAAACCCTTTGCTATTTATCCTTACAACCCAGTCAAAATTTGTAGACAAAATTTCAAAAGAGTAATTAATTTAGCTTGTATTATGGTGGCCAAGAACTGCCACTACTTTTTACTGCTTTTTTTTTAATTTCCAAATGATAATATTAATTAGAAATATTGATTTGCAATATAAAATGGATGCTTATTAAACATAATTAAAGTAAAATAAAAATTAAAATATAATCACATGTAAATGTCAAATAAAATGCAAATAAAACACAAAGTGAAAGCCAACATAAAATGAAATGCAAGTGTACATCAAAGTCAAACATGGTTCAGGATTAAGGTGAAAGCATTATTAACGCTCAATGCACACAAAATAGAAGGCAAGTTGTAGGTAACCTGAAATGAAATAAGATTTTAAAGAAGAATGAAAAACAATATTACTGGCAGTGCTCAGCCATTCTCTAACAAATAAAATATAACTTCATATCAACAAAAAATACTTTTCATATATTTTTCAATTCGTTCATTATTTATTTGTTCCCTTTTGATGCATTGACCAGTTCAATAGTAGAAAATATGGCTCCAAGGAGTCCACAGCCAATACCAAACAACATGACAAGAACTCTGCAAACTACCTGGAACCAGTTAAGCTTCTTCCACTTCAGCTTGAGATGGAAAATGCAAGGAAATATGAAACACAAGCTGGTTCCTGTTAGGCTGCCCAGAAGGCCCATAACCAGACCGAAATGAGGAACACTGATTGCCAGAAAAATACCAAAAATAAGGAGCAATGGCCGTGTGAGAATCAACCAAAACCAATGGAAACTTGACTCTTTGGACAAGTGAGGAAAATGAGGAAGCATTTTGTTGTCCCAGGTCTCCAACACGACGAACATGACAAGAGGGAAGGCAAGAACGACATTTGCAATCACAAAGGTGTTGGAGAGAATGTAGAAGACAGGACTGGTCTTGATGTTGATGGTTATGGTCTGGTTAAGCTCTTGTCCATATCGAAACACACCCATAAGGCCCAGAATCAGTTTTGTAATTGTCGAGTTTGCAAACGCAACATTCAACATCATGGGATACTGTTCTGGATATCGCATACTTCCTTCCACCCCTGGGAACACGGCATGTGCTGTGAAGCTGAACACTATGATGCCGAAGCCAATCAGGAAGGAGTTCAACTGGAAACCTGGCATGTTTTGGCCACTCATCTTGTCATACTGCGTAACACAATAGATTATGACTGTCAGGACTGCAGAGAAGAGGGAGAAAACTGAGATCATGCTGATCCAGGCGATTACTGACACTCGGGTGATAAAAATTCCCGGTAGTACAAAACAGCCTACAACCACTGACCATTCATAGACATTCATGGAAGTTCTGTTGTGAAACAAGTCAAGAAAGATTGAGGCCATTAGCACAATGTATGTTACCGCTATGCCGGACATCTCGCACACCTGCACAATGCTGACGATCTTGTTCCCCCATCCGGGCCAAAAGGCTTCGCCAACATCCGGGTAATTAACCCTTACTCTTTTCTTTTGACCCGTGCGCTTGGAGTCTTCGTACAGACACTCGATCAACAACTTGCCCGTGTAACAACAAAGGTAGCCGCAAATGACAATAGACACAACAGCGGCCCACCCTCCGAGTTTCACAGCATATGGTATGCCCAAAATCGCCGTGCCTTGGATAAGATTTGTCACATTCCAACCGGCAAGAAATGCTGAAGCTCTGCGATCGTCCGAGGGTCTTTCGATCAGGGACATAGTCATTGTCGCGGAACGTAATCTCATTAAACTCCGTGAGAGTGCCACTCTCGATAGGCTAACCCCGAGAAAGCTCTTCCCTACCTCGGGTTCGCCCTGAGTCAAAGGCGCCTTCTGTCCCAGCGGTACGACAGTTGGCTTGGATGGCCCCAAAGCGATCTCTTCAGCTGGTTGTCTAACTCTTGGAGTTTGAGTTGCAAGCAGAGGGGAGTTTTCTGCCATTGTTAATTGCTTTCCGGTGTAGGGCAGGTTGTCTGCCACGCGTAGATTTTAGCAAAGAGTTGTTGCATCAAAAGGCAAACACGTACTTGAGATTCTCTAGCCGTCTCTAGCCTCCTACGCAGACGCTCTTAGGGCTCGTCACGCAATGAGGAATTTTTCACGTGTTCTTGTTTTCCCAAGGGGAACCAGCCAATCACAGAACTAAACACTTCGTGAATTGTCCTTTTGTTTACAACAAAAACAAAAATCGGTCGTTGCATTTGTTCATCAAAGAAGAGTACTTAAAAACTACAAAGTTCTGAATGAAAATTGTACGTTCCTTCACCAACATTGGATCAAGACGTCGCGCGTCACACAACACTTCTCGGAGAGTGAGTGGTGCGCTACACCTGCTTTTACCAGAGTTTTCCGGCTCTTGTTTCACGCGCCGGAAAAGAAAAGAGTAAAAAACACCAGTGGCAACTGGAAGTGCGTATACGTTCGCAGGTTACAATATTGCAGAACAAGATAAGAAATAAAGCCGCCCCTAACCCCAAATCATTGATGAACTGGTGCTAAACCCAAAAAACGCTTTTTTTTCATCTTTCAAATAGGGGGAGGGGCTGTATTAAATTGATCTTAAGTTGACCAAGATTGCAGCTTTGGGCTGGGATTGGAAAATCGCTTTAGAAGCTTGGCAGATGGAAAATATGAATTCTTTCCTTGGCATTAAACTCAGTGTTGGGACATAAAGAACTTATCACCTCACCCATCTAGCAACTCTCTAGTAAGCAGGCAAGAAGTGATGGTCTTCAAGCCCTAAGCCGAGTCAAAACGTGTCCAAATCAAATTTTTAAATTTCTTGGATCCTCCCCAGCATCAATTTCGCTGGTATCCATTTACACATGTGGGTAAGTGACCCCAGCCATGGTTCAAACCCCCCCCGGGGGGGGGGGGGGACTTCCTTACATTTTCATGACTGGATTGACTATCATGGGGTTGCAGTTTCAATAGAGTTACTAGAATGGGGTTGTACATTTTGTAATTTTTGGGTGTAGACAGTTTTTCATATTTACAGTTAGCAAACGTACCAGACCGTTTGTACTGTGGGTGAAAAGTAAATTGTTTTTTATTCAATAGAAGGTACATACATAACTATAAGGTGACTAAGTTGGGATTGCAAAAATTACATATTTGCCCAAAAGTGACTAAGATGGGGTCTATAACTGGCCACAGAATAAACTATAATGGGGTAGGGGCTCTGAGATGCCAGCGGCACATACCCAGCGAAAATTGACCCAACTAACCCCCCTGCCCCCCCCAGGTTCAAACCCAGACCACTTGATCTGGAATACAGCACACCAACTATTAAGTGAGTAGTTTGTGCTGCAAACAAAGCTGAAATATATACTTTATTTTATGGTATACATGAAATCACAATCATGTTTGTATTAACTTGTTAGCAGAAAAGACTCCACAAGTCCTTTACAACCCAAATTATTATCACTTATTTTCCAAAACCACTACTTTTGCAATATATAGCCAGTAAAATCTCTTCAACACCAAATAATTTATCCATTTTGTCATGGAGCATGTACGTTAAATATAACAAACCCAGTCCTAATTAATTGTGGATTAATGTTTCAGAAAGAACCTTTTGCCCAAATTTTAAAAAAAACATTTTGGTATTTTAACAGGTAACTCAAAAAATTTATCAGAAGATTTGAAAAATATCAAGACCTGTCACCACCAACCAAAATCTGGAAAATGCTCAGAATTTTCAGTGATTTACCATTATCTGTAAATAAAGTGCTTCTTCACCCTTTGATTTCTATTTACTTGTAAAATGACTGTTTTCGATGTTGCATTTCAGTATCTGTCGTCACTGTAATGCAGAGAGATTAAATACATTTATTTACACAAATATATTTTTACCCAAGTGAATTTAACGATATGTATAGAAAGGTAACATTTTTTGTTATAACCATTAATGAAGTCAGTGTTACTGTTTGCCTTGAAAAACAAAATGTCTTTAAAGGTGTCTCTCACTTTAACCAAAAGTAAATGCCTTTGCAAGCTCTCTTCCTGAAAACACCAATCCAAACCCGCCACATACTAAACCAAACAACACGACTACAATCTTAAGCAGAATACTGTACCATGGAGTAGTATCCCATTTTAAAATCATGTGAAAAACACAGGGGAAAACAAAAGAAAGGCAAGTACCAGTGAAACTACCGACCAGACCCATTAGCAGACCAAAGTGTGGCACAATAACGGCCAGAAACAAGGCAAAGGTCAGAAGCATGACTCGGGTGAGCAGCAACCAAAACCAGTGGTAATTGCCCTCTTTGCGAAGATGTGGAAAATAAGGTAAAACCTTAACATCCCATGTTTCTAAAACAACAAACATGCAAATAGGGAAGGCCAGGAAGACATTGGTAACAACAAGGACGGTGGCGACAATGTTAAAGACTGGGCTGATTCTCATGTTGACTGTGATGACCTGCTCAGTTTCATCGCCAAACCTGAGCACCGACAACAGACCAAGCAGCATTTTCACCACTGCAGCCAGAACAAATGCAGAGTTCATCATCATTGGAAATTGTTTTGGTTGTCTCATGCTGCCTTCAACGCCAGGAAACACAGCATGTGCACAGTAACTGAAGACAATGATACCAAAACCAATGGGGAACTTCTCCGGGTGGAAGGGAGGAATGTTAGAGAGGTGCATGTCGCGGTATTCAGTGATGCAGTAGACAATGATGGTCGCGATGCTGGACAACAAGGCAAATACAGAGATCATGCTGATCCAGGCGATCACTGAAACGCGGGTGATAAATATGCCTGGTAACGCAACGTAAGCACACACCACGGCCCACTGGTAAATGTCCAGGGGTGTCTTTCCGTTCAGGATGTCGCTGAATACCGTGGCAAGGAGGACGATATACATGATAACACCACCGAACATCTCACACACCTGCACAATGCTGACTATTCTGTTGCCCCAGCCTGGCCAGGCCGCTTCGCCGACCTCAGGGTAGTTCACGTGGACTCGTTTGCGCAGACCGGTCCGTTTGGATTCCACGTACAGACAGTCCACCAGAAGCTTACCGGTGTAGCAGCAGATTCCAGCTACTATAACAATGACAGCCACAGCAGCCCAGCCGCCCATCATGACTGCATACGGCACACCGAGAATGCCTGTTCCCTGGATAAGATTTGTCACATTCCACCCGGCAAGCCATGCAGACACATGGCGATCGTCCGACGGTTTCTCCAAGACCGATATGGTCATTGTAGCACTACGCAGTTTTCGCACGCTCTCCACGATGCCTGACTTCCTGAAGCTCACCCCATGGTCGTCAGTTGGGGAGAACAACAGAGGCGAATCTTCGTCGACGGTCTGCAGAGATGGTTTGTGTAATGCGATCGCTTCGTTGTTATCATCGTTTGTGGGGCTTGGGGACAGAGCTGAAGCTGTGGTTCCACTGTCCATTTTCCTTTAAACTTCCAACTTTTCAAGCGTTTTCCCCGTGTGACCTTCGAAGAAAATGAGTTAAACTTAACTCGGGTCTAGACAGCTTTTTCAAACAGGAACTACGTACAAATTCTTTTCCCCCCTCTGTAACTTCGTGTCCCAAAAATAACAAAGACAAAACATCGCACGTGTGTTGTAGTCGCACTCCTTTTACGGTAATCAAGGAAGACAATAGTGCAAAGTTAAACCAATCAGATTAGAGATTTCAGCATGGAAAGTCACAAAAGCGCAATATGACCGTGATAGGCCCCAGCGGTTCCCCAGCGGCTTTTTCGCCACCGTTTAGATCGATTGTCTACGTTTTCGATCTACAAAAAAGAATTGTTTCTACTTTTACCCGAGTTTGCCTGTAATTGATCGAGTCTCGATTTGGGGTTGATTCCCAAAAGTTACACGTGCTTTTGTCGTGGAGTTTGCATTCCTTTTACGGAAATACAAGTCGGGACAAGACTAGCAAAACCCAATCAAATTTTGTTTTTTGTGTAAGAGCGTGACAAGTCTTCAGTAGACCTCTATTGTAGTGGTGGTGTGATGATTCAGCTTGTTACCATATCTTGATTTGTCTGTGATTTCTTTTTTGCCGAATCAAATTGGCGATGATGTCCTGCTGAGCGTTCTGTCCTGCTTCCGAAGAGCGTCAGTAGTATCTTGGTTGTGCTTTTCACCGCAATGGCGGACACATTGGACGAACTAGAATACAATGAACGTGACTCGCAACTCGTCCTTTCGAATTCCCTGTCGCCCAAAGAAAGTGACAATGAAGATAAGAGGGAGGCGAGCTACGAACTCCGAATAGTCGACAAAAACAAACAGTCGCAATCTACTGAAACAACGCCTCTGGTACAAACCACTGATCCTGACGAGCCAGTACCGCGATCTGCATGGAACGCGAATTTCAAACTATTCCGTTCGTTCTCCGTGTCACATTTTACAATTTCGCTAGTGGAAAAAGAGTGTCAGGATAGACAAGCATCCGCGTTCTTGGCCGGCTGGAATGTCACCAATCTGATCCAGGGTATGGGTATCCTTGGTGTACCTTACGCTGTCCGTGAAGGAGGGGTGGTAGCGATCATCTGTATCTTTATAGTGGCCATATTCTGTAATATTACTGGCATACTACTGGTCGAGTGCTTGTATGAGATCTCTCCCCGCAGCAAGCAGAGAAAGAGAGTGCGCAACTCATATCCTGATGTAGGTGAAGCAGTGTGGCCAGGTGTTGGTGGTAAGGTGGTTAGTGTTGTCCAGACAGTAGAACTCTATGCTGCAGCAGTCCTGTATCTGGTCCTTTTGACTACTATGTTTTTTCAGATTACAAGCAAGTACATACCACTTACATTGAATGAATGGGCTGTGGTCTGTGCCGTGGCTGTACTTCCAAGTGTCTTCATCACAAGACTGTCACTTATTGCCTGGATGAGCATGCTGGCTGTGTTTTCTCTTATGTCTGCCCTGTTAGTCATGATAGCCTATTGTTTTGTGTGCCATGATCAGTGGACATTGGACAATATTCCATCCTTCGATATCAGTACCTTTCCAGTTGGGTTTGGCATCGTAACATTTAGTTATTGCGCTCATGCAGTTTTTCCTGGAATAGAGGGTAGCATGAGGGAGCCCAAGAATTTCAACAAAATGATGAATGTTTCATTTTTTATCTCAGCCATTGTCAAAGCATTGTTTGGCTTCTTTGCTGTGCTGACATTTGGCCCATTCACAGATCAAGTTTTCACCGTTAACTTGGCAGAAGATGTGGCATTTAACACAGCAGCAACAGCACTTGTTGCGTTGAATGTGTTTTTCTCGTTCCCTCTTCCGCTGTTTGTTGTGGTAGAAACATTTGACAACACGCTTGGCCCTTATTTTCCACATTTGCAGAAAGGAAGAAAACATCACTGGTATTGGTTATTGCTAACAAGAACATTACTTGTAACCTTTGCACTTTTTATTGCCCTTGTGGTACCACACTTTGGTCTGCTAATGGGTTTCGTTGGCAGTTTTACCGGAACATGTCTTTCTTTCACGTTTCCATGTGTAGCCCATATGAAGCTACGATGGAAGTTCCTGCGCTGGTATCATATTTCAGGCGAGATCGTTCTCATTGTGTTTGGAATTATTGCTGGAGGCCTTGGCTTTGTGTATTCAGGGAAAGCTCTTGTGGACTCCTTTCGTGCTTTCTAGTAATGAGATTTGATTACTTCAAACATGCAAGTGCGTTTGTTAAGTGGACTGAAATCCAATTTTGAAGCCATTTTATTTATGTAACCTCATTCATGGCTTTCAGTTTGATAAAGATTTTTCCTATATTTTTTTACCCTCAAGTTTATTTATGTTTAACCTAAATCTATCTGGAACATTTGCCATAATTATGTGAAATAATAGTATCACCCCCCTCACTTGCAATGCAAGGAATTTAAACTTGGTTATTACATAAGAATTAGATGAATGTGAATTTTGCTTGTTTTCAATGCAGTGTTAACATGTTATTGTTGACAGATCATCAAAAGAAAATCTTATTTTCCTAAAAACTGAAGTTTTCAAAGGAAATATTGGTCGCAGTTCCTTTGAGGGCACAGGACTTCATATTAAGTTTAGTTACAGCTAGGATATATGTATATCCTTTTATCTGATAAACTAATTAAAAATAAGTTATCTGATAAACTGATTAAAATAAGTTAAGTTTAGATAGTCTAGGGTTCATGAGGCAAGCAGTTATGTCATGTGGCTTTCCTTGTTCCAATTCAAAGTGAACAGACTGCAAATTGTAGTAGTTGCTAAAAAGGTATCTACGGGTTGTAAGTGTTCATCAGTAGGATGCCTAAAATATGTGCAAGTGCTTTCTGATCTTATTAGTTTTATCTGATTGAATTTTGTTTCTGTTCATGTCAAGTAATACTTGTTGTAAGTAATAGTAGGCCAGAGAATTGCTACCTGGGGATGTCAAAGGTATGCATATTACCATATTTATAGTATCCAATCACTTTTAGCATTTTAGAGTGAAGATTTTAATAGAAAATATGTATTTTCCAGTGGTATATGAATTTATGCCATCTACAAATGAGTTGCCACTAGCATGAAAAAGGTGGTTTTCATGTTGTAATGTATTTTGTACATAGGAATGTTTTTCATGTGTGAGAAATGTACTGTTACTCCCAAAATATCAGAGGCTTGGTGGCCCAGTAGTTAAATGATGACTGGAACACTGGTTTGATTGTTGTAGTTTCAAAAGTCGTGGAATCATTTTATGCTGAGTACACAAGTAGGGTTAATGTAAATTATGTGAGTTGTGAGTGAGAACAGTTTTATTGAAGACAAGTGGCGTTGTCAGAGTGAATAATATTTGCGTCCCATTATTTGAATAAACTTTTAGTTGATCAACTGATTGATAGATTGTTCTCAAGCCATAATGGGGATGTATTGGAAGTTCAATGATGTTTAAGTGTATTAGAATGAAACCTGAATGTGCATTAACTACCTCATCCTCAGTTCCTTTCTTTGCTCACACTTTATACTCAATCCCAAGCACCATGCTCGCACCTCTCACTTTTGCTAGCTTTTCTCTTTTTTTCAGTATTTTATAAAGTAAAGGAGCCTGTGGTGGAGTCAGGTGCATACAGCTATTTTGAGAATTGCTGCTCCCAAATGTGAAAGCACACATAAAATGCCACAAGGTTTAAGGTGCTACTATGAAAAAAAATATTTCCTTTTTTCTTCAGATTTTGAAAGCATGTTCGCTTAAAACTTAACTGGCAAAATTTTGAGCTTGGAGTTTTATCCGAAGGCTGTTTAGTTTGAGTGTAAGTTTTGGATTTCACCATCCGCCATTATTCACATTCAAAACTGACCAATAGGACATCAGAGGGTTGGATCTAGAGAAAATGATGTCATTTACTCACTAGCCTAAGATTTCACCATGTACATGCAATTTATTATATATGCAAAATATGAGTTTAAAAGGCTGAAAGCCCAAAACTCCCATGCTAAATATTATTTCAGCTGCGTACACACGCATTGCATTCTTTTTAAAATCAGAACTTAAAACTTGGGTCAGTTAGTGTTTAATTAACATGGTTTTGAAATCTAAAGGAAACAAAAATTGATTTTCGGTCGTAGTAGCACTTTAAGGGCCCATTGACTAATCAATCTTTTTGAGCTATTGCCAAGGAAAATGTATTCTCATTTAACCTCATCATTTTTAGTTAGTTCAGAGTTACTATGTGTGCTTTAACTTTTTCGTGATAATGTCATTAGGCTATGCCCTTGGTCATGTGACTAATACTGAATATGCAAAGGCCCTCTGGCAAATAACTTTATCAGAAGTTTTTTCATTGATGTAATATTTTAATTTTAATCCTTATTATGTTATGTATAGATTTTGTTTTATTTTTAAAAGGTCAGATTTTACAATGGGACTACTCCTACCAAGGCCACCCAAGCAAATGTTTTGCAAATTTACTAAACGCATTTAAGTGTTAAAAATAATAAAAATGACCACAGATTTATTGCCTCGGTAATGTGCAGCTTGATTACATGGATTTTTTTGTTAGGAAACTCTAACACTTACTGTTAATGTCCTTGCTTTTTACTCAACAAATTTGTAGAAAATTCTGTCAGATGGCCTTGGTTGGAGTAGCCGCACTAAGAAAATTTGAAAATATTGAAAGATTTGTATTTTTCTGAAAAGAAAGTAGTTATAAAAAAAAAATACAGATACAATACCTGAGAAACACTGATTGTATGATTGTCATTTATCTAACTAAAAGAGAACAACACTTACTGCACCCAAAATTTCGGCTTTGCATCAAATGGATTGACTACCCAGTAGATTTAAATCTTTTAACTTGTCACCTTGTTTTCTAACAGTTGGTGACTTTTATTATGAAAATCCATGACACCCCAAAAATTGACTTCAAGGTGTTTGGTATAAAAGTTCCTTGGCCCGTCTCACAGCTCCCTGACATTCATTCAAGTTCCATATTATTGGATAATTTAGTAAGAAAGTAAGTCTACCAGGAGATTTGGAAGACATGTTATTAATCGATTGTTTTTGGGGGGTCTTAAGCAGCACTTTCAATCCACTTGCAGGAGATGTTGAAACAGAATCGTATAAGTTTAAAGTGCCCCTGTGATAAAAAAAAAATCACTTCCTTTTTTTCTTGAGATTCTGAAAATGTGTCTGCTTAACACTTGACTGGCAAAATTCTGACCTTTCATTTTTATCCAAAGGCCGTTTACTTTGAGTGTAAGTTTTGAATTTCACGATCCGCCATCGCTCACCTTCAAACCTGACCGATTTGACCTCAGAGGGTTGGATCCGGGAAAAGTGACGTCAAAGGCTCACCATCTTAAAATTATTATGTATGCAAAGTGCAAGTTTAAAAGTGTGAAAGCCCAAAACTCCCATGCTGCATATTAATTCTGCAGCATACACACGCATCGCATTCTTAAACTAGTGAGCCTTTGATGTCATTTTCTCCTCGATCCAGCTCTCTCAAGAACTTAAATTTAGTAATGGCAGATCATTAAATAGGAAAGTTCCAGTTAAAATAAACAGGTGCCTTTTTTAAATCAAGGATTAAAACTTGGGTCACTTAGTGTTTAGTTAACATAGTTTTGAAATCCAAAGGAAAAAAATAATTTATTTTTTGTCACAGGGGCACTTTAAACAGCTGTCAGTATAAAGTAAACAGGCTGATTCAACATACAATTAGCTGTAGAAGGAAGGGGTCTCTAGAGTGAAAAAAAGACTTATTTTATAACATTGAAACCTTTTCCCATATTTTGAAAGGACGACAGTAAACTTTTCGTGACTTGGGTATTTTTAGGAGTAATTTTAAGACTTGATGTCTTGTTCAAAATTTCCAGGCGTTTTTTCCTAATTGATACTGCACCCCACACCTCACAAGAGCAAGCGGAAGTATCTTGTGTGACGCATTTGTGATATCAAAAAGCGGACGTGACTTAGGAACAAAGCAAAAAAAACTCGTTTTGAATAGAATAATAAAACCAGAATAATAAGGGTTAAGAACGAGGTTTACTTCCCGCGCCGGTTCAGGCCAACTGGCGCGTAATTTTGCACAATATCTTCTCGGGAAGAGTCAAAGAAATCCGAATTTCATTTCTTTTTTTGAAATATTTGTTGGTTTTGCTGTTACTTTCTAACAAAGGTGTTGCATTTGCCTCCAGTTTTGGCCTAATAATTATTGAATTTGGGGTTTCCTCTGTACTACACGCGCTCCCATTATGGTGTTGCGTGACTTTGTGGCACGCATGGCGCTCGATCGCAACAAATTATTTGAAGCGATTTTTCCATACAACGTGGAAGTCTTTGTTACAAAAGCTTGAAGAAGAAAACACCGCAATCACCTTCACATAGCAATTTATTCATGTTTTACTGGAACAACGCGGGAAAATATGCAGGCGCGAAACTTGAATTAAGCGAGAAACGAAAACTTGGTCAAACCAGTCTAACGTGGTTAACGTGGACCAAACCAGACCGATGAAGACCGCATTTTCCTGCATTTTCGGTGGAAGCTTTCCACAGAGACGACTTGCCTTTTTGCTCTACTTACTTCGTAGAAAACCATTCACTGTACGAAAGACAAGGCGGTCAAGATCGAGTCAGAAGAAAAAGAAATGGACAAGGAGAGCTTGGAATCGAGCACATTTCCACTTTTGGCGCTATCGTGTACAACAAACTCAGGAAATTTGGCGAGTACCGTGATAAAAGAACCCGATTTGGTGACAATTATCGAAGGCTTGCCGTTGACGAAAGAACAGATCGAAGAAGAACAAGATCTTTTAGAGGAAGCTGAGGACGAATGCGAACCAAACGAAAACACTCCTCTAATTCGCTCGTACGAGACGTTCGAGAAAAGTGGTTCCAGCTTCTTCACGCAAAACAGTAAAAGTTTTACAACAACTTTCACAACGAGTCAAGCATCTCTATTCATTCCTTCATTCCAGTTCTCGTTGTATTCTAGTGTAGTGTCAATCTCAAGGTCTCTAAATCAACGATCTGTAGCGATCTCGATTCCTGACAGAAGTGGACAAACTGAAGAAAGTTCGAAATCGAAAAGTACAACAATGACTTTGTTCGAGAAATTATCAGAAGATGGCCAAGCATCGACCATACTTGCTTTGTGGAACATTGTCAACATGATTCTTGCTAGCAGTAGCGTTCTAGCCATGCCTTATGCAGTCTCTCTTGGAGGAATCGCCACCTTGTTCCTCATTCTGGGGATTGGATTCTTCGACGACATCACCTCAGTATTGCTGGTGGACTGCCTCTACGAAATTTCCCCGAAGAGCCGGCTTCGCAAACGAGTAAGGGCGAGCTTTGCCGATATTGCCGCGGACATTTGGGGACCAGTGGGTGGGCGGCTTGTTGATTTAATCACTGTGGGGCTCTCCTACTGCAGCTGTGTGCTAATGGTGATGATGATTGGAAGCAGTATGATGGACCTGTTCAGTAACCTGGTTGTGCTGTCCATTCAAGAATGGTGCTTGTTGTGTGCGCTAGCCATGCTACCCACAGTTTTTATCAAGCGACTGTCAATTATGGCCTGGTTAAGTATGCTAGCAGTTTTGGCAGTATTTATCATAGTTTTTATTCTATTTGGCTTTTATTTAGAAGGATCAAACTCCTGGGCTATGCAAAACATCCCCTCCTTTAATCTAAACAAATTTCCCATAAGTCTAGGCATTATCTTGTTTTCATACTGTGGACATACAGTATTTCCCGGTATTGAGGGCTCTATGCACGAACCCAAAAAGTACAAAAAGGTCTCCCATGGGGCATTTAGTTCTGTAACAACAATAAAATTTTTGGTGGGGCTCTTTGGCTGCCTTACCTTTGGAAGCAGCACTCAGTCAATTGCAATCCTAAATCTTAGTTCCTCACATGGTTCCATCTTAAGTAAAATAGCAACATTCCTGGTCATCATAAATGTGTACTTTTCATACCCCCTCAATATGTTTGTCGTAAGTGGGAGTTTAGATATAGTTTTGTTATCAAAGTTTCCAGTCCTCTACAAAGACAAGCGTTATAACTACCTATGGGTTTTTGCAACACGTACCACCCTTGTTCTTTCTACGTTAGGTATTGCTCTGGCAGTTCCTCACTTTGGACTTCTTATGAGTATATTTGGAAGTTTGTTTGGAGCTTGTATTACTTTGATTTTTCCTTGTCTCTTCCATTTGCAACTAAAATGGAATAAATTAAGGTGGTGTAGCATAGTTTTAGAGATGTTTATAGTGTTATTTGGGATTGCTGCAGGCATCTTAGGCTTAACTTATTCTTCCATTGCTCTTAAAGATGCTTTAAACTGACTTAATTCGCCCTTTACAAAATGGAAGTCTTTTTTCCTGTGAAACACTCCAAGTCTAAATAGATTACCTCTAGCTTCAAGACAGTCAAACATAACTTTTTCAGCCCCAAGGGTTCAAAACAATGAATTCACCATTGATTGCCACTGATTGCCACATATATTTTTTAACTCTTATGTTGGTTCTGAGAATTTGGTGGCAAATCAGTAAAACATAAGATATTATTTAAAGTGGTACTATAGGATCATATTTTTACCCCTTAAGTTTTTAGGTTTATCACATAGAATTCCATGAAAGAATAAAAACGCTGTTTACTGTTTGCAATGAAATACAAAATAAAGGTTTGCAAATATCTCAATCAGTTCCAGAGATATTATTAAGTTGAAAAAAATGTGTAAAATATGTAAATGAGATTACTGATGACATCATACACTCAACCTAATATTATATAAAGTACATAAATCAAGCTATCTTGACCAATTTACAGCACAGACCACTGAACATTTATAGGCTAATAGCTCTATAAAAAAAATATTTTCCCATGGCAACTTACTCTTTTCCATTCCCTTCCCACATGATTTCAATATCTTAGTGATTTTCAGCTACAAAAACATTAAACGAGGCCACAATTTAACTCAAGCTAATTTAACATATTACTATTTTTGCTGTATCATGTGTATGAGGCCTTAGCAATCAAAATGGAACAACAAAGGTGGCCAGAAAAGTGTTTGATATTGGGAGGTTTAGAACTCAGTATGTTACCATGGTAACAAAACTGTTCAGCTCGTACTGTGGAGTACATTTAGTAGAATCTTAATGCAAAGGATTTGAATTGGCTGAGATATGTTTTTTCATCATATTTGATCCAAATTTGGTTGAGTGTATGACATCATCTTTTAACTAATTTGCATATTTTAAAAATTTGAATCTCTGCAAGAAGAGAGATATAATTTTGAAAATAATAAACAGCATTTTTCTTCTCACGCAGACTACTTGTTTATGTTTTTTGTGATTTTTGTTATAGTACCACTTGAAGGTTATTGATTTTATTCAAATTTATTAATACTATGAAAGGATTGACTTGGGGCTTTAAGAATTCCATTTGACTTAAAAGACTTGATGTTTTGGGGTCACTTAAGTGGTATTTAGTTTATTTTGTAGAAAATTAATAGAGGTGAAAAAGTGGTGACTATCTTATGAATCTCAAGAAATTTACAGTTTTTTTGGTTTTTGATGCCTCAGCATTTTGAAAACAAGGTATGGGGCATACTAAATTATGTTGGAAATATTAAATAAGCTCTGTTTTAATTGATAGGAAGTAAATAAACAAATCAAGAGATTCTTAAATTAAAGTATCTCAGTGAGTTGCAAATATCAGCATTTTTACACTTATAAATTTTAAAAGAAAAATAAGTTGTGTGTAAGCTAGCTTAAAGGATGCTTATGAAGGATGGCTTCCTTGCTTCAGACAGTACAGGAGACTGTTAAATTTGAATGCTACAATAGCTGTAAGAGTTGTGTCATTTTTTATTTAATGTAAGACCCATTGTAGAATGTGAAAGGTGTTGTATAGCCCTTTTTAAGCCCAAGAAAAAACTTTCTTCATAAAGTCTCTGCAGAGATGTTGATGGTAAATTAATATTTAATTAGTCTGCATTATCCCCAGAGCTTGTCAGTGACTGGACAAATGTGTCTATGTTACTTTTGAAAGCAAATGAATGGCTTGGTGCAAGACTGACCTTAGTGACTTTTTCGGGTGAATTTTTTCCTTCAAACGTGCCTGAATTTTTGCATGTGCTTTTCAATTTAGAAGAAAAACATTCTCCTGTATTTTTTGGCTGAAATGCTCTTGTTCCCCTTTGTTGCATTCATTGTGCATGCTTCGATATTTTGTCTTCGTTTTTCTCAGAAGCAAAGCACAAACTGGCCAAAAACAATACAGGGGAATGTTTTACTATTTAATTGAAAAGCATATGCAAAAATTCAGGCACTTTAAAAGAAAACAAATTCACCTGAAAAAGTCACTTAGTTCGGTCTTGCATCATTAGCCATTCAAATATTTGATCAGGAAGGTTCTTGGGTATTTAGGGTTCTTCCAGCATTATCAATGGATATGACTTTGAACCAGATTGGAACATGGTACAGAAATACTAGAGAAATGTAAATTCGATGTATTTAAAGATTATATTGCAATGTTTGAAAATTTAGATCTATTTTTCATTGGGTAATATATATTTCTAGTTTATATAACGTATGTACATAATTAAGCAAATATTTTGTTATTAAAATTTTGTAGTTTTCATTTCATTTGTATCTTTCATTTTTTATATTTCCTTGTTGTCACATCGCATTTTAACGCCTTGCAAGGTCGTTAACAAATAGAAAGTTTGTTCTCACAAGCCAATTGTGCAAAAATCTGGCATCTGTTTGATTCTATTGTTTTGGGATTAATTGATCAAGAAACTGTTCCAACTATCTAGTGACTTACAACACTTAAGATTTTACCATCTTGGCAGATCTATTACAGCCGGCCTGATGATGGGGCTGAGCAAAGTTTAGCATAAACTATTGAAATGTTATCGGCAAACTCAGTCAGACCCAGTGAAGCTGAAATAGTTATTGGTTACCATGAAAAGATCTAAGAGTTCAACAGGTATCACACTTTGGCCCCTTACTGTCAGTTATTTCAATTTTTGTCTAAATTGGCAAAAAATACACATTTTGTTAACCTCAAGAAAATGAGTCAGATTAATCTTACCATGAAATAAAGGCCAGCTGGCTATGAACGTTACCCTAAGGCAGATTTTTTTAAATGAAATTTAAGCTAAATAGGCTTAATCTTTATTTTGTGGATTAGACATTCCCCTCGATGTGTTTATTTGCTAAAAGGGCTTAGTGTAATTGTGTTACAGTTGTGGTGAGAGTAGCTTAGCTAGAGTGACGAGCGATACGACTTAAAGAAACAAAGGATGCCCTGCTCGTAGGGTGAAATGCACTCAAAGCCAATTAAACATGAAGATAGCTGACAAAAACATCACGCAATAATTTGCTTTTTTTGCTTTTTCAAACGAGAACATCGGAAAATATTGAAACGCTTATATGTTTTGGAACACGCTGCTAGCAGGTCGAGCAGAGCCTTTCCTTGCATGTGGTGCTTGTTTTGCCGGAAAGAAGGCATCAAAAAAGGACAGAAAAATCTTTACTTACCGCAACGAAGGAATAAGCCAGACTTCACTGTAGACCTCTCCATGCACAGGCTATAAAGTGCATAATCATATTAGAAAATGTTCGGTTGTTTGAAAGGTCTTGGAACAAATCACACTTGGGGCCCTGCGTCACTGCGTCTGTCTGTGAATTGTTTCGCGCCGATTCACTCCCCCAGAGGAGTTACCCTTTCATTTCTGGGAAAATTCCGGTTTCCAGCGGCTAATAGAACAACCTGGAATGTTTTCCTCTTGAACTCTCGGTCGAACGGCTCGCATTAACAAAAAATTCGACAATTTTTGGATTTTCTGGAAACTTACCAAAGACTTTCGTACAATTTTGAAAACAGACGGGTTCACGGTCTTTATTGCATCATGGGTAATTAGGGTCAAGAAGAATTCGAAGGCTGTTCCACAAACACTTATGGAAAAAAAATCCCTTTCTTGTTGTGGGCATAGGAATTTTTACGGTTAAAACCGAATAATTTTATCATTCGTAGCCCCTCCAGCCATAAAAAAAGCATTTCCGGTACTCTGATAGGTAGGCTAATAACTAACTCAATCAAAAACGCTGGTAAACACAGAAAGGGAGTTTCCTTATTAGAGTAAAGTTTCGTCTCATTAATGAAGCTCAAAACAGGGAAATATGACGATCTTGCCGTGATTACTCATTATGTAACTAACAGCGGAAACCCTTCTATTTCGGAATTTTTGGTTCAATCGGGAACGCCCAAGTTCTCTCATTATCTCCTTTTTTCATCGTTTGGTTTGGTTTTCATTAAATTGATTTTATCACGTGTAATTTTATTGACTTTTTCTCTCCGTTTACTTCGGCCATCTTCGTAAAATGTTAAAATGTTTCGCTTCTCATCACCTCCTCAGCTTTTTCAGAAAGTGAGTAACAAAATACAAGTATACACTAGGGGACTGTTCCCCGAAATATGTAGTCTTCCCGTCTGAAAAAAATATATGAACTCATGAACAACACAAAACAAAAAGTTACAAGCAAACTTTGATGACATATTTTCTCTTGACCTAGACGGGGTGCGGTAAACTAGTTTTGAAAGCAATGAGATTTGTTCCTTGTTCAGGAGGACTCGATATATTGCACAAGTGTAATAGGGTAGTGTAGTGGGTTAACTACACACACTCAGAGAAAAGACAAAGCAGCACGCCACGAGAGTAGGTGAGACAAGCTGAAGCGAGATGAAAAGTTTTATTAGGGCCGGCGGAGTCGAGGGAGGGACCTAAAAATACATAAAGTAATAATTTTATAAATATCTCCAGACCCCTCTACAAGTTAGAGCCTCTGGCGCTCGCTTCAAAGTCCCCTCAATTCAAAATACGCTCCACCATCCTCGTTTTTTCGTGCAAACCAAGACGCAAAATTCCCTAGGAAGAAATAATTAGTTAGTTAGTTATGCATCCCGGGGTATGCATCCGTCCATAAACTTCTCAAGAATAGTCCGGTCTAATAACTCTCCTTTTTCTCACTTATGTCCAGGATAGAACGCAAGTATTGTTTAATAAGTACTTCATATTTGGCAGGGTTATTTCACATTTTCATATTACTTCATATTTGACAGAATTGTGTGTGTTTCAGTGACTTTTTACCAATGAGGACACTTCGTGATGCTTATCATAAGGAATTTGAATCTCATTAGCGTTCAATCCTGGACATATCTGCTTTTTCTCGACTGATTTCTACCTCAATGTAGGACGTGGGGAGTATAGGCACTAGTTTAGTTAAGGCCCATTGGTTACGGAAGTCCGTATCCAGAGCTACACGGATGGTGGTCCTGGACTATCAAATTTCTTTCCGATTTCTCAGTAAACAGTAAATTATGCAGCTCTCTCTGCTCTCTGTTTAAAAGCGCCTCATTTCTCAGTTGACAGGTAAAATTTTGACCAATTATCAGCCATCAGTCAATTTCCGTCCTGATACTCTGAAAGCACATCACTTTTGAGCTGTTTTGATCAGAAATAATATAGACTTTGCCTTTACAGACATACAGTCTTACATAGTTTTCAGTTCTGTGAGACTGAAGTGTTCATTTGTCTTGTCGAGAATAATTGCTCTTCTTCCAAACATTGAACTGAGAAATAACCCCGAAAGGACTGTAGGAAAATTGTCCCCAATGCTGTGCTCTGTCTCAAACAGCGTTTCTTTAGCATTTCTGGTTGTTAAGTAAGGCAAAAAAGGCAACTTTAAATCATTTTGCATTCCTAGTATAATCTACTGGTAAAATCTTCTTCAGCAAAACATGGCTGAAAGAGTCTGTCCCGGGCGATCCAATCAAAGTCAAAGAATACCAGTTATGTAGACGGGACTACAAAAGTAAGGCTCTCGGCGGGGTTTGTTTGTCTGCCAAAAATTCTATCCAGTGCAAGATACTGCCTGATCTTCACATTGACGATCACAAAGTACTATGGGTAGAACTGAGACCAAACCGTCTGCCACGCGGCTTCTCCGACATTATACAGTGCTGCCGTAATTTATCATCCTCCAGAGGCGGACAACACGGCAAAAAGAGATTATCTCGGATCCTCTTTGATGGCAGTTGAGTCCAAGTACCCAAACAGTGTAGTAATCTTGGCAGGTGATTTTAACAAACTCGACTTCACATCAGCCACAAATTCCTTCCAGCTAAAGCCCATTGTGGACTTTTTAACGAGGGATGCAAATACTCTCGACCAGATTTTTACCAACATAGCCGAGTGTTACTCTCCCCCTGTTGGTGCGCCTCAATTTGGTTTGTCGGATCACCCCACGGTGACTGTGAGCCCTGGGATTCCTGTGAAGCTTTCTAACCAAACAAAGAGTCATCAAAACTAGGGATAAGCGGACTAGTAAAATAGCCTTGGTCCGACTTGTTCTCCCCTGATCAGTCGTGCGAGGACAAGTTGAGTATTCTAACAGAGATAGTCACCTATAGGCTGGATACTATCATGCCTGAAAATTCCGTAAGGGTTCACGAAACTGATCGCCCTTGGATGAACTCTCAGTTGAAAGCTCTTAACACTCGTCGACAAAAAGCGTTAGCAATGAACAATGTTCCACTGTTAAAGATTTTACGAAATAAGGTCAATCGCGAACGGAAGCGTTCCCGCAAGATTTACTATGAGAATAAAGTTAAAGGCCTGCGTGACATCAAACCACGGCATTGGTGGTGAGAAGTAAAACAGCTTTGTGGTACTGTCTGTACGATCTGTGACTTTATAAAAGATCTAAGGCCAATTTTCCTGACGTCCACTTTGTCAAAGGTTGCTGAAGGCATCGTCATCGAAAAGACTTTGAAACCAACAATATTGTCATCTGTTGACCCTGGTCAATTTGGTTTCATTCCAGGATCTTTAACTACCTTTGCTCTTATATCGATGCTCTACCACTGGTTGCGCGCTACGGAGGTGAATGGCTCAACTGTCAAAACTGCTCTCTTAAACTATCGGAAAGCTCCAGGCTTGATTTGGTAGATCACAATCTGTTGATAGCCAAATTGTTCAGCCTTGGGGTGAAGCCATGTGGAAGTTCGCAGACGACACAACTGTTTCGGAGGTGGTACCAATTTCTGGGGAAAGCTCTTTACAGGAAGCTGTCAATCACATTTCCAGCTGGCCTGACTCTCACAATAATATCTTCCAGTTAACCCCGACCACGTGCGAAGAGTTGTTTATTTCAAGAAAACCCCACCATCTCATGGCCCAATCAAGATAGACGGCGTGCAGTTTACTAGTTTGAAAGGGTATCTGCTGCTTAAGTCCTAGAACGATCACGTGGATACTATCACCTCCAAAGCCGCACGTCGATTGTATCTTTTGAGTTAGCTAAAGAGAGCCGGCTTAAGTCCCGATGACCTGTTAGCTTTTTACTGTAGTGTCATCAGATTAGTGCTAGAATTCTCATGTCAGGTATTTCACTGTAGTCTTCTGAAATATTTGTCTGATGACATCGAAAATATTCAGAGGCGCGCCATGCAAATAATCTTTCCTAGTTTATCGTACTGTGAGGCGATTGACAAGGCCAGAATTCTGACACTGAAACCTGAAAATATATAGAGGATATTACACGGTGGCGAGAAGATATGAACATAAAATTCATATCTTCTCGCCAACGTGTAATGTTCTTTTTATTATATGGAGACTTTTATTCTAAACAACAAACGCGACGCGAGAAACCAATTCAACAAAAGCAAAAGGCGGGAATCGTGACGTCATTGAACAATACGACACTCACAAAGGTGACATACGGAAAATACGCCACTCGGATCCCGGATGAAGTGGCGTATGGAATCTACGAGTTAGTTCCCAGTAAAACACCCTTCTCCATATAATAAAGTAGTTTACTAAGACAGGCTGAAAAACAACAAATCGATAATCAGAAATCATATTGCAACAAGGATAGTCAAGGATGGAAAATATCAACACGGACTACAAACGAAAAACTTGAAAACTTCAGGCTGGATTATTCAAGATGGACAAACCGTGATGTACCTCCCATGTGCTTTGTTCCCAAGGGAACCATTTTCAGTTCACCCCCGGCTTTAAAAATTCCGGGAGGGCCTAGAAGCAGCCAATCTTGTGACACGAGATTCACTCGCATAGGTAGTCCGAGCAGCGTTAACCCTTTCACTACCAACGACGCACATACGTGTACTTATGGTCGTAATAATAATATAAATAATATTTAATATTTATATCGCACATTTTCTATAAGAATAATCAAATGCAAATGCGCATCGTCCTGTTTGCACCACTTGAGACGTCATCAGTTTCAATGTCACCGGGTATTCTTGATAAGCAGATGGTCGAGCTAGGATAAATCTATCCGCACAACAGTCGGGTTTGGATATCGAAGGCATTCTGACGCAGCAAATTGATAAACGTTATTAGTTTTGGCGCAAAAATTGTGGTAAAACAGCCAACGTTTTATGGTATCCAGAAAGAATAATAAACGCAAAAGGTATGGAGAGTAAAAGGGCGAGAAAAAAGAAAGGAAAAGGGCAACAAAAAAACTCGGAACGGACAATTGCATAAAAGGTCCAAAATTTTGGCTCACATGCGCATGCACCAAATTAAAATATTCTGTACATCTGTTTTGCACGAAATTGCTTTTTCAGCCAAATGGAGGCCCGTCGGGGCAGCTAAAAAACTGATTTAACGGCTGAAAACAGCATTTTTAGCGACCAATTTTTATCCTTCCCGAAAGCACCCAGTCGAAGCGCATGTTAACATTTTTCACCTAAAATGTCTTGAGACAGATTACTCTAAGAATGGGACCTATATGGGGAAGTAACTAGCTACCCCTCATGCTCTGTTGATCTTCTTCTATTCAAGAGCTCCAGATCATGTCCAGTTCTTGTCACATTTGTGTAGCAATTACATAACGAGGAAAAAGAAGTTAGCTGTTTAGTGCGAAAAATTCTTCACGAGGTTTGTATTGCTCCCTTCAACTTTTCATTGGATTCATTGGAATCGTAGAGTCAAGGAATCAAGTGTTCTATTAGTTTTGTCGACAAAATGGCGATTTTTTCCTCGTTTTCATGAAGTTTCACGAACGCAGCTTTAGAAAGAAATGGATAATTGGATTATTGAGAAGACTAAGAGAAGGGAATGCGCGGTCTTTTGAACCCGAGTCCGTGCGATTTCTCTGAAGTGTGAAGTTTCATACATGGAAAAATAATTCGTTAATGTTTGCTCATTATACAAGGACTTCACAAACTGGTGAAACAAGTATGCATTGGTATACCGAGATTTTCTATGCTGTGTTGCTTATTCCCGAGGAATCAAACAACAGGACAGGTCAACAGCAAAACAATTCTGCTGTTTCATCATTTACAAATATTTATTAAATAAAATTTAAAGCAGACAATTGAAAAGGGATAAAAGTCGAATTAATTACTTGAGAAAGAAATACTATCCATGCTAAGAGACCGTGAAATGGATATTTTCTCCACAACGATTAACAGCCTCGTTCCCACGTTATCTAGTTCCTAGGCATCCTTTCTAGGCAGACGATTAGGCCTGGGGAAAAAGGTTGTCAAAGAACTCCAGGGTCACTTCTCCCTGAAAGAAAAGTCATTTAAAGTACGTCTCAAAACGTTTTCATTTTTTATGCACTACAAAGAGGAGTAAACCGGGGTCATTCAAAACTACAATCTGCCAGGATTTGATGGTTGTAGAGCCAGTAATAATTCACTTATTTGAGTGTTTAAGAAACGAGACAAATCAGAGTGTTTTCCTCTAAGCTTTTCTAATAAATAATGCTGGCAGTTTTGAATTTCACCATGCCCTCGTTTAAGTTTCTAAACGTTATTTTTTTGCGGTTGTCATTCATTCAATCAGAAACAATCTGAAAGTAATCCCGTCAAGATTTGTCTTGGTACCCCACCCCATCCCTGGTAGAAATAGTTTGGATGGTCCCAGGTACTGCATTCGAAAGATGAGAAACAAAAAATTCCAAATGCAACAAACGTGCCATGTAACCTGTTTACACATAAGAACTAAAACATTGGGTCAAGATCATACGGAGAAACTATGGTGGGTTTAGCAGCTTTCTTAATCTAAAAATTTCTGAATTTGCTTTTCCATAGTTTGTCCGTTTTCACTTTGTTTGATCCATACAAATTATTAGAAAAACAGGTTACTGGTTGAAAAAAGTATAATATCTGGAGATTTGCAAGTCAAAAACATGAAAGTTGCAACTCCGATAACGAAAGGTCGTGTCTTGTTCACGCTCTGGTTCATTGCTTCTTTTTGTTGTCCACCATAACGCCATCACCATGTTTGTTGATCCCTGGTTTTTCTTCCTCTGGACCAGACAATTCATCATCACTGCGAGCATCTTTCTCCACCTAAATGAACAACAAATATTCATGGTTACCACAACACAAACAAACAAACAAATAATCAATCAGTCAGTCCAACCGTCAGACAATCAGTCTGTCCGTCCGTCTGTCCGTCCGTCTGTCCGTCCGTCTGTCCGTCCGTCTGTCCGTCCGTCCGTCAGTCAGTCCGTCAGTCAGTCCGTCAGTCCGTCCGTCAGTCCGTCCGTCAGTCAGACTTGCCCCAAGTCGTCTTTTTATGCTCCTCTTACGTCTTCCCTCGTCTTGACGAGGGACGAAGTCGCGAAAAACGAGCGACAAAGTCGCGGGAAACGAACGACGAAGTCAGTCAGTCAATCAATCAAACAGAAACAAAGCAACAGGTACAACAATAACATACCGTTCCTTTTACAATGA
The DNA here is from genome assembly GCA_022496165.2 of Catalaphyllia jardinei. Lineage (NCBI taxonomy): Eukaryota > Metazoa > Cnidaria > Anthozoa > Scleractinia > Caryophylliidae > Catalaphyllia > Catalaphyllia jardinei. The sequence continues at coordinate 13,545,355 of CM042752.1, forward strand.
ACTGCATTGCCACTTCGGCAATTTTGTAAGACCAATACAAATGAAGAACCTGAAAACCATCAAGTCACCAACTTAGCATGAAAGGAAGCTGAGTTTGAAGAAGAGGCAACGTTTATATGTTTAAACGTTTATATTTTACAGATTTTTCAGATATTTGCACATGGTAAACGAGGTTTTTATTTTTTGTGATACGCCTAAAATATCAAGGGGTAAATATTTGATCATAGTACCACTTCAACAACTTCTAACGCTGGAAAATTGCAAGGTTAGTTTCTCCAAAAGACAAGCTAACCCCTGAGTGACAGGAGTGACAGCGGCTGTAGAAAATTCCAAAAAGTTTGGCTAAGAATTTTCATTCTCAAAGAAAGAATTCCACTTGTCCAAGTTTCCTTGAAGAACCTGTCATTTTGGTAGGGCCTTAAAAACCAAAAAGTCTATTCATTGGGATATAGGACTTCCTTTTTGGAAGTTCTGTTTTTTTTTCTGGAAATCTCCTAGTGAGGGAAACCAAAGAACTATTAACCATTTAATTCAGAACCAAAATTTCTCGAGCCAGAATTTCAGAACCAGAATTTCTGGAGGCTTGGACTAAATAGAGTCCTAAAGTGATGATGTCGCAAAAATATATTGCTTTTGAAATTATGGGATATGTCATATTCTTATGACATATCCCAAAAATTAGCTCTGAATTGTAATTCACGATGGAGATATAAGGGATAAAAGTTTGATAGCATCCTATACAAACCCTTCAAAATAGTTCCAGTTCCTTCAGTTTGGAACTGACTCAAAATGAGAGAGATTTATATGGGGCAGTATCAAACTTTCATCCTTTATAATTCGGCTGGGAATTACAATAAGGAGGTAATTTTGTGCAAGGACCCTTTTTTAAGGACCCTCTATTTGAAAATGGCACCAAATTCCAAAATTTCACAGAGTTATTTTTTCGCGATGTCACACTTTATGACTCTATGGAAAATACTCACAGTATTATAAAGAAACCTGTGGTAAAACAGGGAGGCGTGGTAACCTCATGGTTAGTGCACTCAACTCAGGAGCGAGTGGTCTGGGTTTGAGCCCTGGCCGGGGGCAATGTGTTGTGTTCTTGGGAGAGACACTTTACTCTCAGTGTCTCTCTCCACCCAGGTGTATAAATGGGTACTGGTGAATTGTTAGGGAAACCTAACAAAATTGTGGGAGAGTGACCTGTGATGGACTAGCATCCCATCAAGGAGAAGTAGAAATACTTCTAGCCACTTCATTCTACAGAAACCGGGATAAACTCCGGCAGCTATGAGCCAGCCTTGCCTCCAAGGCTTCACTTCATTGTGGTAAAACTAATAATGTTTATAACAATACTTTATGTCTTCTAACTATTTTATATCATTCTGTCACATGCAGACTGTGTACCAAAATTAAACAAATGAAATTAAATAGCTTTGATAACCATATTGGAGCATGGCTGGTCAACACCAGACAGGATTGAAGTGGTTCGTAAAAGCACCACAGGATATCCTCTGACTAATATCAAGCTAAATTTAGGTCAAAACTTGGTCTACAATCTTCAGATGGGACATCCATTCTACAACTGTATAATCCAGTCTACAACTGGAAGTTGGTGATATAAGTAATTACCTGTAAACATGCCAACAGTCCAAAAAACCAGGACCATACTTTAAACGGGCCGGAATATTCCTGAGAGTAGTATACCACATGTAACACCCTGCAACAGATATTAGCAACATCACTGATTAAGTCATTCATTTTTTAAATCACTCAATTAATCAATTAATCGATTTGATTCGATTTGATTCGATTCAATTGACCGATCAATCAATCAATCAATCAGTCAATCAATCAGAAAATTCAGAACACATGCAGTGAGTCCTAAACTATTCTAGAAACAAGTACTTAAACAATCCTATAGAGTAAAATAAATTATTACTATTGGCTGATAGACTAGTTTAGATCCTAAAAATCAATTTTGTTTGTTTGTATGTCTTTGAAGGGGACAATATCTAAATATAGGTAGGTAGTAGACAGACAGACAGACAGACAGACAGAAGAATGGTAGGTACCGGTGGGTACTCGATAAATAGATAATGATAATAAAAGCTTACCAGAAAGGGTAATATACAAGCCTTGTAACATTGAATACCACAGCAAATAACACAAAAATGATGTTGGTTGTAGTTTCCCACTTGGCATAATTTAACACTTTTGCTGACTGAAATAAGGAAACAATCACGTTATTAAGATCAGTTAACATTACGGTTACCTGGAGTGCCTTAGGAATTAAAAACTATGGGTTGTACCTTAGTGTTTCACAATAACCCATTTTATAGTTCACTGCTTAGTGATCACGTCTTTGAACAGAAGCAGGGCAAGATTTTACTTTGTTGTTACAAATACCTTGCCAGTTATCATGTTAACTAGTTTCTAATCTCTATCAATACAAGGCCAACCTTAACCTAGCTTTCAAGCAGAGGATCAAATAAGTTGTAAATTAGCGGAAGTGTCAGGGCCATACTGGGAAACTTGCTACAGTGAGCTTTTTTACACGGATGAAGGGCTCTGCCTGAAATGTTTGTACTTTTTGTAATGTTCATTGACACTTTAAGGAGTTTTTCATTACCTTTTTTTACCATACTGGGAAATACTGACAACTAAATGACTAGAAATCAAGAGGCAATAATCTAATTGTTTTAGTATAAATCTACAGGTCATTCAAAACATTATATACATCCTCTCCAGACACTTAAAAAAAAGGCAAAGTGACCCCAAATGCATACTGCTAGACTATTCTGTACCTACAACAGAATAGATAGTGAGTAGCGTAGCCAATCAAAGAATGGTATTGGGGCATAACTGATAAGCCTATATCTTAAGACAAAACTCACCTCAAGAAAAATGTCAGCCAAGTCATGCAACAGAATTATAACAGAACCAATACGGAAGAAACCAGCTGTGTAGGAAAATGTTGTTAACATGACTGTGACTATGTGATGAATGACCATTTGCCAAAAATCCTGCAGAACAGAAAAATATCATCTGCTTAATAGGCTTGATTGCCAGCCACTGTTTGGCAAATTTCACGGTGTCAAATGTGTGAACTCTGACATGAAATTTGCTAAACCACAGCCAAACAGCTCTGCTCTATACAGTGCCCACAACTGTCATGGCAAAAAGGAAAAGACTCACAGTAAATAGAATAACTTCATGGCAAAAGAGAGAGTCTCACGGCAAAAAGAATAACCTCACGGCAAAAAGAATAACCTCAAGGCAAAAAGACAAAGACCCATGGCTAAAAGAATAACCTCACAGCAGAAGTCTCTGACAAAAATAAAAACCTCATGGCAAATTAAAGTAAAAGACTTACGAAATAAAGAATAACCTCATGGCGAAGAAATAACCTCACAGAAAAAGAATAACATTGTCCTCGCAGCATAAAAGACAGTGTGGGGGCTGGGTTGAGTTTTCTAGGAGCACCATGGGATAAGAAAATGCAGTTAAGGGGTCAGTGGCTGATCATCACTTCCTGCCATCTCCGCCATCTTGGAACATTTGAAAGAGGTCGTAAGGAAGATGTTTTACAGCAAATGTGGGCAACAAGATTTGGATGGCATCAACTAATGTTCAAACTGTGGAAAAGGTGAGCATTTCAAATAGCCTTTCTTTAAATTTATACGCACACATTAGTACAATTTGCATTGTATAATATGCTTAAGAGCTTAATCAAGTGTGCTGTAGACCTTTATTGTCTCAACCCTGTTATTTCTGATGGTGTTTGACATTATAAACCAAGCAGAAATAAACTTTGCTCAATTATTACAAAAAAGTGTAACTTTTCGCGATAACCTCTGTTTATTCTGGGAGACTATTACTTTGCTGTGAGGATATTTTTTTCACCGTGATTCCATATCTATGTGCACCCATGTTTTATACTCTACAGTATAAACAGCCCTGGCATCAGATGCACAGGTAGATGCACATGTTCACATCTGAGCATGCGATTTAATGAGTTCAAATTTAGCATAAATTATTACAGCTAGTTGTCAAAGATAAACTTATGATATCAAAAGTAAAACAAACCTTTCTCTTGACATCAACAAAGAAGGAAATAATTAAGGATATGTAAAAGCCAGTTTCAATCACATAATAGTAAAATATTTCGTCTGTGTAAGGCTACAAAAGAAATGATAGAAAAAAAAGAATTATCCTTCCTTAAGTCAAGTGGATATAAATAGCAAATATTAGAAAAAAACAATTACATTAAAGTATGTAAATTTAAATTAATTCCTTAGAAATCCATTGTACAACACTATTATGCATAACTTCAACACACAAAAAATTGTTAAATCTGTTATTCTAAGGCTACTGAAGCTACTTGTCAGACACTGTAGCTTAATGGTTAGCATGCTTACATGTAACTCCAGGTACAAGCCCTAGCACAGGACATTGTGTTGTGTTCTTGGGAAAGACACTTGGGTTATGGGTTATTGTGAGACACATCTCACAGCCCCTCTCTTAATCCAGGGAATTTAATACCAGGGGTAACCCTGTGACAGACTAGCATCTCATCAAGGGGAGAGCACAAATACTTCTAGTCGCTTTATGCTACAGAAACCTGAGAATGAGCCACTTAGCTTGTATGCAGACTTAACTTTTTTATCACAGTGTTACTAGGAAATAGTTCACACCTGTTATATCTACATTAATTTTGTAAATAGCTGTGCAAGTGGCTCTACATAATTCACTAGGGCATAAAGACCTATTCTTTTTATGGCACCCTATCACAGTGATAAAACAACTGAGCTTGGCTTGTCACGTGAGAGGAATGGCTGATAAGTGTCTTCCTACAGTAAGTGTCTATGATTTACCAAATTAAGAACCTCTCTGTGACAACTGCAGCATTTTTCAGAGAGTAAATTGATACCTTATAAACATGATGGAATAATAATTTAAGAATAATTCAACTTACACCCTTCATTAAAATAATTTCCAATTATATTTCTATATTGACAAACTTAGGCCCATTTTTTAAACCACATCTGGAAACCAGTGAACTTTCACCCTAGTTTCTTAAAAGATATTCCCCATTGCAAGCTGGTTTCAGTTAAAACATTGCCTATGATTTCAAAAAAATAATAAAATATCATTGGTAAAACATGAATTAAATTTCTAAATACTAACCTGACGACCATGACCAATAAAACAAAGTCGAAGATCCCACAGCCAGGGTTCCTAACAAAAGCATAAATCAAATAAAAGAACTTTTTACATTTTGAGCAATTCAGTTAGAAGGCAATTAAAAAGAAGGAAGCCAAAAAAAGCTATACAACAATGGAACATAATGCCTAGGTGCCTCACAGAGATTGATTAAATATTCCACTTTCTGTGACACTGCTCAACTTTCCTTTGCCTGTAGATCACATTACTTCACTTAAAATGTTTTTCCAACTGGCATATATTATTTGCGGGATCAAAATAATTGTAAATGTCAGAGAGAATCCTGTATTCTCGTCAGCTGGAATACACATATGTTGCCTTACAATAATGAGGAAAGGCTCTTTTCATTCAAAAAGTGGTTTTTGATGACTCATCTTGTATTTTTTGAGGGGTTTTTGTGACAGAAGGAAATTTGCACCTCCAAAATGGCCGAGTTTAAATTTAGAAGGGACATTTGTTTAAAACATTTTGTAACACATAAGAATGCTAGTGTTTTCATGGCAGAGGATATGAAGCACAAAACAAATATTCAGAACAGGTATAAACTCATCATTATCATTTTTAATTCACCAAGTGGGAGTCATCATAACTACTGGTATACAATTACCTTATACAATATAACCATCCCATAAATGGATGTCGCCAAATAAAACACAAACCTCCAGCTAAAAGATACATGCAAAGTAAAACAGTGTAAGTTCTGTATATCTAAAATAACGAATTAAACTTTACTTATGCCATGTTCTGTTTAGGTAAAATCATATTTCATTTGTTTTGGTTGACTTGGCCTTTTCCAATGGCACTCTGGTTGACTGGAATTATGGATTGAGCAGTCCAAATTAACTTAATACTTTGAAATCTATATCCTCTTTTAACTGTAAATTACAGTTTGAAGTAGCAACGTTTGGACAACTTAATCAACTGGGCCGGGTTGTTCAAAGCCCGATTAA
>CM042752.1:13551630-13591398 GCA_022496165.2 Catalaphyllia jardinei
CAGGATCCCAGGTCTGCTTTTGGTTGCTGAGAACATCTGGCTTGTAATGTCCCCAACCAGGGCTCGAACCCGGACCGCTCACTCTGGAGTCGAGTACACTAACCATGAGGCCAACGCGCCTCCCACAAGAATTATGTACATGTAACAAATTAGCACTCATCAACTAAAATAAATAGCTGCAGTACCTGCTCTCTGTAGCCTTGCGCATAAGTGAAGGCTTTGATTGCTGTCGGCGATTCTTGAACCATCTTTTCACTTCACGTGTAGGCCATCCAAGTTGTTTAGATAATCCTTCTACTCTCTCAGCATTGGGCGACTTGCTGATTGTTTGGTAAACTTTCTCACAGAATGTATTTTGTACAAACACTATAGGTTTTTCCTTCACTCCAAGGTATCTTACACATGGACCAGCAATAAACCTACACAGTAAAGAATGAAAGACAACTAGTTCGAGGTGTCTCCTTACAAAGTAAATGATATGTACGTTGCAGTTACCCAGTGTATATTGAAAAAAAAAAATAAAGGTTGATGATAAAATTTGTACAGATTTGATATTGCTGTTTTGATCTTTCAATGAGAACATTTAAAAAACAGTTCTAAGAGAGTATGCATGCTGATTGGTTAAAAATTGTGCTTCTGTAACTCAACAGAAACACAGAACTAGAACGAGCTGTCAACGTAATGATGGCACAAGCAAAGAGAATTTACATTTTGATAATCAAAGTTAACAAGTTGTTTCCCTTTTTTCTCTAAAAGGAATAGAAACTATGTTCTCAGTGTTTCTATAGAGTGACAGAAACACTTGCGAAAGTTTGGGAGAACTTGAAAAAGCTGTGAAAACACTCGCCTGTGGCTCAAGTTCTCATGGCGTTTCTCATTCTCCCACACTCATGTTTCTATAACGCAATAGAAACATGGTACACCTTTTCTATTTCTAAAATAAAATCCAAATCCTGGAATTTAATCACTGGCTGTTCACAGTACAATGAAGTCTGCATACAAGCCAAATGCTTATCTCTCTGGCCCAAATTTGGACACTGAAATGTCCGTAGAATTTTCTGTAGCTTTCTACAGCTCTACGCTTCATATTTATTACTCATCTTTATATTGGCCTGATTTGAAACGCTAACAGTCACATGTAATGCCGTAGAGCCATAGAGCAGTAGATTCGTACAGCTATGCAATCACAGTTATGCGGATATAGGGGTAAAAGTGTACAACAAAAACGTTCCATTCAGTATCTTTTTAATAACTCATAGGGTTCTTAACTTAACTTGTTACTCTAAGTTCAGGCAGAGGATTTGTTCCATTGTAGCTTTGTTATCAACAAAGTTTTACCCATTTACTTCGGTACGGCTGTACACCTCTATGGCTCTACCGCTCTGGTATTGTACTGTGAACTATGTGCTTGTACTATTTAACACTACTCCTCCACACCTCTATGCCTCTATGATACTGGTACTGTACTGCAAACTATATGCTTGTACTGTTTTATGCTACTCCTTCTCTACGCCTTTGCACCTCTACATCTCTACGCCTCTAAACCTCTACAGCTCTACGCCTGCACCTGTACACCTCTACAGCTCTATGCCTCTACACCTTTACGCCTCTGCACCTGTACACCTGTACATCTCTATACCTCTGCACCTCTATGCCTCTACAGCTCTACACCTCTACAATTTTTTTAATATATTTCAATTTATTTTCAATTTTAAATTATTTATTTCTTCTTGATGTAGTTACTTATTAATTTAATTACACACATTTGTAGTTGCTGATGATGTTACTATTATATTAAGTAAAGAGTGCTTGAGCATGGTGGCCAAATAAACCATTTGGTTTCCTACAGCTTTATGCCTCGTAGAGGCATAGAGGTGTAGAGGTGTAGAGAAGGAGAAGGAGTAGCGTAATACAGTACAAGCATATAGTTCACAGTACAATACCAGAGTCATACGGGCATAGAGGTGTATACGCGTAGAGCAGGAGTAGCGTAAAAGAGTAGAACACCATAGTTCACAGTACAACATCAAGTACAAAAGGAATGGATTAGAACAGAAGTGTATAGTTTGCATTAAAATGAGGAGATGTGTAGACACGTAGAGAAGTAGAGGTGTATAACATTCCAGGATGAATTGAAGTAGCGTAGAAGGAAAAGTGTTTAAGGTTAAACAGAGGCATGAAAACGTAGGAAAATTAAGAAGTTTTAAAGAATAACTTTAGAAAAAAGAAAATAAACATGACTATACTATAAAAAAAAATCAATGCATACTGAAACAGAGTGATGAAAATAGCAAAGTGTAACTACAACGGTACAAATTAGAAGTGTGCATTTAACAGACAAAAAAAAAAAAAAGATGAATATAATCGAGGATATGTTTGGATGTCGAATTTTCAATAACTAGGTTACCATGGAAACATACATACATATTTAACAATTATTCCATGAACACGCGTTGGATATGAGATGATAGATAGGCAATGAGGTGCGTAGCACCGAGTTGGCTATAATTATCTCATATCCAACGAGCGCAAGTGGAATGATTGTTTTTTTAAAAACACCAACAAAATAGAGAAAACTAGACTACAATAAAAATAAAAAGGCCCAAAAATCCTGCATATGCTTGTCATGTTTGTAGATCATGGTATAATGGCTCATATCCCATGATGGCTAAGCCAATGAAAACTCTCGAATTGCATTATCCAATGATCCAGTTTTTAATAAAAGGGGTTATAAAACAAGGCAGAATTACAAAAAGGCCATAACATGCACTCAAAGGGGAGACAAAAAACTGAAAATAGTGGGGTGTCGGCATATAGACGTAGAACTCTACAAAAACTTCTACCCAAAATTGGGTGTCCAAACTTGGACTACACTTGCACCTGGGTGGAGAGAGGTGCTGTGAGAGTAAAGTGTTTTGCCCGAGAACACGACACACTGTTCCTGGCCAGGGCTCGAACCTGGACTGCTGGAACTGGAGTCCAGCTCATTAAAACAAACAAACATTGCAAGAAATATTAGGTATCGGTAATAAGTAACAAGCCTTAATTTAGGCCAAGGGAAAAAGTCTTACCTGTAGATTATCTTGCCTAAACATGTTAACTCAAAAGGAATATATTAATGTTTTCTTGATTTTACAAGTTAAAGATTTTGCCATCTGATGTTGTACATGTACAAAATTTTGACAAATTACCGGATCATTCCCAAGAAAAGAGTCACATTGCTTCAAAATGTTGCAAAACAGGTCTGCGAATTAAATCTGCATAATCTTTGACTACTGAGCACATTTGTTTTCACAGTGTGTATCAAGACTCAACAGGGCATGTCACTAAAATATTACATGTACTTGAACACATAATGGTAGTGTGCACAACATCTACAGGTATAATACAACTTCACATGTGGATACAGTGTAGCTACCAACATGCTGAATAGCTCCACTGGCACAGGACTGCAGTAGTATTGCAGAGATGATGGGTTTGAATCCGGATGAAAATAAATGCAATGATCTCTCATCTGCCTATAATCTTTCTCTTCCATTCAGATAATTATATGAACTTTCGTATATATTCACTTGTATTTTTCACTGTCTATGGGTATGTTATGAACTCATAAAGCAACTAGCTGGCTTGATAGCTTGATAGCTCTAGCTGGCTTGATAGCTCAGTTAGTAAAGTACTGCACCAGTAGTATCACATAGGTTTGAATCCCATTCTAGATTCATTTTCACAACTGCTCAAGCTGTGTTCATATTTGCCGCGAGCTCCCATATCTCTACAATCTTTTCTGCAGTTCAAATATATGATCTCTTCTATATTTATTTGAATTCTTCATCATCTAATGGGTACATTACAAACTTAGTTTACAAGAGCACTGGACTGGTATTGAAGTGGTCACAAGCTTAAATGTCATTCAAGGAAAACTTTTTTCACACATTTTAAACAACTGCTTAAGCTAATATACACAGCTGTAATGATCTCTTGTGTCTTAAAAATCTTCCTTGTTTTCATATACAATGTATTACCAGCGCAAAAAAGGACCACCACCTAGCATCAGTTGATAGCTCAGCCGGTAGTGGAATACTACTGTATTGCACAGGTCATAGGTTTGAATCCTGTTTAGGTCTCAATTTTTTGGGGGGCTTTATTTTCGCAACTGCTTCAGTTGCGTGCATAACTGCAACAATCTTTAAAATCTTTCCCTTTGGTTCAGACAAATGATCTTTCATATATTCACTTGAATTCGTACCCATCTTTATGTATATTACAGACTTACAACACGACCAGCTCCCAGTTGGCTTGATGGGGCAGCTGGTACAGCATCAATGAGGTCATGGCTTTGAATCACATTCAAGCTAGAATTTTTTCAGGATTCATTTTCCCATTTAATTTGTGTAGGTAACTACATGTAAACTGATGTCTCATGTCCTCACAGTCTGTCTTAGCAGATCAAATATAATGATCTTTATATATACAATTGCATTCTTCACTATTTGGGTAGTTTATAATCTCATAACATGGCCTGCTCCCAGATTGTGTGATAGCTGAGTTGGTAAAGCATTGGACTGGTATTGTAGAGGTCATGATTTTGAATCCAGATTGAGCCTGAATATTGTTCAGGTTCTATTTTCACACCTGCTTAAGCTGTGTAAATATCTGCAATGATCTCTTATGCCTTTAATTCTCTACAGTTCAAATATGAAGTTCCAGAAAATATCCATACTCCCTCCACAGAAGGGATTGAAATTTCCTTGGGGTTGAGGGATTCTGTAAGGTCAAAACTTATAGAAATGTATAAAACTTAATCAGAATTTCCAGAGGGGTGGGATCGGGGGTTCTAAGAAGGGAGAGGTATGGACATTTTCTGGAATTACACAATCTATGATCTTTTACATATTCACTTCTATTCTTTACCATCTTCAGGTTTTTACAAACTCGCAACATGACCAGCTCCCAGTTTGTTTGATGGGTCAGCTGGTTAAGCACTGCACTGATCCCATTCAAGCAAGGATTTTTTTCAGGCTTTATTTTCACAGCTGTCTCAGTTGTGTATATAACTGTGATGGCTTCTCATGTATTTAAAAGGATGTCTTGATGTACTTCACAATTCTCTTAACTTACATTAATGGAAATATCAAACAACAGGTAATGAGAAGTAAGGTTTAGATCACAAGAATCAAGAGTCTTCACTGCAGGTTGTCTGACCTCAACAGATAAACACAACAGGAAATAAATAAATGTTTTCCTGATTTTACAGGTTAAAATCTTTGGTCATTCTGGTGGAAATTCTAACAAAATATTTGATAAATAATCCAGAAAGAAGGGACAAATCACTTCAAATCTAGCAGGGAAGGCCTACAAGTAAAATCTGATTTGTCTGTCTTGCTTAGAAAAGGCTCTCTATTGTAACAACAGCAGGCAAATAGGCAGGTGTTTTAAAATAAATCAATTTTGTTATATTTTGGGATTAAAAAGTGATGCAAATTTTATAAAAGTTCGCATTTTAGTCATTTAGTCACGAATTTTGGGTTTGACACATTGCTGTTTGACTGTTAAAAGCGTATAAAAGTCAAGTCTGATATCACAAGTGTATTTGATGCCTGGGCTGATAAGAAATATGAATTTATCTGAGTATCAAAAGATGCAATAAAATAAGAGAAGTAAGTTTTCATATAACCTTAATATATTACTTCACGTTGTTTTGTGATTGACAGAACGACAAAATAAATAAATAAACCAGCTTAGTGCGATCAAAGCGTTTTTGACTCTATGTTCACCGTAGAAAACAGCTTCCTGTTAGATTTTCGGTGTTCTTGCATACTGTGGTGAGTAACTCTTCTCTGTCACTTCTGCACTCGTATGAAAAAGGTGATTGAAATATAACCTGCTGAGACGAGTTCAGTTTTTAAATAACATGGCATCGGCTACTAAAAGGAAACACAGTCAAACGAAAAGTCAAAATTACTCTCCGGACGCTTTAAACGACAATACTTCCAATTGAAAAGCCGGAGAATTCACCATGAGTACCGAACAGATCACAATCACTAATCACTTTGACGCGGACCACTAACCTTTCAAAGACGAATCGTAAAACAATAAGTAAAATAGCCACAGGGAAGCAAAGGAACAGCTCTCCACTTTGAACCCATTTCGGATTTTTCGTCTCATCTAAGCTTTGCCAAGTGGTGTTTTCTGGCAACCAGAAATCTGCGTCCCAAAACCACGCTCTCCATGCCTGCAGCTGATCCGCCATGACCCCTGAATGAACTAAGCTGACAGTTTCCCAGAACACCCTTCGATACCTTGGATACAGTTCATGCAACTTACACCACGGATCTATCTAGATCCGCCATGTTGGTTGTCAGGTGAAACAAAATTTTAGAGGGAAACCAAAAAATGGCAGATTGCAACTTGTGGGAGGACAGGGATGTTCGGTTCGATATAACCTTACAGTGAGTGCAATTGAAAGTTTATCTGATTTTTTTTTCTTATGCTAGCTACGTGTCGTTAATTAATCACGGGTCATGATCGATCACGAATCGATCAGTCACTAATGCAGTTTGTTTCTTGAAACAGGCAAATGCAGTTAAGACCAGGAGAGGTAGGCTTAAGCTTAAGCTTATTATTATCACGGTATTGTTTAAAGCGTACTTTATACAGCCTGAGTTAACGTTGGCGTTTCTCTTCAGGTGTTTAGAAAGGTGAAACTGGCGCCCGATGCTTTGGTTATACCCAGTCATACAACATTCTACGTTTGTTCACTCAGGCTAATTTTCAATCCTGTAAGACTCGTTTACTCAATTTTGTTGAAACCGAAGATTAAAACATCTTATTTTATTTTTTTTTAGGTAATGATTGACAAACTTGATTCAGTGGAAGATACCAAGGGAAATAATGGAGACAGAGGTTGACTTATTTTTGTGTAACGAGCTAGTATAGTGTTATTATTATTATTATTATTATTATTATTATTATTATTGCTTTACTTACTCCACTTACAATGGGATACTTGCATTACCTACATTACATACATTAATCCCGATATTCAGTTCACCAAATACTCTATTTACATTACATATAAATACATACATTACGGTGCCTAACATTACTCTTCAAAAAAAAGTATTTACAGAATTTTTTTTAGTGCAGTGTTACAGAGTAATAGGCTCATATTACACCACTAAGGGGGGAGGTGGATGGGTGTGGCAGGGGAGGAGGTCACCTATATTGTATAAGTGTATGTACAATCATGGACAAAAGTTGTTGCGACACTTCATATGTAATGTAACAAATTATTTGTGGTTTGCAACTGAGGTTTTTGCAAGTACTAATTTTCAACAGTGTATGTGGGGTGTGTGTGTGTGGGGGGGGGGGGGGGGGGGGGAAGGTTAGGCAGGGGAAGCTGTATTTCCATCTGGCACATGTGCAAAAGCGCCAAAAATGTAAAGTTGCCCCAAGACTTTTGTCCATTATTTTAGGCGGACAATAATTATTATCCGAATGGGATGGAAACTGAGGTTGACTATTTTTGTACTTAGCTAGTGTTTACAACTATAAGGTCACGATATTGATAACCAAAATTGCTTTACACTAAATCCTTCTAAAGGAGTCTACATGTATGCCAATCAAAATTTGCCGTGGTGCAAACATGTTAATGAGACTGCCAAGATTATCTCCTCTGGTATAGGTGCACTTAAAAGGTTGGGGCCATTTATATGCAGATACAGTTCTGTTGCTATACAGAGCTATTATCAAACCATATTATTATTGCTCTCCTTTGTACATGCATAAAGAGGTAACTTTTCAAAAAAAACTAAATTTAAGGGGGGGGGGGGGGGCGTGTTTGGATATTGTAAAAACTGTTTCTGATTTGCTTATATCTATACATTATACCACAACTGTGAATACCCCATAGGTAATATAGACAATTGCAAGAATACTATGAATTTTATGTTGAGAACCATTCAAGGTTCTAGCAAGATTCTTGAATAAGAAATAAGGTCTCATTAAGAAACATACTGGCAGTACTAGTCTTGCTAACTGGTGGCCAAATCCACTTTCTGTTCAACCTTGAATCTCACTGGTACATCACCTATCCATTTCATGCCACATGGGGTGAATAGAGTGGCTAGATAAGATATTAATCGTGACATTACTTACTGAATGTCATTTTGCACTCTTGATTAGGGTGAAATTCTAAGAGGTTTTATTATATGGCTAGCTCTGTGAGCAGGCAAAATGAATCAAAACCTGCGCTGTGATTGGCTACCAGAGTGGGCAAGATGGAGCTAAATCTTGCCAGCTTGGGACTACCCGCCATGTCCCGCGAGAAAAATTTCCCCAATAGCCATATAATTAAATCCCTTATTGACCAAGCTTGTTTGGCCAAGTTGGCTGGATACCTGGTATTGGCCTCATTTTTTTGCGAGGTTATGGACCTCGACTCCATTGCAGTCTCAACACAGAAAAAAAGAACTATGCCAGTATCTAACCATCTTGACCCCACTCTTGGTCAATAACCCTTATATATTGGTCTGTTCAGGCACGTGACCTCAAGGAGAACCTGCCATATTTGCCCAAGGGTAAAATGTCTTACCCAGGAACACAATGTAGGGCTCAAGACTAACTTTTCAGCTTGCTAGCCCAGTGGCTAGTGACAAGTTTGATTCACTAGCCAAAACAAATTTTGTCAGTAGCCAGAGGTGGACATACCATAGAATTCCGAAAGTAACGGCGCCGGTTACTTTCGAATTTTGCCAGCAAAAAGGGCTGCTATTTACGGGTAGCCATTACTTTCGGGTAGCCGTTATTTTCAGACAGGTAAAAAACGTTTGTAACTCGAAATGGTCTTAGACAAAGAGGGCACGTACTATGACATAAAGCCATTCCATTTAGGTATATTCTTACGACGTAACGTAACCAGATGAACCGTGAAACAGTAAACAAAACAGACCACCTTAGCGGTACGCTATACGTACACGATTACTAGAACTGTACAGTATATTTTGACCCTTAACTGACAAATTAATTTTAAATAAAGTATTGCAGCTTTCATAAGTTTCACTCACAGATTAAATCATGCAAAACCGATCCTTTAAACGTTCTTCAGTCAAGCATATGCATGTACTCCAAGAAAATCGGAGAATTTTTACAAGTTCTAGTTTTCTAATCTGTATATATTGAAAGATAATCACGGTTTCATGACAAACTTTGGTGTTTTTCTTGTTTGAATTACTTCCCAAAGAAGAGATATTATTTGTATTTCTCTCATCCAAGTTGAAAATGTTATGTCAAATAAGGTCACGGTACTCCTCAAGATCGCTTTTTAAGCCGACGGAAAGTAATATACTTGAAATGAAAATTAAATACAACAGTCACAACAGTATTTTGTTACTGTTCTGGGGTAATTTTTTAAAATGCCGTTAATTTCGGGGGGCCCTTACTTTCGGGGGGACCGTTACCTTTGGGATGTAATAGGAAGGCAAAAAGGTAACGTCACTTTCGGGTAGCCGTTAACTTCGGGGGGGGGGGGGCGTTACCTTCGAAATTCTACGGTATGTTACTGTAACATGAACAAAAGGTTCTCCCCGTGGATCTTTTATTTTCATCCTGTCAATCAGTTTCAGTACCTTTTTATTTTACTGGCAACCATACTAGTGAGGGTTTTAGAAATAAGTTAGTATGCTTTACATCTGAAAGTTTAAATAAATTATTATTAAACAGACTTCACAGCCCCCCGAAAAACATTCCTTTCTTTCAAAATGCCTATTCACAATTTCTCATGAAAAAATATTTTGTTCCACCTTAACTTTATTTACAAGTTGCAAACATAGGCATCAATATTATACAGGCATCATTCAAATTTTTCGAACAACTGCAATTTTTTAAATTTTTTTTCAAAGCATATGTGGCCTCGAGATGCTGCACACCTGAAACATGATCTGTAGAGTTCCGCATGATTTCAGTCATGACTAATCAAGCAGTATGTTTGTTGTTTGTCCCTTTCTACTATGGGAAAAAACAAACAACAAAGTCAATCATTCTTTTGCATTGTAGTAATGTAAAGTTCTTGTTTGGGCCAATAAAATATATATGATATTTATTACAACCGACGTTTTAAATTCTGCATGCTTTGACTCAATTTCATTTTACGAAAAATTGGAAATTAACTTTTTCCAGTGCTCACAAATTTTTACTAGCCAAACTGGCTAGTGAAGCGCAGAAACCACTAGCCAAAATAAATTTTTAGTAGTTTGGGGCCAGTTGGCTACCATTAGTCTCGAGCCCTGCTATGTCTAATAAGATTACTCTTTGAATTGTTTTGACTCTGTCCAATATGTTTTATTTACTACATAACTACTTCTGCTTGTAGGACGTCTTCTTGTTACCAACCTGAGACTGATATGGCATTCACAGAGTATGCCCAGGGTTAACTTATGTAAGTAATATAAATGTGCAAGGTTTCATTATGTAATCTCTCATTTTGGTATATTATATGAATATTTACTGGACAAGATACCGGCAGACATAGTGTGAAAATCAAACCATAAAACACTCTTACTTATGGACATTTTTTGTGCTCTGCATCATTTGAACTATACTATGTGAACATGATCCCTGCATGTGTGTGTCAACTTTATGATTTTTTTATCTCTGCAGCTGTTGGTTTTAGTTGTGTTGTTAATGTATCCACAAGGTCAGCAAATTCGGTATGTAGAATGTTATCAAAGTTATATATTAAACAATAGCCTCTATTTGACACGAAGATATGCTTTGATATTCCGTAGACATTTTCTGTTCTAAAAAGCAAACAGTTTTCCAAGAGCATAGCTTGAGGAAAACTGTGAGCTTTAAAGTGCCACTACGATCAAATTTTCGATATCTATTTTTTTTACATTTTCTTGCACAATAGACCTTTCCTAGATATCTTACCAAATTCCAATCTATCACAAACATTACAACGCACGTTTTTCGGACCTTTAGTTCCGAGAATTTACCGCAGCCATTAATTTTCCTTGTTCCAATCCTTTGTTGAGAATTGGAGTAAATGACGTCATTTTCTCAAAAATGCTGCACGGATTGAAATTATAATAACAATAAGTGTGGATAATTGCACGAATACAGGGGCCAAATTTTTTGTTCTTCTTTGTGCGAATTGCTGTACTAATTGTTATTATAATTTTAATCTGTGCGGCATTTTTGAGAAAATTTCGCATTTCATTTTTATCCGCCGAAGGCTGTAGACTGACAGCTGAAAGCTCATTTTAGTTTTTAAAAGTTTTTAGCCAGCGAACGTTTTTATCTTTTGACCAAGAAAAGAGTTCAAAATACGATGCGCAGCACAGTATTTTTGATGGAATTTGAGGTGTTTGGATAGCCAATGAAACACTGTCTCGAGCATTTAATGTATCTTCTTGATTGAAACAAAAACAAACAAGTAAATAGAGAAGGACAATCGCCAAAATTTATGCTAATTAAGATCGGGTGTCCAAACCTCTTTCACGCTTGTGGTTTTCTTTGTTTTAACTTGGTGAATTATTTATGAGTTTAAGAAATTCAAATTCTTAAGCTATTTGCCAGTTATATAAAATTATATATTTTTTATGTGCTTACTAATATATATAATTACATAATCTTTCTGATTACATGTAGTTTTATTTGAGTTGTTACTCAGCATTTTAGTGGAAATCCACAAATCTGCATGATTCTTGTTATAGTGTATTTAACAATATTAGACTACAAGCCCAAGTTTTCTTTGAGCAAATAGTCAACAAGGTATAATCTAATTGTTCTAATTGTCACTCTAAAGGGTTATAGGACATACCGGTAACCTAATATATAGATTTAGGCCAGCCTTAAAGCGTAGCTCCTTGGTTAGGTTGTTCAGTGCCCGACTAAGCTAACCCAGGAATAGGTAGAATTTGGATTTGAGTTTTGTAACTTTGCAGTGAGGTTTTCTGTTAATTGTTTGGCTTTCTGTTTTGAGTTTTATAATCACCATAAATACAGAAAAAGTTATAATTCGAATAAATTTTAATCCTGGGCTAGCGTTAACCGATTTCCGAACAATCCTGCCCTGTTTTCAAGTTAACCTGACATGAGCCCGCGATCCAATCGAAAACCAGCTCTTGGTCAGCGGTCAGCTTCCAAAAAACACGTGACCTCAAGGAGTTGTGGACTTGAGCCTGCGATATGGTCACATAATACTGGTCAGCAGATACCTGGTTTTTGACAGGTGTCACTTGATGGTAACATGGATGTCCAGTACCAAAGAAGTACATGGTAAACCAAGGCTGCATGTCACTGTCAACCTGTTATTTGGAGTATGGCCGCCATGTTGCGCGACTCCACGGCCGCTGCCGCCATCGTCGTTGTGCCTACCTGCCTGCAAGCAATGCTGCTTTTTTTTCCTATAATATTTAACAATTAGACTACGAGCCCAAGTTTTCTACGAGCAGATAGTCAACGAGGCGCAGCCAAGTTGACTATCGCTTGTAGAAAAGAGTAGTCTAATTGTTTTAGACGTATAAATTTACCGTAGTCTCATTGCATAAAAAGAAAAAAATGTCAAGTAACCAATAGAAAAGAACTGTTTTATTACATTACATCAGGTTCAAACGTGACACGCGATGTGTGCTGATGCATAACTGTTGACTATCAGCAGATAGAAGACGGTAATTTAGCCAATCAAATTCACGGATGCACAATAGACTACGGTAAATTTATACTTAATAGATTAAGGCCAGCCTAAAAGCATACCTCCTTGGCTAGGTTGTTAAGAACCCAATTAAGCTAACCCAGGAAAAGGTACAATTTTGATTTGAGTTCTGGAACTTTGCGGTGAGGTTTTCTGTTTTAAGTTTTATAAACACAAAACAAAGCAGGAAAAAACATTTGGATAGAAGAAAACGTTATAATTTGAATAAATTTTATCCTAGGCTAGCACTAGCTGGCTTCCGAACATTTCTGAACTGCTTTCAACAAGTTAACTTGACATGAGCCCCCGACCTCGATGAGATGAGTTGTAGACTTGAGCCCGCGATATGGTCATGTAATACTGGTCAGCAGATACCTTGTTTTGACAGGTGTCAATTGCTCATAATATGGATGTCTAATATCAAAGAAGTACACGTGGGGTAAACCAAGGCTGCATGTCTCTATCAACCTATTTTTTGGAGTATGGCCGCCATGTTGTGCGACTCCACTGTCACCGCCGCCATCGTCGTGGTCGTTGCCGTCATGCATACGCGCCAACGAGCAATACCGCTGCTCATGATAACCATGAGAAAATCAATACATGGGTTTCTTTTTCCTATATGGTTATAATGCTCCGCTTGACGGCCCTTTTGGCTGCTAGAGCTCCGCTACAACTCTGTGTATTGAACCTAAAACATAAAATGATTTTCAGCATTCAATAGCAGTACATGCTGGATAATTGTCTGCCAATGAATAGAAAACACTGAGAGAACCTATCAGATTTTCAGATTTGTAGAAGAACACAGCTGAGTGGCCACTATTTCCTGATGAAATATAAGTGTATTGTTCTTGAGAAGAGGAAAATTGTCAGTGGTGTTTTTTTTTGTCTTAAATCTTGTACTAAAACATGTTCTAAAATTGTAGGTTTAACTGTAATTATTTATGATGTCTACTAATTAAAAATGATATTTTAATTGCACTTCTTACTCTCATTTGTTCTCTAATCTCTCTGCAGTGAGACAAAAACAAAATAATAATTTCACACTTATATTTAATGCTGATGAGACCATAATGTATTTCTGTATTCACACTGAAGGAGAAATTTGGATTTGAGTAAGGTTAAACAACTTTCAGCTTAACATTTTCCTCTTTTGAAATAGTTTGTTTTTACAAATGTTCAGAAACTTCGGGGACAGACAGAAGCCCTGTATCTTTTGACAAGATGTAACAACACAAGATTTGAGTTTATTTTCACAAATCTGGTGAGTGGTAAAGTTATGAACTACCCATGGAATTTTTGTTTTGATCAAGTTGTGGAAACATGAATGAATATTTATGACAACACAAAATGCTTTAGGAACATGAGCCAACAGGCGAGTGTCTGCACAGCTTTTTTGAATTCTCCCAAACTTTCACAGGTGTAATTTCTATAACTTGACAGAAACATAGAGAACATTGTTTACTTTGATCACAAAATGTAAATTCTCTTTCCTCGCACCATCATTACCTCAACAGTGCAACGTGCTAGTTCAGTGTTTCATTACAGTTATAGAAACACAATTTTAAACCAATTAGCGCACATATTTTCTTTGGACTCTTTCCTAAATAAAAGTATTTTGGGTTATACAATGGAAGTAAAAAATTACTGTGCTTTTCAATAACATGCAGACTCTAAAATTCAAAGATCAGTGGACAGATAGGTTTCTCGCTGCAGTCAATCAAATGTTTGGCAGTTCCTCCTGGCTTCCGACTATTGCCGAGTGTGCGGTAATCAAATCAAATCGTCGATCACAGTTCATACAACAAAGTCAGAAGCTGGGAGGAGCCGCCGAACATTTGGTTGACGGTAGTGAAAAACGGATTGGTCGGTTGAGCTTTGAATTTTAAAGTCCGCATGTTATTGAAAGGTGCAATAGACACTTCTTAACAAAATTTTGTTACTAACAGTGCTTTCTGGTATAGCTGATAAATGACTCACAGCACTGTTTTGAAAAGAGTACATAATTTGCTTAACAGTCTTTTGTTATTGGTTACATCAGGTTTCTGGTAGTCCCAGACTTTTTACAACTGTGATTTCAGTTTTCAGGTATGTGCGATGCATCTTAACTCCATTAATGATGTCTCATAGAACTTTAACAGAACTATATTTTTTTGGTTTTGAAAATGAATATTACTTCTGACTAAAAAACTTAATCTTCTTTAGGGCATATGAATCATCAAAGCTTTATCGTGACCTGAAACTCCGTGGGGCACTGATTCTCAATAAACAACTGCGTTTATTACCACTGGAGCAGGTTTATGATAAGGTAACTTAAGGATGTTACCATCTACTGTTAGTAGTAAATCAACCACATTTTCTACTTTTACAGACCACAGGAATTATGTTTTTAAAACTGTTTAAAACCCAAGTTAAATTACTATCTGTGCAGGGCAAATGTTTTCTGTAGACTGTGGGAAAGTGGTCATTTGGTCTCTATGATAATATTGAAAACTCGCCAGAAAATCAGAGTTAAATCAGTGCTAAATGATACTGAGGTAGTAGGAACAATTCTGTGCAGCATGTACAGCTTATAACTAAGGTCACTTTATTGTACGTAAAGATGACAGGTTTCTCAAAGCAATATCTGCAAATTTCCCAAATAGCATTTCATAACTTGAAGGTTTACAATGTAGGTTTATTGGAAAATATGCAACAATACTCTTGTTCTACAAAAGTTGCCTTGCAAGGTATTGCAAGCTGAGTACATTGCCTTTTTTTGTAGTCTGTTCTCTCATCGACCATAGGTCTTGATCAAAGAGCATGCAGGCATGAATTCTCTTGGATATCCTAAAAGTTAAATTTGTATTGTTTTCAATTGAAGATTTAAATGATTGTAGCAACCCCCCTTAGTACCCTCTAAGGCATTTCAATAGTTGCTTAAAAGCCATCATCTTATAAAGAAAAAAGAGATGAACACATATCTCTGGGCAGAAACTTGTTACACTGCAAGCAGGAACATAGTGTAAAGCTCCTTGTTCCTAGAGTTTATTCTCAAGGCAGTATACATTACACAGTAAATTGATCATTCTCGTATTTGCTTCTGGACTACTTTACAACTGTTCTATTAATATTGTTTAACATAGAGGAAAACGAATGTTACCAGTGGGGCTTGAAGATGTAAAGTAAAGTAAATTGTACATTGATATTCTTAATTATCCTTACAATGTGTTTGCTATTTTCTGTTAGATAAATGGTGTCTGGAATCTTTCCAGTGATCAGGTACAGTGTTGTTGATTTTCTACACACCATGTGATACGCAAAATTGTCTGTGGTCCCTTAGAATATTTTGTCAGACAGTTGTGCATGATTTCATTAAATTTCTTAATGATACAGTTATACTTTCCAGGAAGTTTTGTATTGAGCTCTGACTTCACAATGTGCAGTTTTGATAATCTGGTGTTAAGTAATTTATTTGTTGTGGTTGTTTCAGGGCAATCTTGGAACATTTTACATCACTAATGTCCGCTTGGTATGGCATGCAAACATGAATGACACATTTAATGTCAGTATTCCCTATTTACAAATGGTAAGAATGCAATATTATCAGGATCAATAATAGGGCCATTTATATGAGAAAAATAAGCTGTGGATTGCACAAGCCGTGCCACAAATGGTACATTTTAACCAGTTCATGTCTTATACAAGCTGCAGCTTATATAGGATGTGAAACCACTCGTATAAATGGTATTACGGCTTGTTTATGGCTTACACAAGGTGTGACCTTACTCTGCTCAGGTGCAAGGTTTTGCTGTGCTTGAGCCAGAGCTTGTGCAATTCCACAGTTGCTATGACAACCAACACAAAAATGAGGCATTAGTGACAAATAAGTCATGAAACACTTACACATCAAGCACTTCATGTCATATACAGTCTGGGCTCATGTAAAAGGTCCAGTTTGGGTCTTCTGTAAGCTGCAGCTTGTGTAATCCATGGTTTATTTTTCTTGTATAAATGGCCCTATTGTCTTTGGATTTATTTCAAATGTTTTAAATTAAGAGCATTAACTGTACAGGTACAATTATTAAGTGCTGACCAAGTGAATGGCTGGGGATTAAACCATCCTGTAGCAATTTCTATTTTTATTTGTGTTCCAAATCACAGGCAAAAAAATATGCTTCAGTTTTTTTTAATTAAGTTAGCCTTCTTGTGCCAAAGTATCAATTGTTCAAAAAACAGTCAAGGTAAAAGTGAAAGGTGAAAGGTTAAATTTTAATTGAGTTTTATAACTTTCCAGTAAGTTTTTTTGATTAATGTATTAATTTTTCTGTCTTGTTATTTTGACATTGCCCTGTATCAAACTCCACACAAGATTCTAAAGTAATGAAAGACAAGGGAAATTAAAAGGTTGATCAATGTTTGATCCCCTGGGTATCCAATCGATGGAAATCGATGATAGGAAAACCAATAGATCAATCGATATTAATCAATAAAATGAGTTAATTGGAATTGATTGGTATCGGTCAATCAATGATCAATCAATAACCACAAAAAAATTGTTCATCGATTGGCATTAATTGGCACAGGACCTCAAAACAGACATCACGCACACTACCTTCTGATCATCCGCCATTTTTAGGAAGTTCTGGAGACAAAATTGGTAAAACAATTCCGACCCAGTCTTCTCAGTGCAGAGAATATACCCCGTTGCATGTGCACTCAAATTACCCACTTGCCTGTCATTGCCTTCCTGTGTCATAATGTCTACGCAAGACGTCCGGGTAGAGGCTTTACTGAATATAAGGTGCATCGTCAAAGGCTATCATCTTTACTGTTTTGAGGTCAATGTCGGTGAAGTGTTCACTGCAAACACTGTGAACCATTGTGGACAACTCAGCCATCTACAGTCTGAGCTTGTGAATCCTATTTGGCCACTCGATGCAGATATTTCAGTATTAGTGACTTTTTTTATTAAAACTGTAACAAACAATTCGGAAAACAAATATGAAATTCTTCAAAACATACATTGTTATTTCGGTGTACTATTTTTTAAAAAAACCAGATTCCTGTGGACTGGGCATTAACGTTAAAGAGAAAGAAGAGAGTATTGTTCTCCTGTTGACATTAAAATGAAATGTGTGTACAATTACTGCGTACAAAGTTGTGTCAATTCCATTTCTGTCAATCTACCACCAATCAATACCAATTTATCTATCGATTGGTATTGATAGTCGATACCAATCAATGACCACACAAATCTTCGCCATTGATTGGTCATCAATTATCAATATCAATTGATTAATTGATATCGGTTGGTATTGATTGTCATCGATTATCGATTCCATCAATTGGATACCCCGGGTTGATCCCAGCCTGGTATTTGTCATTGGCATTCAAAAAGCGAGGCCCTGGATTCCAGATTGTGTATAGGGTGACTGATGTCATCATGTTGTGTTCTAGAGGACTGGATACTTTCTTCTCAGAATATAATTTGGTACATGTGCCAGCAAGTTGTCAGCCGTGTAATCAGCCAAAAAAAGAAACCCACATTGAACAATTAACTACTAGAGGGGTGTTTCCTCTTGGCTCAAAGTTTTGACACAAAGTTTGTTCATATTTGAAGAAGCATCTCGATCATCCAGAGGGAATTGCAATATTCCTAGCTACTTTAACTTAGTTCGTAATGTTTCAATAAGTTCTTAGACCATTTAGACCACTTTGATTGAAATTCATTGTGTTGCTATTAACTAAATGCATACTGTGTGTTGTATTCAACAGAAAACTGTTAAGATACGGGATTCCAAGTTTGGACTTGCACTGGTGTTGGAAACATCACAGCAGGTAACAGTCATTTGTAAAGCAGAGTCCTTGATTTATATGTGATTTGAAAGAGTTATTTTGATCATTTGATTATATTTTTTTATTTTCTTCAGAGTGGAGGATATGTTCTTGGCTTTCGTATTGACCCAGCAGAGAAATTACAAGAAGCAGCTAAAGAAATTCAGAGCCTACAGAAGGTACTTAATGAATGCAATCATGTTTTATATTTCCCTTTGTTTGATAGAGTTTTTACCCAATGCTGATCATCTATCACAAGGCCTTACAGAGCTCCAGTGGCTTATCAGGAGAGAGCACTGCCTTGCAAGAGAATTTTTGTATGTGCACTTGAAATAGTGATGTATTTTCTCTTGACACCATTACCTCAATGTACTGGTAATGTAATTTTAAGTGGAATCATAAAATGGTTGGTGAGGTTATTATGCAGGTTTTACCAACTGAACATTCATTGGCAGCAACTCTTCTTCTGTTTTATGGCCAGGCCAAGCAGCATGATTGCTAGACCAAGTATGAGTGGCTGTCAAGTGTAGCAAAGAAAAATGAAAATGTTGTCAGAAAAGTCCATCTGGTTAATTGATTTTTTCGACTCAGTCAGTCACTCAAATTTAATTTTTTCCGCTTCCTGTCCGGCTTGTATTTCATTTGGCAGGTTTACACTGCTAGTCCGATATTCGGAGTGGAATTTGAAACAGAGGAAAAGGTAAAAACAAAATTAATATGATTATGTCACTTGAAAATACTAATTATGGCATCGTTTTAGAACTTTACTCCTCAAGTGTTTCTAGGTTTTATCTCAAACTGCTTCATGCTTATCCATCACATAGTAATTTAAAAGTTCTCCAGTTTTAAAATGTTGCTTTCAACAAGAAGTTGAGCTATAAAATCTCTGAGACTTGATTCATTTCAAGAATCCTCTTTCATACTTCAAACACTTCAATCTCATCATCTTTCCTTTCTCTCCATCTCTTCAATCTGAAACCCTGTCAAATTTTGTGAGTGTATCACTGACTATGTAATCTTCCATATGCTTTTTACTCTTCTGTTCTTTTTGTTTCAATGTTTTAGCCACAAGCAGTAGATGAGGTGACAGTTGATCCCATTCAGGATGATATAGAGATTGTCAATGAAGGAGAAGGCACTGATGCCTTTGCAGTAAGTATTCATTACATTATATTCAAGATTTTCCTGTCCATTTCTTTTCTTCACTTGTCACTGTGTAGCTTTCTTGATACAGCCCCTGCAATATAGAATATGATGCTATTGTAAGTTACAAACTTGAGTTTGGAATCTTATGTTGATAGGTGGTTCAGATTTGCCCAGATTTTGGTCATACCTCTATTGAGTAACATTGATGCTGAGTGTGGTCAAGTGCAATATTTAGATTTTCCGTGTGACCATTGTTTTGTCACATCACTCAACTAGATTCAACTTGCTCATGTTACTCTCACTGGTAACATTGGGCATCCTGTCTGCATAAATTATGTCTGTAAAATCTTGTATGGTATTTTGTGGCCAGTATCTCATTAAGGGGTTGTTTTCTGACTCTATTCTGTGAAGCTAGAACTTCAAAATTGATTATCCTCAAGTTGTTTTACTTTCATGACCTTACATGATATAGAGAGCATAATTTATTTGTATATTTTTCCCCCAGGCCTACTTTGCTGATGGCGATAAAGTAAGTTTGTATAATTTAACTTGAAATGCTGTTAGAAAATAGTAACCCAGTTCTGTAACATTCTACATGTATGTGTTCAGTCTTTGAGACTTACATGTAGCTAACATGATCCTTTTTTTTTTTCTTTTGTAGTCCAGTGATCGTGAGCCGGTGTACTCAGACCAGCTAGGATTAGCAGTGGAGAAATTAAAAGATGGTTTTACTTTACAAGGACTGTGGGAAGTTGTCCCTAGTCAGTAGGAATACAGAGACATGGTGACAGTGGTCGAGCATTAAGTTATTATGAAAACATCTTGGTAGCAAGAATGAACTTACTAGGGTGTTTAATTGTACAAAATGAGAATAGTAATGTAACTACAGTAAATTATTTTAATGGAAAAATGGAAAGTTTCCTTTTTCTGTTGCAAAATGTAAAGGGACAACATAGGCACTGAATGTGTTATCGCAGGAAAAACCCATTCCCACCTCAAGGAAGTTCATTTTTGGAAATTCCAAATTATGTGGAGGCAAAATAATTTGTCAAAGTGTGAACTAAACAATCTGGAAGGGTGGAGAGGGAGGGGGGGCAAACCAAAAACATTCTGTATGAGGCACTGTGGAGATTCTGGGACAACACTACATAGACCTGCCAACTCTTAGGCTTCCGCTATCTTCAGAAGACTTGGACATCTTTAGATGTCTTTGAAAGTTTTTGGGCGGCTTCTGAAATCTTAAAGTTTGTATATGATTGTGTCCTCTTCGGAAAACGTGGCACTGTCAGGATAAAATTTAATATCTCAAGCCTAAGGCTCAGACAAAGTCGGCAGGTATACACTGCAGCATACATGATTGTACATTTTAAAGTACAGTTGGTTATCAGCAAGTCTGCACATACTCTCAACTCATGGAAGTTGTTTTTTTCCTACTAAAGGGTAGATTTGTCCAAAAACTACAAGAGAATATCTGAGAAGCTCAGGCTCATATTACAGTGTAGTTGGTAGAACAGATCTTGTTACAAGTCTGAATAGTAAATGTTCTTTGCTTTATCTGACATGAACTTGCAGTGTTCAGTGCTTCAAAAAATTGTTTTTGTTAACAAATATCAGCCACTCTTGACTAGATACTTAAACACTGATCTTGAGCCATTTGCTTTTAATGTCCATTTTTTGTGGAATATTACTCATTTGTTGTACAGTTTATATTCTTTGCTTTGATTATGCAGTTCCAGAAATACTGTTAAACTTTATAGATTTCTTTACATTTTTTGGCCTTCTCCAGGAAATTCCAATCCCTTCTGTGGTATGCGTATATGGATATTTTCTAGAACTGTTCATTAGGCACCAAGCTTGTATTGCCAGTACTGGACTCCAGAGTGGTCTGATCTAGTGATCTGGGTTGAACATCTCTCAGTGCCTTTCTCCACCCTGGTGCATACATTGCTTCTGGCAAATTTAATATTGGGGGTAAAAAATTATCTCATCATGTTACCCATTATTCATTCAGGTGCCAGCCTGATGGGCCAATAGGCAAGAACGCAGGCTTTGCCTTAATATCATTGTGAAAGTCTAAAAGAAAAAAATTGCAGGTTACTGTTTTTTAGAAGAAAGTAAATGTGTATTATAAAGATTGTAAAAACACTCTCACTCTAGTTATTCAAGGCACTTAAGAAATTTATTAAAAGAACACTTGACAGCCCATGCTTTGTACACTTTCCTTCTGTTTCAAATGCTCGGTGTTTTGTGACAGTCTAATAAAGGTAAAGTACTGTAAATACACTTATGTATGTTAATATATTCCATCTGCATTCCTGTTACAAGAGGCAGTTATAAAGCAAAATAGTGTTGATATCGAACGTTATGAACTGTGAATGATAACTGTTCAAGAAATAGAAAACATGTACTATACTTCTATCGAGTTATTGAAACACAAGTGGAAGTTTGGGAGAACGAGAAATGCACTGCAGGCGAGTGTTTCCTCAGCTTTTCGAGTTTTCCCAAACTTTCATGAGTGTTTCTATAACTTGGCAGAAACACAAAGAACATGTCTTCTATTTCTTTTAGAAAACACTGCGGTGAGAAAAAGGAAAACAACTTGTAAACTTTGATTATCAAAATGTAAATTCTTTTTGCTCCTGCCATTACCTCAACAGCTCATGCTAGTTCTGTTTCATTGAGTTATAGAAACACGAGTTTTAACCAATCAGCACACATATTTTCTTAGGAGTGTTTTCTAAAGAATTATACATTATCAGAGATTTCATTAACAGGATGATAATGATTTTAAGTAGGAAGGTAACTGGTTTTCAGTCGGGCAAAATGTTTCGGGCAAACTCAATAATTCATCAAGTTAAAACAAAGAAAATCACTACCATGGAGGAGGTTTGGATACCCAATCTTAATAAGATTTTTGACAATTTTACTTCTTTGTTTACTCCTTAGCTTTTGTTTCGATTGAGAAGATATAGCAAACACTTGAGACAGTGTTTAATCGGCCTTCCAGACACCTCAAATTTGTCAAGCATACTCCGCTGCATTTCATACTTTTTGAATTTTTTTTCTCCATGTTTGATATGTTAATTGATAAATAAAAAATTAGCTGGTAACCAGGTGGGCAAAATTATCTCCATGGCTGGTCGATTTGCCCAGTGCTAAACCGTTAATGCAGCTGCTGCACTATCCCAGAATAGAAGTAGCTGTAAGGAGACTGCTGCAATGTTTCATTGAAAATTAGTTACGTGTCATGCAGTCCCATTGGACTTACTGTGAAAGCTCTAAGCTCCCCACCCTCCCTAGTCATCTTGCCAAGTGAATTTCGTGATCAGATTTTGATTATACTCTGCTGTTCTATCAAACCATGCTCTTCATCCCTTGTTGGTATAATTGTAATGCAACAAATGCTTTACAGAATTATTTCCAAAACAAGAAGTCAGTTAAACAAATGAGTTAGAGCTGTTTTCATTTGATTAGCTTAAAAAAAAAAGAAGTGAAACCAAAACTAATTGTAACTCATTCACACATGTTCCCCAATTTTGCATCACCTGCATGTAATTACTTTGAGTTTTAATTGGTTCGTTGGATTGTCTTCGTTCTTTGCGATCAGTTAGAGTGACAGCTTTGGTTTTGGTTTTACAACACTCAATTGAAAACTGGTCTAAAGGAAAGATATCAGAACTTGAATCCTTGTCCTTAATTGCATAACAACACTCCAGCTGGGCTTTGCCTTTCTTGAACATCAATGCAGTGGCGGATCTAGGGGAAGGGCCTGGACCCCCCTTATTTTGAGTAAAAAAAGAAATGACAGAAGGGAGAAAAGCCTGCAGCGCAAGTAAATCAACACCCCCCTCCCCCTCAGCATATTCACACTATTAAAAATTGAGCAAATGACAACCTGTTTTGATAAAAATTCATCACCAGTGCTGTTGCATCAGCATCTAGTTGTGATAGATATTCAGACATACTTGCCCAGATACGCCCCAAATAACACCACACACAACTGTTTTTAACATATTGTTTATACATATAACTCTGGACACAATAAATAATCTTACATGTAGTCATCTATAAGACAATTCTGTTGCGGTCTATTGTAAAGGTTGATTTATAACTGAAAAATCATTTAATTATTTTTCGCTGAAACCATGATGTAATTAAGCTTCTGAATTTGGGTTGCCTTATCTAATGTTGAGCAGGATAAAATGCTTAAAGATTGACCTTACTCAGAAGCTCTGTTATCTGTTTGCTTAATGTACCAAAATTCATCACTACAGGTCTCCTGTGAACAAATTCTACATGTCTACTGTTCAGGTAAAGGGAAAAAACAGTTGCCTTAAGCAGGATTCTTGTTGACTGTTTAAAACAGAGCTCTATGTATGTTAATCACAGGGACAGCAAAAGTGCATTTACTACACTGCTTGTTTAATGTGATGTAAACTCATCCTAGAAAGATCACTGCCTCAACCTCAAGATTTACATAGAAATGATTAATTTTTCTTTTAGCAAAGCAACATCCTTATTTCCCAAAAAGAAAACAGTATTCAGATTTGCCATATCAAGAACAGCTCAAAGATCAAACTGTCCGTTTCTCATGCAAGTCAACGAAAATCTAGTCCCCTCTGGGTCCAGCACAACTCTGTGCCTGGCATGGACTGTTTTGACTGCAGCCACAGAAGTGCAATATTACAGCTTTTAAACAGACCAGCTGAACCACATGGACAATCAATTACCAGCATTGACTTAAATCCAGTGGAGCTGTTTTTGAGCACTTCAAGTTTAACCATTGGATAACCCAGCAATTCCAATAGCACCAGCTGTACCAGCTGTCAACTGTCCAAGCAGACCCAGCAAAACATGCTTGCAAGGAAATGCAGAAAAAAACTGTAATAACGAGTCAACTCTTTCAAAGTTAACAGATTCCTTGACTATGAAATCAATGCATCATCCTGGCCCACACCAGAACAAATCTGAGAAACTACATTTTGCGTTTAAGCTCTAATTATGGTAATTTATGATCTCCAATATCTACAACAGAAAACTTCTAGCAAGAAGAAAGTTGATCTTGTTGTATACATTACATGTAATAACTACAGATGTAAGGGAACCTTTTACTTGTATCTAAAAAGACATTGACTCTACCACCTGCACTACATGAAAACAAACAAACACCACTGTAATCATCCTTAGTATTTTGTTTTGTTTGCTTATAATTATATAATAATTGTTCATTCTTCACAATTTTAGCAAGTGTCAGACAGTAACATGACAAATGTTACCACAGTCACATATTTCTATTGTAAAATTCTTTGGATAATTTGCTATATAATGTTTCAATCTACATATCAATTATCATTACCTGTCATTTACAAGTATTTCATGTTTCAGCGCCTTTACTTACTTGTACTTTATGTAACTTAATATGGAAAAATTATTGCATAATTTAAACTACAGAGAAATACAGCATAGTTAAATAACTAAATAACCAGAAATGCAACTTCCAATAAATCCTATGAATTTCACTTTTCTGGCACAACCCTCTCACTCCAACAAAGTTAGGAAAAAAGGTCATTGTTAAAAAAAATAATTCATTCAACTTTTGTCCCAGTATACAAAAAGTACTGTTTCAGTACCAATCCACAGCTTTACCTCAGAACATTAAGTTAGAATTAAGAGATTTAGCACTTGAAGGGAAAGGGTTATGCATGACAAAAAAAGAAAAGTTGACACATATTTTAATTTCAATCACTGTTGAATTAGTGCTGGAAAAAATCATTCATTTCTAACTACAAGCTAACCATGGTCTAAAAGCAACATTAGCTATTAATCCTGCCCTGCACTAGCAAATTTAACTCAATTATAAAATATAAGAAATCAGTGTGATGTATGCTATCTATGATTGCTGTAACTTATAAATTCAATGTTTCTCGTTAACCTTGTGTCAGTTTAATTTTTTTGCTTCTTTTCCTCATTTTTTTTCTTTCTCTTTTGTATAACTTACATGTATCTTAAAATGACATCTTCTGAAAGTTTGATTCCCATTATTTTTATCACATTTCAAGTGACTGGAACCATTGGGTCACATTCTATGTAAATTTCCAGATAAGGAAAATTTACTAACAGTTAAATTTCTGTTTTAGAGCTTTTTCCAATGCTTCTTCTGCCAGTGCACTCCATATTATCCACAGTGTCAGAGTTCAGTACTTGTTTAGGCCAAACAACCTCACCTTGTACATCTGTGGAAACTTGGGAACCAGAGAAAGTCCAAGAAGGGATAGAGAGTTGAAAACAAAGTGAATGCCGTCATACTTAGTATAGAAACTTGTTACCATAAACCTGAAATAAAAAAAATAGTTTCAACTAATTTGATTCTCACAGATTGGTACGTAGTTCTTGACTTAAAATACTTTTCAACTTCAACCTTAGTAAATTTGCATGCCAACTGATTTGTAAACTGTTAGCTGCACATTAAGCACTTTATGACTGGTCCTGCAGCATTCAGTGAGTTTTGTTTCCCTGAGACCCTCAATGTTCCAGAGGCTTTGCTCTGGGAAACATTGAGGTCTTTGGGAAACAAAACTCACTGTTTTCCGCATTTTGTTACAACTCCTAACTCAAAACTAGGAAAAAACTGTGAAGAAATTGTTTGCCTTAGGCCGGCTGGCTCACAAATTTGCCATGGTTTCAAGGAGCACAACCTTATCACATGCCAGTTGAAAGTTTATGTTGTTGTTTCCCTAGGGAGTTTGCAAGTTTTGTTCACCCTAGGGAGTTAGTGAGTTTTGACCCACAACACATGACGCGTTCTCCTCCAATCAGAAAACATATTTGAGTTGGGAGGTACATGTATAACAAACACACTTGTCACTTCACTCAAGTTACCAGCTTTTAGGTTTAGAAGTCACATAGCTGTGAATTTCCTCTATTGGTTTTCTTGGGAATTAAATCACTGTCACTGTAAGTTGCACTTTTATATCCAACTTTGCACTCGTGATACACTCATCTGCACTTGTGTTATGGGAAAGCTGTACTCCCTTTATTTGCTAATCACAATTTCAGTAGCTGTATCTTGTGCATTATCTCGCATAAAAGAAGTACAAATATACCAATACAAATATAGTGAAATATTTACAGTACTCTCAGGACAGGCAATCTGATAGGGTGCGGAAAAAAATGGAAAATTATGCGGAAATTTTCGGCAAAATTATGCAGATGAAAGTGACGATTATGCAGAAAAGACGCCAGATTGTGTGAAAATTTCTCAAATTAATTAAACTGTTCCCTTGGCCTTTTTCGATGTATAAAATACACTTAAACGTCTTATCAAGAATTTTAGTCCTTTATGACATGTTTGAACCTTTGTTGCCACTCATGGACAGGTATTTCCTTGTTCAACGCAGTTTCGTTCCGTAGTTTTGTAGCTGAGTTTCTCTGAAGCTTAGTAACCAGGCATTAAATCAGACGAGGGAAACTGAACACCAGAAGTCCCAAACTAGAACCAAGGCTCATCAAAAGACTATGAAACGCCTGGAGGTTTAATTAAAATTGTTTACGAACGAAAAGGTGTGTTTTTGTTGCTGTTTTGGGTGAATAACTTCTTCAAAATGATCAATCTCTTCACTATTTTTGCCTCTGAGGATGGCAAGCATTTGCTTTCTCGCTTATATGTAGCAATTTTGTAGTTTTATGCGGAAAAATGCCCCAAGGATGTGGAGGATGCGGAAGTAGGTGAATTATGCGGATCCGCACCACTGCATCCTGTCAGATGCCTTGTTAGGAGTCTGGCAAAACAGGTTTTCCATGTATTTGAATAGGCAGTGCAGTCATTTTCAACATTTTATGCGATATTATGATGCAGACTGTGGAAAAATGTGCTTGATTTGCTAAGCACTTTCATTTCTCATTTGTGTTTTGACTTCCCATAAACTTGCCAAAATACTGCAAGAATGACACATCTTCTCAGGGATCCTATGCCCTAACTGCAGGTTGGTGAATCCGTAGTCACATAATCCCACCCCTTCCCTCCAGCTCCTAAAATGACATTATCTTTAGACTCTATCTTAGGCATTTTAAATACTGTAAACACCGACATATAAGCCACACTCGCAGATAAGCCGCACCCTGAGTTTGGCAACTTAAATTTTGGGGAAAAAAATTTGGAAAGAAATCAAAATAAATCAAGAGTGGAGTCTTGAGAAAGATGTCTTACATGTACATGCATTGTTTCTTCAAGTTTCTTGCGCGGACGTCAAGCCACACATTAACTCACTAACATTTAAAACAGAGAATACTATAACTCTTACCTATAATTTTAGCTCTCTAATAGTATAAAAATCTGACTCATACATAAATTTGATCTTTCTCTGGCATTTTTAATCCGATGTTTTTCATTCCTGTTTATTTATACAACAACATTTGATGAACGTTTTGGTTTGTTCGTAGCTTAGTAACCAGGCATTTCATCAGGAGATGGTCTGTTTACTCGATCTTCCGCTGTTCGAGGCTAGCATGTCTTCAGATATGCATGGGAGCCATCTGTTGGAGAAAAACTCGTTGCTTGAAGAGAGTTCGATAATCATTTTGACAAATTTGCCATCAAACTATTGAACGGTGAAGAAACAGTCGGCCATTTACCACATGAATACTCGATAATAGCATGGTATTTTCTCACTCGTGGTGGATCGATTTCTGTCGAAGAGAGCGGCCATCGCCTACACTGTAAAAACTTTGTGCTGGAATGGAGATTCCCTGCCGAATGGCATTCACCTGCTCAAGAAAGGCAACTTTAAACTGGTTAAAAGCTCTTTTAACGAAGAGGTTTTAATCATTATGTAAGGTCACAGGAATATGGCTCTTTTAGGAGCCACCAAATTCGCAAAAGCAATGATCAATGTGTTCTGTGGTATAGTTTTATGAAGTTCTCATCATTTTGCTAGGTCTGTACAGACTGCAAAATTTTCGCTAAAAAGTGTTAATTTATGCACATTTACGGCATGGTGTCCAGATGTTCTTGCAGATGAGCCGCATCCCCGATTTGATATGAAAATTTTGAACAAAAAGGTGTGGCTCATATGCCAGTGTTTACCGTATTTCCCTTAGTGTTTGTCAAATGCTAACTAATTGATGACAATTTCTGAAATTAATGTTAATTTTGTATTTTTATAGATGTTTAATTTTTTTCCTGATCAATTCCAATCCTTCCTTTCCAAGAAGATTAAATCAAGGAAAACTTACAGGAAGATTGGCACCAGAGTAAAGAACTTTCTTGTTTCTGTGAATTGTTCACCATTGTTAAGCTGCTCCCAGTGTGTTAATCTACGTGCCTTGCCCTGATCAGCTGTCTGAAATGGTGTTCCTTTTAGGTAATGCAGAAAAATAAACATACTCTGCAACAAATGTTAAATCTCAGGTTAATATGTCAGTCAACTAAAAAAAACACTATAAAATGATGGTTAATCTCAAGGACTGTCTAATGAGATGAATTATAGCATTTAAAGCAATGAAAATCGTAAACAAGTATGGTATGTATAAAGGGCCAAAGCTTTCTCCAAATGACAATTAAATAATGTCTGGAAATAAGAAAGGATGATTTATGTTTAATATTTAAATCTTGGGACTTATGGAGTTAAAATTTACATAATTTGACCATTTACAAGTACCTTTCATACATTACTCAATACTGATTATTACTTATTAATGATTTCCAACTAAAATATTTTCCACCAAGGTATTATATCTCAAGTTAGCAATGGGTTTGGAAGATGCTCTTTAAGAGTTAAATCTCGTAGAAAAAGCTCTTTCTCTGTTTGGGATACTAAATCAAAGCTGAGGCAAAAATTCTTTCTTCAACCTGTAGTAAAAAAGGTCCAAAAAATGTTGTTTGTTCGAAAATTCCAAAAGTTGTATCAAAATGGAGCCATGTACCAACAACACTGTAACTGTATAACGAATCATTACAGAGACGAATAAACATACGTCTTCAAGCAATTTTCTTCAAAACGCAACATTCTTTCAATCGTTGGGTCAATAAATAAAATGCAAGCTTAGCTGTATATGTTCATCTGTCAGATTTGCCAGGAATGTTATTGCACATTCTATAACTTTGTATCAAGATCAGTTTACACATCATATCTAATGATATTATTGTCACAAATAGCAGAAACTACAAGGATCAAAACTCTCAACCTACCAAATTGTGGAAGGTGTTTGTGAGGGTCCAGGCTGTCGGTGTATCGAAGAACGGGATGCTCAAAATCACCAAATGACCAATAGTTATGAGTAAAACATAAGTAAACCAAGTTCCTTTGCTCTCAAGCCAGGACTCGTTTGGATTGTCGATACTGACGCCC
Organism: Catalaphyllia jardinei; assembly: GCA_022496165.2. Taxonomy (NCBI): domain Eukaryota; kingdom Metazoa; phylum Cnidaria; class Anthozoa; order Scleractinia; family Caryophylliidae; genus Catalaphyllia; species Catalaphyllia jardinei. Next base: position 13,581,631 of record CM042752.1, read on the forward strand.
CTCTCAGCCTTCATTTTTCACCGTTCACTCCACTAAAGTTTCGATCAGTACAATTATTTTTCTATACTTCTTCGTGCGCAACGCAAAAGTAACCTGGACTATGACGCATAACTACGCATGCACTGTACAAAAAACCGCTGAAACATCTGGGAAATAGGTACTTCGTATAAGAAGATATAGACGGCACACTGATCCCAACAAACGTGACCCAGTAAGAAAGGCTTGGGAAGCTCATTTAATAAACAAAGCCAAAACATTACATCCGTTTGGCATAAACAGAAGAGATGAAGAACGCCAGTGACACATCTGACACTTATTTATTTACTCATAGCCTACCAATCATTGTCACGTATTTTCATTTAAATTTTTATTTGTAACGGTTTTCTTTTCACATATTTTTTTCTACTCAGCCCCTGAGGAAGGTTTGTATTGCAAACCGAAATATAGGGCAATTTTGTTTAAAATAATTTAGTCCTCTAGTCCGTTTTTATTTCATTTTAGTCACATCCGCCGTTGGGATCAGTGTGCTGTCTATAATTTCTACTGATCCAGGTCCACTTAAGATCCGGCACTCTCATCGGTTTTACAGTTTTTAATTCCACTTCGTATAAGCACTACATAGACTACATCGACTACATAGATCTTTCACGTGATCACGTCAATATTTGGCGCGAAAATATAAATTATCCTGCTAGTCCTAGAAGGGTTTCCCTTTTGTTCATGGGCCATCGTACGTAGTTTGATCAAAAATACTACTCAAACAACAGTGATAAACATATTGAACTTTCGCACATTTTGATTTAAGACTTGACGTTTCGTATGTACAAACTGAACTCAGATAGACAGACCCACCCCTTCCTCCAGACCCACTGCAGTTTCAGACCATTTTCTTTCCGACAATCATTCACCTAACGACATAGAACTTATACCACTAGAACTGATACACTCATCTCGTGCCGCGTTACGCAAAGCCAGGGAAGCGTACCTTATCTTGAACCCAAAGGTATAAACAAACGAGAAGAAATTTAATCTTATGTTTAACCCACTTATCTCTTATGTATTATATTCCATTTTATTATCTTGTCATTCATTAGTTTGTTCAACGGTTTAGTTTTTATTGTTTTCTATTTTTGTTATCTTGTCATTCATTAGTTACTTCAACGGTCTACTTTTTATATGTTGTTTAAATTGTAACGTCTTTTCTCAGTTGTAAACATTCCCTGAAGAAGTCAGGCCGTGCCTGACGAAATATTGGAAAATATACGCAGTTAACCCCAACCGTACGGTCAGCCTTTCTGAGTTCAGTTTGTTCAAGCCTTTGCATTTGCTGATCACAACCTACCAGGTTCCGGTACTTTTGACTTGTCCGTTGGCCCTTTCTAGAGTTTGAAGTTTTTCGTATGCACTGTAAACAAGTAATTGTTGAAATTTAAAACAGCTATTTATAGCGGAGCTTCGGCGGCCCGAAAGGGGCCGTCAAGCGGAGCTCCAGAAAAAGCTAGAAAAAGGAACTACACCTATGCATAGAAATAGGAACCCATGCAACTCTTTTCTTTTGGTCAAAATGGCTAGCGGCATGGATCACGGGCGCTTGCGCCCAACGACGACGACGAACGACGTCGCACAACATGGCGGCGGCGACGGCCATCCAGCTAATACCAGGTCATGCAGTCTTGTATTACAGCATTTATCACATGCAGGGCAAAATTACTGAGTGTTGATTGGCTGAGACAGAGGGCATTTTTTCTTAATCACGAGGGCAATTTCGGTAATCAAGAGGGCATGATTACAGGGTTTCGACAAAACACTGATCCCCGGTCAACTGATCTCCAACTGACCCCCTACTGACCCCCTTACTGACCCCCTATAAAATCAATGGGAAATGAAAATTAAAAAAAGGCCAGAACTATATCAATGGCACCCGATTCAAGTTTATTAATAAATTTAGCTTTAATACCTGAAACTTCCAAGATGGCGGTCGCGTTGCAGATTTCCGACTCCCTTCTCATTTGACTGAAGGAGTAATTTTGTCACGGAAAATCGAGCATAGAATAAATTGGAATATCAACAAGCATGGTATTTGTACCCGCTAGAAAATTAACCAATAAAAATAGCAAGGAAATTCTGGCAAATTGAAACACGCCCGCAACTAATCGCGAGCGCGGCACGCACAAGGTTACATCCACCGGAAGTTTCTTATGGAAAACTTCTAGTCCCAGGTACCTTGCACAAACTACGTTGCACAACGTTGCACAACGTTGCACATGGCTTTAGTCATGGACGGTAAGATTGAGTTACCTTGAGAATCCGTGGTCTTTTTGACGACTTCATGCACCAAGGAGACAGCAATCCAGCGGGATTATCGAAAACGGTAACACCACAGCTACGTGATGCGAGAACTAGGCGAGAGGCATGGAAATGAGAGAGGAGAGGCATGAAATTCGTCTTCCGGTTGAGGTTTACGCGCGTGTTCATGAGTGTTCGCGCGTGTTCATGAGTGAATTGAACCAAGTAGCTGTGTTTTGCTTACTATTATAGTACGCTTTCCCCGTGCTACTGCTGGCCTTGTTAAATGATGACAACCGGCAAACCTGTTTACGCGACGGCAAGACCTTGAAAGTTGTCCTTTGCACAAAATGTTGCCCTTTATGTGAAGTAATCGCAAGTGCTCTGGGGCAATTAAGGATTAATTTCACTTGTATTTTCAAAGTTTTCCAAATTGCCGACGGTACGTCGACGACACCTTTTGTTTATTTCACTCTGAAGCCGATGCAGTGCAGTTTTTTCATTATTAATATACGGTTCACCATCGAAAAGGAATCTGAAAATGGGTTGCCTTTTTTAGATGTCCTCATTGACAACAATCAGGTCCCTGTTCTCACCACGGTGTTTCGCAAATCCACCTTTACTGATCTCCTTATGAATTTCACTAGCTTTACATCATACTTGTATAAGTTAGGCTTAATTAGAACTCTTATAGATAGAGCGTATAAGATTAATAGTACTTGGCTAGGATTCCATCAGGAAACAACTAAGATAAGGGATTTTTTACTCAAAAATTCTTATCCAGCACACATTATTGACAAGGCTATTAATTCCACTATCAATAAGTTTTTCCAGTTTAACAGGCAAAATGGCAACAACAGCCTTGCAGAGTGCTCCTATGTCAAATTACCTTACGTGGGGAAATTCTCTGCTATTGCACAAAAGCGGATTCGCAGAACCATTCAGCGTTTTTGTGACAACAGCTTTAATATCAGGCTAGTGTTTTCTTCGTCCAAAATCGGCTCTTTGTTTAGCGTGAAGGACCTTATCCCTAAAGAGCTCAAATCATGCGTTGTTTCTAGATTCAGGTGTGCAGGCTGCGCTGCCTGCTGTGTCGGCGAGACTTCCCGACACATTTGCACGCGGATAAGGCCTCCCACATTTTCAAGCATTTACAGGATTCAGGTGTCGGACACTTTGTTCGAGCGAGTGCTTTGTTGTCATAGATCAAGCAACAACACGGACACAATTAAAAATCAAGGAGGCAGTGCATATTCGCTGGGAGAAACCCTCCCTAAATCAACAATTGTTTCAAGTAATTGTTAGTCTTTCTTTGTAATTGGTTGCTGTATCATGCCATTGTTATTCTAATTTTCTGCTATATATTGTTCATCATTGTAATTCCATCCGTAAAGTGACGATGGCACAGGAGTTGCCGAAACATGTCTTTCAAATTTAAAAGTATAAACCCCATTCCCCGCTCAAAGAATATATTATTTTTTGCCTTGTGACCATTCTCGTCCCCAGAGCCCACGATCCTTCTGACCTGTGGCAGGGATCGAGAGCTCTGGTTTGACCCGATTTTCTGAATATGCGCAGAGTATTCGGTTTGCATTCTCAACCATTCAGACGAATCGCTTGTGATATAAGGAATAGGCTGGAGCAAAGTGTCAACAAATGCTGATATTTTTTCTGTAGGCCCACTGCAGCCTAAGATGATTGGTCTCCGTACTCAGTAGTGTAGGTTTGTGGATCTTTGTAAGGGTGTAGAATTCTGCTAAACGTGGAAGGTTTGGTGTTTGAGACAGCCACTAAAAGTGTAATTGCCACTGCGTCGTTCAGAGATCAAGCGTGACACTTTGGTGAGTGATTCTTGTACCAAGGGTTTGTCAAGATGCTTGTAATTATCAAAGTCATTGAGTTGCATTTGACCCTCTTGTATTTTATCTTGTTTATCCACGACTACAAGTGTGCTTGGTTTTTTTTGTGTGTGATTCTTTCCTTTTTGTTTTTGTTGCCTGCGTTAGTAGTTACACATGTGTAACTTTCTTTTTCTTCTCCCGGCAGTGTTGGCAACATTGTCGGAACTTTTTCCGGTTCTATTCCTAGTATGGCTGCTAGATTTACAATATTTTTGTCCGCTGATAGCGGTTTAAGTCTGAGCCCTTTGCAGTGTCATTTAGAAGTGATTTTCCTCTTTGCTTTCGCAGCTTAATTTTTTGGTTTTTCAAGGTGGCGGTAATTGAATTTAGTTAGAGCAGGAGCCATAATCAGGGACGGAGACCGTAAGCGCGCGCCATTTCTAGTATTGGGGTTGGCTCCATGATATGGGACAATTTTTCTATTTTTAGAACAAATTGCGCCATCACCTGTGGCACACGCGCGTACATTGCTGCGAGGATTTTCGCGGATGTCGCGCAGGGGAAATCGTTTATGCTTTTGGCCCACAACTCAACGTGCATGGCTGTTGGAATTTTGCTTAAGTATTCGCCGTAAGTTGCTCCAGTTTGAGTGAAGACAGTGCCAAATTTAGGTATTCCCGCCTTATATCGCTGACCAAGTTTAATTCCGTCAACTTCACATTTCTCCAATCTAAATTTCACATATGCAGAAGATTAACAGCTTTTCAATAACACAGAAAAAACTACTTGGATTTGTTTGGATATAGCAGCGTTAAGGCCCAACAAGTGACAATAGGTTTATGTCTGTAGATGCTGCTTAGTTTTGTTTGTGTAAAATAAATTGTTTGCTGTCGATGAATACGAGCGCTCGCGGATGAGTGTTTTACACAGCTAGTAAAACATGACAAATTGGACGTACATCGAACTCATATAATATCTCTAGCGTACGAGAAAGGTGAACTCTCCATTTCACAACGTAGGGGTTTAATTACCCAATAGAATTTATAATGTACGCGATAGGTCAACGAGCGAGAGCTGACAGTTTGACAATTTATCGCTTCGTGGATCCACAACTCCTTTGACAATTTTATGACGAAATTCCTTGTCAACAACAAGACAGACGCATGAAAAACTGGCGTCAATTTGTTAAATAGTTATTGGAGAAATGACTGCTAAGGTTGGACACGAAAACCATCACTATGAAAGAGTGATGGGAAACCACAGACTGGGGCTGAGGAACGATATTGGAAATTCAAGACGATTTTGTAAAATGTGCGATATGAATGAGCTAGTTATTACAGGAACACTATTTCCACAAGAGACCATCCACAAAGCAACATGGGTGTTACCCGATGGATAAACCAGGAATCAGATTGACCATGTCCTTATAAACAAGCGATTTAGGAAATCAGTGAATGACGCAAGAGTTTGCAGCTCTTCAGATATTGGAACGATCAAGCTAATGTTGGGGAAGCCACCGAAAAATAAAACGACTAAGTTGGAAAATGAGCAGGTGCTAAAGACGTTTAACACAACCCTACGTAACGGGCGCAGTGGCCTTATGGTTAGTGCGCTCGCCTCCGGATCGAGCGGTCTGGGTTCGAGTCCTGGCTGGGGACACTATGTAGTGTTCTTGAGCAAGACACTTAACTCTCACAGTGCCTCTCTCCACCCAGGTGTATAAATGGGTACCGGCGAATTAAGGTGATTCCCGAGTAAAAGAACCCGCCATAGATTTCCGATCAAACTTGATATGGAAGGCGTTAAAAACGTAATAAAAAGAGGGGGTCACCGTGCTTGTTTTCATGCCACGATGCTGACAAATATGGTTATTTAGGTGACTTTTGGTTATCTCAGTGCGGAACAAATAAGCCTCGATAATTTTTCAATACGGCGTGTTATATCACGTAGAGTTCGGCTTTCTTTGATTGCTTATTCATCTACGTCCCAGAAAAAATGGCTTGAAATACCTTGCATTATTAATTGATATTTTATTTTTTAAAGGAAACATAATTTGGACTTGCTCTATTGGGCCCGTTACGTCTCTATCTGTAGCATTTATTTCATTTGCCAAAAAAGTGGCCATAGATATCTGCCAATTTTTTCCTCACTTATTGCGGATATTGTTCTCATTGAATTTATAAAATAAAAAGTGGGGGTCACCGTGCTCGTTTAAGAGAGAAGGAGCTTTTATTTCGCTATTGAGCTTAGTTTGAGGGAAATCTCTTATGTTTTGTACGCGCAAGCAAAAATCGTGCGCAGTAGGAATGCGCAATGCAAAACCCGAGAATCACCTTAATGCTGGGGGTAACCCTCTGATGGACTAGCATTCCATTCAGAGGGTAGTCCAGTCCCTGAACTCTCCTTTCTCTCCCCCCCCCCCCCTATAGGGGCTGAACCCGGGCGGGCGAAAAGAGAGTCCAGGATAACTTGCATGCGCATGGTCAAAACGAACCAATCAAAAAATGCTAGGTTCGAAACCAAGCTGCTCGCGTCAATGTGTGGCCCAATGCCTTTTTCAGCTCGCGCTCTGAAAAAAAATTTCTTTGACGTTGACATTGTGGTAAAAAACATAAACACGTAAAAAAAGAGATATGGTTTATCGTGGTCTGTACTCTTATCGACAACGAGTACGCGTCAATACTCTTTTCACAAACATTTTTTCGTATTGTTTCTGCATGTTGAGCGAGTTTGCAAAAGTTTTTTTAAGAACGTTCGCGCCCAAAAACTTCACCCGCACATATTTTTTTAAAACTTTGCCTACAGGTAGAAAATTAGAAGATTAGATTAAAAACGTAAAAAAATCGGAGGTCACCGAACTCGTTTTGAAGATAAGGCGTACCACAGACCATAGCATTTCTAGGATTTCCAGTCATTCGAGGCGATTCTGATCGGATTCATTACTATCGGTATATATATTTAATTTGAAGAATCATATTTTAGTTATGTGTGTTTAACACAGCATATATAAGCCTATTTGATAGATCTTTTCTACATATGTCATTAAATCAGCTAAAATTAGCCTTAAAACCCACAACTTCCAAGTCACGCACACCTGTATCCTTGTACCAATTCGACCCCATTTGAACAGTATATGAGAAATAATTAAAACTTCCAACGCACATATTTTTTTGTTTTTAGTATAATGGAAAGAATCAGAAAAGGAAGTGATCTGCCGAAAAAAAAGTGGGGTCACCGAGCATCGAACAGAAATATTCGCACACCAAGTTTACGCAAAGGTCATGAGCTCTATATTTTGTTGAGTTTTTGACTCGGTGCGCGCGCTTGAAAATGACGTGGCACGCTCGTGACCAATGAATGGTGTGCGCACTAGAGATGCGCAGTAGCAATGGGTGCGAACGTCCTTAAAGGAAAGTCTGAGACTTACAAGTAGCTCATTTGCATAATGTAGCGCGTGCACTTTCAAGTCTGAGTCGGTGTTTTCAATTGTCAACAAATCTTGGCAAAGATTTCTTTCGTTATCTGTGATATTCTGGTAAAAAACAAATTGAATGAGGTTTAGCGTGGCATTAGTGAAATTCCACTGATTTGGAATAAATTCTGAATGCAGAAATTGTCATCTGTATTGGGGGTTTTCACATGACGTCACTAAAATTCAAACTACAAAAATTATTGATCCTCCTAAGATTTTTACTTTCTGAAAAGTAATATTCATACAAATTTTCGCTCCGAATGGGTTATTGGTTTTGTGATAGACTACGCTTGAATTTCTTAGTTTTTGCGTGACGCGGCATTTACATGACGGCCAAAAGAGCTGTCATTTTGGTTAAAAAAATTGATTTATTCCGGGAATTTGGCTATCTGAACAATTCATGTATTAGAAAAAGTATTATTTTAATGTTTTTGAGTTCCTCGAGAGATAAATTTACGCTTTTGCAGCAAAACTCAGTGACAGATAATTTTGTTGATTTCCGGCCCCCATGTTGGTGGCGTCTCCATACAAATCTCTATAAATTTGGCTAAAACATTTCTCCACATATCTCGCTTAAGAAAAATTGCTGTGATCTGAATCTTGGCAAGAGTCTTTGCATATTTACCTTCCTTCTTTTTCCATATTCTAGACTTTATCTATTGAACGGTTTTCATTTTTATCTTGATATGGCGTAACACTGAAAACCAGCAATATTATTATTTAGAAAATCGCGCCACAAGCCAAATCTGGAAAGTACTTCCAAATATGGTTATCCCCCGATTAAGGGGGAAAAATGGCGGCGTTGTGAGCATGCGCATGCAAGTTATTCTGGACTATTCAGAGGGAAGTAGAAATACTCCTAGTCGCTTCATGCTACGGATATCGGGAGAAGCTCCAGCCTGATGGGCTCGTATGCAGACTTATCCTTTTTTTACGGAACAGGTATAAGGCCCTAGGGAATGAAGAGCAAAAAGTTGAAGAAAAGGAAGAAGTAGAGAGAGACTTTCGGGTGATGAAGAAGGCATACATACCGAATTAGAGGCAGCAGAAATAGTATTGAGTAGACCTCATAAAATGAAAAAGCTATGAATTGAATCAGCAAAGAGTCATGGGACCTCTTAGATCAAAGGGAAGACGTTGATAAGAAGATCTTAAGTACATGGCCAGAAAGGATCAAGAGAAAGCTTACGTCAAAATAGGTAAGAGAGGACAGAGAGGTGAAAAGGAACATAAAGGAAGATAAAAGAAAATCGATAGATGATATGACAAGTGAACCAGGGAAGGCTGCAAGAACCCAGGACATGGAGACACTTTATGGGCTCACCAAGGCACCATGAAATGAAAGTACTGCAGTGCTAAACAAGAATGGAAACCTCCTAAGCGGAAAAGATGAATTGCAGTCAAGATGGACAGAGCACTTTAGGAAGTGCTTAATGGAAAAGAACCAGAAAACCCGACAACTAGTGAAGAAGAGTGTGGATTCGAGTTCAGTAAAATAATTGAGGAGATTGCGCGGCAGTCAATGAGCCAACTTTAGGTAAAGTAAAGGAAGCAATAAAAGGAAGAAGGGAAGAGAGGGAGGAGGCCCAAGATAACGAAGACGAACAGCAGAAAAGGAACGAAATGAGGCAGGGTGAAGGTCATGGAGGACATGAGAACCGTCGCGCAGATCGAGAAAAGGGGAGGACCTCTTTTAAGGCTCTATCAGTGCTATGAGGCACGAGGAGAATAGATGTCAGAAGCTATCAAAATCATTAGTTTTGTGAAGTTTCGCTTTGCGCATTGGAAAAAAGGTTGCATATGACAACTGCCATTAAAAAAGAGGCTTACAAAAGTTACTTTCTATTTTTCTGGCAACAGGTTCTTCTTTTATTTGCTTTTTTAGATCTGGTCATGTGCAAATGTCAGCGTAGCTTTTTCAGTGCTTCCGACCGTGTCGCAGACAAGCAAGGGGTCGATAAACGAACCTGGGGCTCAGAAAATGACATCTAAAATTTGATGGTAATGTCAAAACTAAAACACACTTGTATGTGATGAGGTACCTCTCCCTTACCGAGTTATTCGATTGATCAGTGTAGAAATATCGCTTGAATGCGAGAGGGAGCAAGGGTGGCATCTAAGACAGGAAGTAAGACAAGACCTGCTTCGAATATTTAGTAATTATTGAAT
>CM042752.1:13602302-13624802 GCA_022496165.2 Catalaphyllia jardinei
TTTGACATTATGATACCTCAGAATGCTTTCTGGTACTATGGGCAATGTTTAATACAATTTGTATAACAAAAATGAATAACCAAATGTGGCATTTGTATTTACATCAAACACTAGCAGCTTATTTTTGCATGCAATAGCTCGGACTGCAGTGTAAACTAGTCAGAATCCACTCCAGTCTGTCATCTGAGTCATCTAAGTCCTTTGGAAGTCCAAACGCGCTTTCTGCTTCAATTAACTGATGTAAATTATGATCACTGTGACCATTCCATCATTCAACAATATTATCTTTGGAAAATTGGGTCTAAATATTTCAGTTATATAATTTTGTATTACGATTTTCATTTTTCAGTTCTGCAGAATGCATGAATGAATAAACTTGCAGGCCACTTTGAAGTGAAATAAGTACAACTGTAAAAACTTTGTTACAAAACAAACTTAGCCTGGTCTTCGCCATCCTTGGATTGTTTTTTTTCCAGACACTGAACAAAGACTGTTGTTTTGTTTGCTTCTTTTTGAAGCAAATGATTTCCCTTTGCCGAGTTTGCGTGTTTGGGCCATCACATCGGCCCTCACTACTCGGTTCTTGCGTGAAAATATATTTGGATTTGACATTCCCTCCGAAGCGCCTGAGGGGTAATGTGAGTAGGAGACTTTGCTGATCTCAGAGAGAAAAATTATCTTTCCCCTCTTCCTTTACTTTAAAATGAACTCATCAATATCGAGAAGGTTGAAAAGTATCACTTGTTTGATTCATGAAAAGTGTCGTAAAACGGTAGTAAATATTATTATCAAGCTTCAATGGCTTCAGACATGACCTTGTACAGACAAAAACAAAAACTTAAACTGGCTTTTTACAGACCCGATTTTTGGCAGATTATTTACAGTACAGTTCTAAGGATTAAACAACTAATTCTCTCCAAAATTTTCAATGATAGTCGGCCTGTTAGAGTCTGGCTGCTGTTCATGTAACATTTTGGAATGTTGTTTACAAGGAAATGAATTCGAGTCGCCTTTGGAATTTTGTTGAGTCATTTCTTCAAACTTCTTTTCCTTGATATCTTGTATTACACTAATTATTTTCAATCGTTTTTCATTAGAAACTTCACTCTTTTACTTACTTTTGTTTTCTTTCATAATTATAGTACTTTAATTTATATGAGTACTTTAACCGATTTTCCTTTTTGTCAGTGTCGGGTCAGGAAGCGGTTGCCGTCGGGTTTTGACCCGAGACCCGTCTCTTATCTGGAACACTGAGTGGCCTAGGGTGAGAGGAAAATAAAAATAAGACAAAGCCCCCCCCCGGTTCATCTGGAAACTAACACTGATCAAAATTAATAGATCATAGTGAAAAGGAGTCAGCTTTTATTATAAGGCCACCTGTATTTTGAAAGTTGTTTGTTTACATATTTATATCCCTTCCATCAGTTCTAACATCATTTTGTGCTCTAATGTCTTTGACACTAACATGATATTTATTTTTGGTAACCTTTTTGTTAATTGTTGCAGTCAGAGTGGTTCACTGAATTGTCTTTCTTTTGTGATTGGGTAGAATGATTATTTTGGTTTTGCTTTCAAGGCAATTCTATAAAAGCAATATTTTAAAGGCAATTCAGGTCTGATTGTGGCCCGAACATGGCATAGTCTGGTCTTTGTATGGGTCAGGTTACAGTTAGCTGTTGATAATTGAAATGGGAATGTCAAAAAGTCTTCAGTCTGTAGTCTGCAAATTTCATAGCTCCCACACTGTAATACAAATATTTGTACCACTCGGGTTGAGATGCGAGCAAATGATCTGCCATTTGCTTGGCAAGTTTTGGCAGAGGGCACCACTGGGATTGAATGGTGCATGCAATGTCAGATGTTCTCTCTCTGGTGCAATATGATGATATTTATTATTGTTATTATTATTATTATTATTATTACTATTATTATTAGCCGGAATATCGCTTTGATAAGCCTGTCAATCGCTTTTTTGTTAGCCTGAATAACACTCCAATTAGCCCCAATGACCTCCCAGTGAGCCTGAATTGTGCTCCAGATAAGTACATGCAGTGTTCGAAATTGTGGCCAGCTGCTCGCCAATACGACTGAAAATTGAGTGTTGGCGACCAGAATTTTGAAAAACTTCTTGTTTTTGTGTTTTGATGTGAAGGAAACATTTTACTGACACTTTTTGACAACCACATTTTTCCATCTGGTGAGTGAAAAAATTATTTCATTTGCCAGTGGGCACCTGCCTAAAAAAGTCAATTTTGGACTCTGACATGTGCCAGTCAATTCAAAAATTCAATATTCCAGCCCCCCAGGACAATTATCTGGGAATTTTGTAGTTTAAATATTCAGTTCAAATCCCCCTCTCTTGGAGAACAATGTTGTTTAAATGCCCAAACTTACTGTAACTAGGGTTAAGGGTTATACAACTGTATTAAGCAATCAAATGCCCCTACCAGATTTGAAAAGTGATGGTCTAGGTTGTCTCTGAAAATGAATTTCAAATGAAATATTGTTTGTTGCTCCATTCATCAAAGTTGTATCAACTCTGTGGATCACTTTCAGTCAGCTTCCATTTCCTGTTGGGCCAAGTGCATTCTCAAGTGTGGTGTAGACCATACTTGGTGGTGCAATTTGGCTTCATTGATCAATGAACATTTCCATTTCCATTTAACCCTTCACACTCAAAGGAGGTTCCAAGCACACTTAGATTATACTTACCAGCTCTAGTGAGAAGCCAGGTATTTTCTCCCAGGCAACCCCTGGTCATTTGATGTGGGTACTTTTCAGCTGCCCAAATTTCCATTCAATTTCCATCTCTTTCCTAGAGTGGTGACTAGCTGAATTAAAGTCTCTACCCTTGCAACATACCTGGCACAAGGGAGTTAGCCTTAAAGAGAACATTTAATTGCCAAGCTGAAGCCATAATGGTGACATAAGCTGAGTAGACTATCCAAATATGGTAACAGAGTGTACACTGTGACACTGCTGTTTACTTAATTTTTTATTGCAGGGAGTTGTTAGAAGAATCAGGTCTTAGCACAAATGAACTTCAGGAGGCAGGAATTTTAAAGTTTGAATTTGTTGGTGAACCCGAAATAATGGAAGTTCATGTGTTTATCACAACTAAGTATGAAGGAACACCAACAGAATCAGAAGGTAAGAAAATCATAGGAATTTATTTACTCACATGTTCAGCTGTTACAATAAATGCAGTTATATGCAACCCTGTAAGTGCAAACAAGTGCTTCCATATTAAATACTAATTGATACACAAAAAGATGTACTGCAAAGCTGGGTGTATGCCAAAAATCATCTGCAAGGGTTTGAAACACCCAAAAGTGTGTTCAAATCTCCATTGTCTCATTACATTACTCTTGAACATTTTTATTTTCTATTGCATTAATAAACACAAACCACATGTTAGTTCAAGAGGAAAAGAAAAGTTCCCACACCAGATTCAAACCAATGACCTTCAGATTACCACATCTGAAACACTCTTGGGTGCACTCAGACATCTTACCGCTTTGTCCACCTGCAACTGATCAATAATTACTCATGAAGTACACAGTCAAATACTGATGGACTGATTGATGACCACCACAGGCTCCTAATGATTCACACAGCAAGCTGCAGATTCAAATTGCAATTGTTTTCTGCTTCTAATACATGTAACTCAATTAGCTCACCAATTGACTTGTTTTACTGGCCATGTTATCTACTCACAATCAACGCAGCAAGGGTTTATCTTGAAGTTCCTTTTTCTCCACTGAAGTCTTGAGATCCCTTGGGGCATGGATTTGCATCATTTGTTTTGAGAGGAAGTTATCTGACCTAGTACTCAAAAGTCTTCAGTGATGTACAAGTGGACATTAATAAGTCCTTTAGGAGAAAAGAACTTTGTAACCCTGTCCCTGGCATAGACAATAATGAATTCCAATAACGAGCTATGCAATTATAGAATTAATCTTAGTGAACTGATAAGTCCAATGGAATTCCTGACTGCAGTAGTGAAGGGGTTTGTGGAACAAGGCTTTAAGTGTATTATTACATCTGGAGGAATAGAACTGTTGACTGTTATTGTTATTATATCTATTTCTCATGCTCATTAACGACTATTACTATCTTAAGTAGTAATCTTTAGTCTTTTTTCATTTTTTAGAAATGAGACCTAAATGGTTTCCTATCTCAGAGGTCCCATTTAATGACATGTGGCCAGATGACAGTCTGTGGTTCCCATTCCTGTTAAAGGGACAGAAGTTTTCAGGATATTTTAAATTTAAAGGACACTCAGAAATACTCGATTATACATTGGAGCCATCCTGTTCATATTAATTGATGATTATATTATTTTCCTAGTTTTTAATGTAGTAACTTTTCACCACAGTGTTTTTATTGTAATTGTTAAGGTTATATTTTGAAATAAGAAGATAGTGTAATCTGTACACGACGTCACATGCTTTAAATAAATGTACATAAATGCTGCTTCGCCAACATGACTGTACATTTAACTCTAGTAATACATGGCACTTCGACCGGATAGGATACTCTTCAATTTCAAATTCTACAAAAAATACGGTGCATAAATATATTGGTTTAGAAAACAGTCCTAAGTAAGCACGCGCGCTGGATGGTTAAACATCGTGTTTGTATAACTCGATGGAGACAGAACTAGCGCGCGCTGTTGACGTAGTGATGGCGCGAGCAAAGAGAATTTACATTTTGATAATCAAAGTTAACAATTTGCCTTTTTCTCGCCGTGGTGTTTTCTAAAAGAAATAGAAAACATGTACTCCGGGTTTCTATCGAGTTATACAAACACTCGTGAAAGTTTGGGAGAACTCGAAAAAGCTGTGGAAACACTCGTCTGCGGCTCGTGTTCCCACAGCATTTCTCGTTCTCCCAAACTTCCACTCGTGTTTGTATAACTCGATAGAAAAACGGTACATGTTTTCCAGCTCTTAAATGTTATTGGTTGGAGAAAGTACTATAAAAGTTATTGTCCCCTGATAGTAAAATGGCAATGCTTGAAGTTATATTTTTGAGACAGTTGCCTTTGGAGATTTTGCCACCAGAAGTTTTAAAATGGAAAATAATGTAAATAATGTATTGCAAAATCACACACCTACGGAAAAATTCAGTTAGAAAGATATCAAGAACTAAGGGTGCGTTCTTTTGGGGTGATCCGAGTTCGGATCAGTGATCCAGGATCTGTCTGGATCATGGTGCATCAAAGGAGCCGGCGAATCCATGACCAGAGTGGATTTGCCGGTTCCTTTGATGCACCATGATCCAGACAGATCCAGACAGATCTTGGATCACTGATCCGAACTCAGATCACCCTAAAGGAACGCACCCTTAAATCTAACAAGACATCAGTTTCTTAAAATCCCTTTTAAATCATTTAGTTTTCGCTCTGGGGAGGTAATAAGTCATGTCCCCTGTCTATAAGAGACCTGTCAAGTTTAGATGGAAGCAAGTCAAACAACTTATTACTATAGTATCACTAGTGATTCTCCTGAACAGAGTGCTGTTCCTATTCTATATTACATTAATCAGACAGTCCCTCTTGGTTTTTTTAATTTTATTATCGTTATCAGTAGCTGCCCCGAAGGGTATTTCTTCTGAGTTTATAGTGATGGAAGAGTTATCCTTTTCATTAACCCAAAATAGCTCTTTCCGGAGGAAGTCGACTGCAATCTGACAACCTACGAAAGTGTGAAGTAAACAGTCCTCATCCCCGCAGTAATGACAACTCTTGTCTTCAATTCGGTATAAATGTAATTCCTTTGTGGTGACAATACGATGAGCGAGTTTGTAAACAATTCTTTTAATTTATTTTGTTTACTGATTGACTTAATAATCCGCTTAAAAATTCTGTTCCAAGAGAGAGTGAGCTGAGGAAGGTCACGTTGCCACTTGCTATGGCATGTTGCGCAAGGTTCCTTCCGGTTCAAAAAAAGCCAGTAGAAATCTTTGCTTAATTTAGAGAGGTCGAGCAACAGCGACGGTGACAAGTGAACGTTGTAATGTAGCTTCTTGCATTAATTTTGTACACCTTTGAAAAAGTCGGTCACTGTCAAAATGCAAATTGAATATTTTGCTTTGCATTTTGAGTTATGCATTATTTTATACATTGCGCATTATTTTACGCACTGTACATGTGCATTGCAAAATTTAGCAAGTAGACCGGACTATGGCTTTGACTACAGCTTTTCTGTGAATTGCCTACATAGTTGGTCTGATTTTGCCAAAAACAACGAAAACAACAAGCTTTATTTCCCAAGTTTTGTAAACCCCAATCACGGATCTATGATTTCATGCTTTTAGGCAGAAATGGACCATGGTAGGGAATGCAACCTCACATTACCTTTTATGAATCATTTTAACCATGGTTTCATAGCTTTATCATTTTCTTTAGGCCCTCTGTGGTGAGTAATGAGGAAAATCTACTGAACCCTCCTCCAAACTAGAAAAGCAATAAGACCTATTATTTATGCAGATTCACCACCTTCATATGTTTGCGTCTAACTACAGTAAAATAACCAAGAAAATTGCAATTACATGATAATTAGTAACTATAAACCAGACATCACTTTTAAATTGTTGGTGTTCAAGGTCCAGGAAGAAGTTTTTTTGCATGCAAGCAATCCAGAGAGAGAGAGAGATCTTTTGTCAGGAATATACAAAGTCAGTTCCTTGTCCTGTGTTCTAAATGGCCTCATTGAAAAACAAGAGAGAACGAGGGTTCCCTCTGTAATGATACAGGTTGCAACATTTCTATCTCAACGCTGAAAGAGGGAGAAGGTTCATGTGAGTTCGTAACAAAATTAAACGGAAAGAAAATCCTTTAAGAGTAAAATTTCTCACCATGAGAAGTACGGGAGAAAGAAGCCTTACCATCCACTTGCATTCCAATATTTGCTATTTTTTTCGCATACAAATTCTTATAGATTTCTAAATGCCTGTTCGATCTGGAAAAAGTGGACGAAGAGCCTCTCCCTGGGATGTGCCACTGCAATTTCCTATTTATTTATTTATTATTTATTTTTTCCTAAAGTTAAAAAACCATAAGAGCCCCTATCCTTAAGTCTATTCTGTGGTCAATTGTGCACTCCATCTTAGTCAATTTCGGGCAATTTTGTAATTTTCGCGATCCCAACTGCAACCCCACCCTAACCCTAACCGTCTAGCCCTACTCCCAAGACGCAACCCCCGCTTTTTAGGGTTTTACAGGCGTGCGCGCACAGGCCTCTCCCACCCCCCGCTTTTTGGGGTTTTTAGGCAAGAGCGCGCGCGCGTGCAACCTAAGGTCAAGCAGCAAAGTGCACGCGGCCAAGGTCAGCCAAGCGCAGGCACCGGGGCACCTCTTTAGGGTTTTAGGCTTAGTTAGGCTTAGTCGGGCTTAGGGCTTGCTTTAGGAACCTGGTTTTTAGGCCTATTGGGGCTGCTTAGGGTTAGGTCTAGGCCTATTATGGCTAGGGTTAGGTCTAGGCCTCTTAGGGGTAGGGTTAGGTTTAGGGTTGGGCTGTGCCTGAGCTCTAAAAAAGAGTCACTTTTATAGAGGCGGAAAAAAGTCAATTCGAGACGATGTCGAGTTTTTTTACTCAAGGAAGTCTGAAGCGACATCGAGAATCCGTTCATCGTCAATCGACCGGTTTTTTCTGTCAAGTATGCCACCACAGTTTTACAGGAAACACGCGCTACAGGGACACCTGGAGACGCACCAACCGGCGGAGCTACGCGAGGCTGTCCGACCGACTCGACTGTTGACTTACCACCACATTCACCACCACCACTACCACCTCCAAAGAAACACGGAGAGACGCCCGTGGATTCAGCAGCTTATCCGACCGACTCGACTGTTGACTTACCACCACCACTACCACCACCAAAGACATACGCATTGGTAAAGTTCAGTCGTAAAATAAAAGAAATTGCTGACGCGATCGGGGTAAAAAAAGCACATATGTCTCGAAAAAGTCAACGATCACACAAAGTTGAAAATAACACTCTTTTAAATGTAAGAATTTATGTTGATATTTCACAAAACGTAACTGTATGTTCGCTGGGAACTAGATTCATTTCCAGTTTCTCAGATCTCTGGTCCCAGACCCCAAAACGCATGACATTCTGTCCTCTTTTTTTTTTGTCTTTGCTTACGAAGTCTTTGGCTGATCTGTTCCTTGTTCTTGGCATGATACCTCTCCAATAATCGTTTAACCGTTCCCTGTTGTTTTTACGGCTACTGGCAAGTCGTTCCTTGTTGTTTTCATACCATCTTCGGTTACGGGCTTTCATAGCTTCAGGATTCTCTGTACGCCATCGTTTTTACCTGGCTAGGATTCGTTGCCTGTTCTCTGCATAATATCGTTTATGGTAGGCACGCCTACGAACATCCTTCTTGCCATTCTCCGGTGATGGATTGGAGCAATTCATCTTGTGTGCGTCTTACAAATAACGATTAAAACACTAGAATCGCACTCTATTATAACAATCATGTGGTAGATTCAGAGTATGATTCGTCATCATCCGACTCGTCAGGGAGTAACTTCTCCATCACGACTCTGTTTAACAGGAATTTCCGTTTCCGTTTTTCCACAGCGGACACAACTGCTTCGTCAAAATCTATGTCGTCTTCGTCAATAAAGTGGCGAAGAGTTTTCATGACTTTACGGTGTACTGCGTCGAGTTTAATACGGTGAATCCATTTTAGACGCTCTAAGTAAGTCCTTCGTAGCCTTCCTCTCCATACAGGTAATAGGGCATTGAAAGCAGCATTTTCGGCATAGGTTTGGGATTTTCCCCTATCTAGGAACTGCTGGACTTTGTTCATGTAGAGTTCTTTCAGATCATGTCCCACCTTTTGGCGTAACGGACGCCACGGATCATAGTCTGGTTTATCGTTCTCAACTTCTCCTTTCTCTTCGAAGATGCTACTAGTGTCGTCTTTTTCTTGTTCCTCTTCAGGCTCCTCGTCCTCTTTCTCTTCTACGCTGTCATCACTGTTTTCCTCCTCGGGTCCAAAAACATCATTTGAACTATCATCCATAATCGTTTTTCTCTAGTCGACCTTCACCCAACACAACGTGTTTCAAATGAGTCGAGTTGATTAAAGTGATTTTTAATACACCATTTTGTTCAGTGATCAGACGTCTTCTCTCTTTCTCCGATGCCAGCGCCGGTATCTTTCGTGGGTTAAGAGGTAACTAAACATGCGTTTCCTGTCAACACTACCGGGATGTTAATCCAGGACCATATACCTGAACGGTCGTTCGGTCACTTTTTGATACACGTCCGTCATGTCTTGCCAGCAAGTGGGAAAGGCTTGAAGCAGTAAATTTCTCATTCCTAATTGATCTCGTGGATTCTTGAAGGCTACCATGTAGTGGGCTCTCCTGGAAATACTCTTAGCGTACTTCTCTAGTGGAAACATATCTCGGCACAAGTACAACACGGTGATATTTTGACGATGAGAATGTTTTGTGAATGAATCCAATAACTCCTTGTTGTCACCTCCCTCCGCCATCAGATCGTCTAACACCAGTAATCCACCCTTCGGAAACCACGACTTGAGATGGTTTGTCTCAGGAATCTCTTCATGGAATTGCACACGAGCGTCTTTCATGTTCTGGAATCCATTTTGCCACACCCCGTAGCAGTAATGAATCGTGGGAGGGCTTACAAGTGATCCAAGAGTAACGACTCGGTGAAACAAGTGTTGCCACAACCAGTAGGGCCCACGACCAAAATACTGGAGGGTGTCTTGAACCGAAACGCTTCTCCAAATTCTATTCCATTTGGGTATCCATTCTTATTTTCGGTAAGAAATGGGATCTTTGGGACATCTTCTGGTTTCTCCTTTCTTTGACAGTTATGTTTCTCGTGATGAATTGTACTGTCTGCATGAGAGAATAGTCTATGACAAAATCCACAGTAAAGGGACATGACTCCTTACTAGTTTGACTCAAAATGAATTGAGGTAGTTTAAACCTTATTTTTATACATGTTTGATGTATGTCGTGGTGGTGGTGATCGTGCTGGTGATGTATGTCGTGGTGGTGGTGATCTTGGTCGTGACCCATGTCGTGGTGGTGGTGGTGAATGTGGTGGTGATGTATGTCGTGGTGGTGGTAATCGTGGCAGTGATATATATCGTGGTGGTGGTGAATGTAATGGTGGAGGTGGCGGTGAATGAATGGTTGGAAAGGCTGCAAACATACATCTCTTACTCGCAGTGGTGAGCGGAGCCACTTTTATACGAGCCATCAATGACGTGATCAAAAGGGGTGCACAGCAGTTCTAAGAATCAACTGTCCGTGGTCAGAGAGAAGACTGGAAACAAGTCATCGAGACGAACATAAGATATAAAAGTCATTGCGATGAAAACAATAATAAAAAAAAGGCATGAGCGACATTGTCTCGAATTGACTTTTTTTCTGAAACAAAGCCCCATTTCAACCCGCGCGCCCGCGCGCGCGCCAAGGTCCCTTTCCCGACCACCCCTCACCCGAGGGAAGACTAGACACAAGCAAGTCATCGATACGAACACAAGATATCAAAGTCATTCCGATGAAAACAATAAAAAAGACATGAACGATATGGTCTCGAATTGATTTTTTGTCGCCTCTATAAAAGCGACTCTTTTCTTAGAGCTCAGACGCACGCGCAAGACGCACCCCACGCTTTTTAGGGTTTTTAGCGAAACGCGCGCACAGCCAAGGTCAAGCAACAAAGCGCGCGCGGCCAAGGTCAGCCAAACGCAGACACCGGGGTCCCCCTCTAGGGTTTTAGCTTTACTAGGCTTAGGTGGGCTTAGGACTTGCTTTAGGAACTAGGGTTATAGACCTATTAGTGCTGCTTAGTGTTAGGGCTAGGCTTAGGGCAAGGCTTAGGGTTAGGGTTAGTGCTAGGCGGTTAGGGTTAGGGTGGGGCTACGCTTGACCACTGAATTCACCCTTCAGCAGCGTGACGTCATGGTTTAGTGGTGACGACGTTATGATTTCTTGAGCTTTTATTGGCGGCCATCTTGAATAAGTTAAAGGTGGCGGCAGAGGCGGGACAATCTGGTACCTGCCATACTACGTACATTAAGTTACCACCTGTATTACACTTGCTGTGATGATTACTCCTGCACTGTCCAATTTCATGGCATTTTTGTTGATATTTACAGTACACTCTTGTTCTCACACAAATAAAATGGGACACTACAGCAATGGATAATCTCCTGCCGTTCTATTTTTTGAAAAGAATTCCTTGGTCCAGTCGACTGTTGATAAATTCTTATTCAAACTAATTTGCTTACAGGGAAAACTCTGGGTTCTCAACAAACACTCGTCTCTGCGGAGGCATTATTTGAAATATCAGGGGCGTAGTCAGAATATTTCAAACAGGGTGGGGGTGGGTCACACTGTGTCAAAGTGAAGATAACACCAGATTGTCGTGTCGTTTTTACCACCTGCTGTAGATTGTTTTCTTACAAAAGGGGGTGTCAAGTTTCGCTTTTATTTTTTACATTATTTTATTGAGGTCGCTTCCATACTTGCTTGAAGGTATATATAATTAAATGCAATGCAGAATCGTTTTGCGAACGAAATTGTATTAAGTGCTTTGTGATAGAAATTTACAACTTAATAGCTGTAGGTGTCATACTAACGTGTGTCCTTTGTTTCAAAAACTGCTACTGTCATCTTATCGGAACGATCGTGAACAGTATTTGAAATGCATTTAACAGTTCTCCCGAAAATAATAAATAAAGTCTTTTACTATATGTATACCTCCAGTCTATAAGCATCCCAAACTTCTCAACTAAATGTTAAGAACTTTGATGACGATGTTTAACCGTACTTTTACTGAATAAACAAGGGTATTAATGATTTGTACAGTATTACAAGAGACCTATATGACAACGACAGTGCCAGATCTTAACATTAATTAATTACAGCTGTATCTAAATCTAAATCTTCAAATATAAATTGTTGGAAAGATGAGCCAGCTGTTAAATATTAAAAATGTTTAAAACCGTTAACTTTCGTATGTTTGCAACTTATACGTAATTCTCTCGATGAGTACCAATTATATAGAGATTAAGTAGTTGCACAAATGTTTAGCCGGGTAACGGAATAAACGAACTATTTTGCCTGGAAGAGAATTTCATTCCCTACACATGAAAAAATTACTCGATTCTGATTGGCTGAGAGCAGTGCAGTTCAAGTGTAACACCAGTGCAGAAAGTGTAACACCAGTGCAAATTACTCATCGTTATTCTGGATTATGATTTGCAGAAAGACAATGAGAAATTTTATAGGCCAATGATCTCATGTAAAGCAATGACAAAAATTTTGTTCAGAAACTCTGAAAAAGTTTTCTCGAATGCGAAAAAATGGCTTTTTCCGCGCGAATTTTTGCATGTTTGTATTATTAATAAGTAATCATACGGTTTGTCTCATTCAATCACTCCCCGAAGCGCTCTTGCAATTTCAGCTTTTTGAAAAACTCGTTCGTGCAAATTAATTCCAAATTGAACTCAAAACCGTATGATTACCTATACTAATGGTCCGAGGGCAAAACAGGAACATAAGTTTGATATTTTGAACTGCACTTCTTGGTCTATGTCTAAGATCCTAACACCTACAGCCTATCTAGAATAGAACAGAGTGGCCGAAGGGAAGTACTCCGTTCCAGTCTTACCTGAATACAAACGGATTTTTTGAGAATGAATGTCATCTTGGCTACACATGTACGCAACCACGATCAACATTGCTGCCAGAGTAGTCTGTAAAAAGTTAATATTAGATGAGACTGCAGTTGCTGCGAACAATTCAGATTCTTTATCCTGAGATTGGCCGGCGATGACGATTACCCACTGAACTGTAAAAGCCTTTTGTTAAACAAGGTTCGACTGTAAAACACCCTCCTTTGTTTTGTGGGAGGTGCGGTGTCCTCTTGATTATGCGCTCGTCTCCGGATTGAGTGGTCCGGGTTCGTTTCCTGGCTGGCGACATTGGTTTTTGTTCTTGGGCAAGACACTTTACTTTCACAGTGACTCTATCCACCCAGGAGGGTAAATGGGTACCGGCGAACTAGTGGCCATCTATGGGGGAGTAGAGATTCCCTAGTCGCCTTATGCTATAGAAACCTGGATTAGCTCTGGCCTGTTTGGCCACTTGGCTCGTTTGCAGACTTTAACTTTTTATTGCTATATGTTCACAGTGCTACTGAATTTCGTACTCAGTGTGGCTTCCTGCAGCATCGAAATCGTCCGACACCAAAGCTGCTTAATTGTTTACACTAGTCACACATCAACTTGAATGCTCATAACTTTTGATGTTCCATGTGCTATCCCAACATTCTCCTGGAATATATATCGACTGTGAATGCCCTTTAAGTAGACATTACAGAAGTCATTCGCCGCAGCTTTTGAAGAGCAAAGGAACTTGAAAACATTTACAGATAGTCCGAAGAAGTTTGATGTTATGCATTATAATCTGTGTCATTTTCGCATAACAAAACTCAATAAGAAAATCCAGTCCTTTTTTCGCTTTCGTAAGCTTCAAGGCAATCTTCTACGTTCACATAGTTCTGAAAAAAAAATAACAAACAAAGTTTAAGACGAGTGGTTAAAAAAAATGACTTCACAAAGAAATTTGTCTCTTTTTTCTCTGTTGGGGCAAAAACAAAACCGTTTAAACCCGAACACGTGTTCGGCGCTGACTTTTTCTTATCGGATTTTGCATAAAATGTCAAATAAAACAGCGAAACTTAAAGGGCCAATTATTTAAACGAAGTTTAGACAACGTTTATGAAAGTCATCGTCTAACGAATGTTTAAGCCACGAGTACCGATTATTTAAACGTTGTTTTACCATAACAGTGTTTAGACAGTTGTTGGGTTTACACTAGGCACTAAGTCTGTCTTAGCGTAAGTCAAGCCAAGCCACCCAAAGTAGTATACCTGGCTCAAATGATCAGTAGCCAATCAGGAGCCGAGAAAGACAGTAGGCTGTTGTTTCGGGAACAATGTGTTTTGATGTGAAGTGTATATGAAATAATTCATATTTGAACTGCGGCTATAGATGCAAGTTAAGTATGATCCTCGCAGTAAATTTTCCAATTTAAGCAATTGGAAAGAAGAAGCCTGAAAAAAAAAATCAGGGCTTTAACGGGATTCGAACCCATGACCTCCGCGATACCGGTGTGATGCTCTACGAACTGAGCTATGAAGCCACACATTGGGAGCAAGGTCAATTTAATGAGTTCATATCTCCCGTAAGGAGTGAAATGATGTGAAGTGTATATGAAATAATTCATATTTGAACTGCGGTTATAGATGCAAGTTAAGTATGATCCTCGCAGTGAATTTTACAATTTTAGCAATTGGAAATAAGAAGCCTGAAAAAAATCAGGGCTTCAACGGGATTCGAA
This sequence comes from Catalaphyllia jardinei, assembly GCA_022496165.2. Lineage (NCBI taxonomy): Eukaryota > Metazoa > Cnidaria > Anthozoa > Scleractinia > Caryophylliidae > Catalaphyllia > Catalaphyllia jardinei. Next base: position 13,616,717 of record CM042752.1, read on the forward strand.
CCCATGATCTCCGCGATACCGGTGTGATGCTCTACCAACTGAGCTATGAAGCCACACATTGGGAGCAAGGTCAATTTAATGAGTTCATATCTCCCGCAAGGAGTGAAATGATGTGAAGTGTATATGAAATAATTCATATTTGAACTGCGGTTATAGATGCAAGTTAAGTATGATCCTCCCCCCCCCCGAGAAAGCATTAGCTATCGCATAACAATGATTCAAGGCTCCCAAAAAGAAACGACACAACTGCAAAAGCAAAAAGTCTCAGTTTCATACTTAAAACCCCTTGCCAATTGTTTTTAATATACTCCAAATAACACGACGATAACTATGTGAATGGGACACATGAATACCTCCTGTTACGGTGATTCTGGCTGCGTTATCAGGATCAGTAAAACTTGGACCATTTCTGTTCCAGGCTGTCACCATAAGCTCGTATGTTGAACGGCAGTTAAGTTTGAGTAAGCAGCTGTTGTGTGTGACATTCATTGTTGTCCATTTGCCCGCCAAGGTTTTGTTTATCGGTCTTACTGATCTGTGCCACACAGTAAACATGATCACTTCTGCTCCACCATTATCATCAGGGTAATCCCATGTAACCAGTAAGCGTGTTTGATTGATTCTGACGTCTGCGAAATGGAGTTGTGGTATAGCTGCACGACCTAGAAATTAAAACAAAAATCTCGTTTCTCAAATCAACAAATTAATTACCATACGTGAGAAGTGTTATTCCACGGTTGTGAGCGTGGAACAGAATTTCACCCAAATGAATTACCCCATAGGATAAACAATATATGAAAACAGAACGTTACAATTCATTAAGGTCAAGGAAAAAAAAATACGAGCCCTTCCTTTAATAGCACAAATTGTTAGATAGTAAAATATCAATTCTTTATGTCATTTGAGGTTTAATTTATTTTCTCAGTTGTAATAGAAATAGAGCATTCTTATACTGAACACTACAACTGACCTTCTAAGGGCGTTTTCACTTGTTTTTCGTCTGACACATTGCTTTTTCCAGCCACATTATTAGCGTACAAACGCACGCCATAGTGAGTTCCCTTGCTCAGATCTCTCAATATAAAATAATTGCTCTTCGCGCTAAATTTGAAATCTTGCCACTTTTTGAACTGGTCTTGTTTTTTCTGTATTTGTAGGACGTGTCCTGTGATTGGAGTATCTTGCCTAGAGGGCGGATTTTCCCACGTCACTTTGATGGCATTGTAATTGACGTCAATATTTGTTATGATTGGAGGGCTTGGTGGACCTGAAAAATTTCCAGTAATGCTTTAAAGCTTTTCATACAGACAAATGGGCTCATGATTAATGTAGAATAAACACCAGAAGCAGAGAGGAGGACAGATCATTTCTACTCATTTTGCGTTTCCGTAAGTGCACTCTCAAGAATAATATCTAAAGAAAAAACCTCTCAACTAAATGAATATTCTCAGACGCAACATTCAAAATAGCCGGGCCGTGTAAGACATTAAGATCGGAACACAACATTTTTTTTCCAGGGATAAGACAAAAGAAAAAAGACAAAAGAATCCTCTTTCTCTCCGGAAATCTGTTTTGAAACTTGGGCAGAGAGAAACGTACGGTGAGTTAATCATATATGACATCCCTTACAGACGACGTACCAACACTGCTGCTTACGGCTAAAGCCTGTAGGTTTGGGTATATGAGTAACAGAGGAACTCCTGGCGTTGATTAAAAACTTTGTACTGTTGTGTACATGAATACTTACTAATAGGTTGTAGCAAAAACATTGCACTGTCATGGCCAACTGTGTTGTTAGCAAAGCAATTATAGTTTGTAAAATCTGAGTCTGCTGACGGAGTAATCGTCAACACACTAGCGTTGCCAAACTCTTCGTCCTCGATCAGTTGGTTGTTTCCAGCTCGATACCATGAGTATACAGCAGCAGGGTATCCTACAGCCACACATTCCAGTCTTGTTGGATTTCCTTTCCATGACAACACAGTCCGAGTCTCCGACGGAAAAATAATAGTGGGGGCATCTACGTCAATAAACAAAGACTTCGCAATAAGCTTGATGAATAATAACTTCATCTCACCCTTTTTTAGGAGAAACAAGTGTAAAAATGTTTCATGAAAGAAACCTCCGCTGGACAAGCAAAACATTTAAATTAATGGCAAAAAACAACCCCTTGCCAGAAGGCATCAAAGCAACGAGATCAGATGGAGCTTAACGACTGGAAAAAAAAGTACTGTGCGGCAAATTTTGTGTCCAATCAGACGTACTGGAACTAGTCCGATAATACGTCAACTGTTCTTGTTAACTGTTGCCGCGCCGATTCTGCTGTTCACTTTACAAACCTTGGGTGGGATTTTACTAATAAGTGAGCTGAGAAATAACGTGCTTTTTAACTGATAGCTAATGCATCAACTTATATAACCCTTTCTGGTAAAATTCTCATTTTCTCTTTTTCTCAATTGTCTCTATGAGACGCGCCTTAGTATCTTTGTATTCATCAAAACAAACATCCAGTCCTAGACGATGAATACCACTACCATGATTACTGCTGGTGCATCTTAAAGAGGGAATTGCCCATTGATAAAACTGGTTTAAAATCAAAACTCAAAATGAGAAAATACTTACATTGTACATGTACATGAACCCCTGGGCTGGTAACACTGCCAAGCTGATTAGATGCACGACATGAATAAACCCCCGCATCCGACACTGACACTTCATTAACATGATAAAATCTCTCAGTTTCCTCTGGTATTATTCGTCCATTTTTGATCCAGTTTATCTTTGGAGCAGGTTTTCCTTTCGCTATACAAGCAAGAGTTAGTTGGTCTCCCACGTTATAGGGATTTCTAACTTGAGGGGAAATCTCAATTCGTGGATACTCTGTCAAAAAAAGACAGCTTACACGTTACAAAGGAAATTTGATCAAAATTAATAGAGTAGTTTGTCAAGCTCTCCAGTATCCTGAGTTACACGTCCCTAGTTGTCTTTGAAGCAAAAACAGTATCAAAATACCTTTTATTATAACCATGTCTCTGACTTTTTTGTTTTTCAAACTTATTACTATGTACGGTCACCACAAAGAAATTTAAATAATCAAAAGTCGCGATAGAAAGGACAGAAAAGGGGAAGAAATAAGAGCAGTAAATGAATAAAATGAAATATAGGACATTCAGAAACCGATTCGATAAATGATAGTAAATCAATGAATCAATGAATCAAAGAATCAATCAATCAATGAATCAATGAATGAATGAATGAATGAATGGATCATTCAATCAATCAAGCAATTATTCAATCAATCAATCAATCAATCAATCAATCACTCAATCACTCAATCACTCAATCAATCAAGCAATCACTCAATAGATTAATATTATCTTAAACCTCAACATCATCTTAAACCTCATTTGCAATTACTTTCCACACAGTAATTCGTAAACGGGCGTTGTCATTCTGTATGGTGATTAACTGACGAGGTTTTACGTGAAACTAAGTATGTAAGTTGAGAATACAAACTAGTGTGTCGGCAGTAATTGCAAATCAGATTTTTCCCTGATATAGATTGTCATGATAGTTCTTTAACTCAGTTTTATTTATAGCTAAAGTATCTCGATAATAAAGGAGCTGATCCCTAGAGAAAATGCACAGTTCTGTCAAAAAGAGAATACCATCCCATGCCTGAAGATATAATTCTACGATTGTGCTAGGATTAAACGAAATTCCAAAACATAAGTTCTTGCCGCCTAACAAATACTAGTTGTGGCTCGAATTATTTATCTCCTCTTCTGTAAAAAGAACTTTGCAAATCCGACATGTTTAATGGTTGGTTAGTCAGGGTCACTATAAAGACAACACAAATGAAAAGCTTACCATTAACTGTAAGAAACACGCGACTTTTTAAATGTTTCCTCCTGTTTCCCAGCTCAATTTTAATTTCGTAGTACCTCTCATCTTGAAGAGTGATGTTACAAAGTTTAAAACTGTAATGTTTTGCATGATGGTAATTTTGTGTTTTGCCTTTGGGTTCGTGTGACACTAGAAGACGACCAGTATATTCTTGATCCGTGAACTGATTTCCGTTGCTGTCATTCCTCCAAAGGATTCTATGCTTGTGATGATTGTACTTTGGACAACTCAACTGCACCACTTTGACTAAGTTTCTGTCTTGATCACTAAGACGATATCTCCAGTTGAATTCAGCCACCTGACCGACCATAACGTTATTTAGTCTTGGGACATGAAGAAACATTGACGTGTTTACCATCACAGAAGATTTCTGTGAACAAAGGAAAGTCAGTCATGTTTCTATTATTTAAAGTTTTCATTATCAGAGATAACAAGATAATAAGTGAAATGCGCCGAATTTTCACATTTCCACTTCCCATAATGAACACGATCCCTCCCAAGTTAGTTAAGACATGGTTTCTCGTGCTTCTGGCTCGCCTGCTTCACCTGCTTTGCGACTGAAATCGAAGAGCCTGAGGAGGAGGAGGCAGGGAAGATCTTAGATATCAGTGCGTCTAATCAATTTTCACACTTTCTTATTTTCACATGAAGTTTACTCGACACTTGGATTTTATAGAAGAAGAAAGTCATTTTAATATGAGTACACTTGGGAGTCGTACCCAGGAAATTTGACTCAGGGTACATCAGACTTAACCACTACACCAAAGGAGTGCTGGCTGCAACTAACTATACATACTGCAAACCTAAGTATATATGTAATACAGTGTCACCCAAACCACAAAATGAAAGCTAACCGCAAGGAAATCTGAGTGTAACTAACTGCAAGCAAACTGGGGTGAAACCAACCGGAACTATGCTGCAAACCGGATTCGTGTTATTCATTTTTAGTGAGCTAATGTGGTCTCAATCATTGTTATTTTCCTAAAAAAGTAAGGAAATGTCTAAACTAGTATCACTCTGGTTAGACAATTGTTAACAAAAGTATTCCAATACCATAGGCGTTGCTGTCCACCTGAGCCGCAAAATTCGCGCCACTGGATTTCTAGCGCCCACTGGGATTTCCGACACCGAAAATTATCTGAAGACGACTGGGTAGTAATTAAGTTGGGAATAAGGTCTGTATGGGCGATTAATTCGTTTACTTTTCGTCCCTTCTGGTGCTCCACCATTGCCGGATTGAAAGCTAAGGACAATGTCATTGATCATGCTACCTTGGAGAGTTATTTCGTTTGAATAATGATGTGAAATGGGCAGTTAGCACGCAAATTAGTTTGATTTAAATCGCTCGTGGCCGAATCCGTCCCACACGAGTCCCACACGAGTCCCCCTTTAAATTTGCAGTTTGGCCCTAACATTGGCGAACTTTAAAAGGAGGTATGCCGTTTATGGTGTGTACTATCTTTGTTAATCAAAGCTAGACTCTAAATGACTAAATAAGGACTACAGCACATTCCAAGCGAATCGGCACACAGATCTACGAACGTTTCTTGCGAGTATTCTAAGCTATTCTATGAAGGACAGTTCCAATTTTCTAGGCGAAAAATTGCAGTTTTGATTCAAAGAGCCACCTTGAGATTTGTGTACAACTACTACTGTTGAACCAAGATAAGCCCAAATCCTACCTTTACAATTAAAGTTATCTTGGAAACTATAGTGTGTCCAAAGCCTCCGAAGTCAAGTTGACATCCGTAAGTGTTATTGTCGGAGAGTTTGATGTTATTTAGCCGGAAAGCAAAGTACGATTTGGAGATGTCTCCTACCCACTTCACTCGACCAACGTAGTTTGCATGTTTTGTACTCAGCCAAGGATTTTCAAATGCTTCACCAAGACTGCTCACTGTAATAAAGTAGGAACTCACGTATCCTTTCTCCCAAAGACCAAAAATTACCTCCCTTAAGTTTCCTTTGTCACTAAATTGAAGAACATAATCCCATTCAAACTTGAAACTTGACCCTTCTTCTACTATTTCACTTGATTTCCTCGCTTGGATAGAGCTCTTGGCTTGAACTGTAAAATGGATTTAAACAAATTTCAAATTGGTCACTGCTTTGACTGCATACTAGACGATACTTAACATAACACCCCGTAACAACACTCCTGATAACATTTACATAGTATTTAATTATTCCACTTCTAGTTACCCAGGCAGTGAGGCCTGGGTTTAAATTTCGGCTTTCTTTTTTTTTTTCCTCTTTCAGTCACAAATCGCCGTCTGGTCTCTACAGCGCATGCGTTACTAATGCAGCGTGCGACACATGGAAATATATAGCAGTTTTCGTCGTGAAAATGCTAGTAGGTCGAATTCCATTATTTCTAGGGCGATGAAATCACATACAAACGAACACACCGTTCGTGGTAGACCAACACTAAAGGTCGTTAAACGTTTTCGGAAATCGTTGGTCTGCAAGGCTTAACGAGAGATCTAATTTACGAGCGAACGTTTGGAGTGAATTCATCAAGAATCATGTTTAATATGCCAAAGGAGCTAGCCATCAACCGGGGCTATCGACTCTTCACCTTGATAAAAAGCATCTTCAGAAGCGTCATCGTATATTTTTGACGTGATCGTGAACCAAGTAGGATCCCAGCACGAACTCATAACGTCTGAGCAACAAGAGCAGAAAGGTTAGAGAGTATGTTTTTGTTGTTTACGAATCTATGTGTACGAGTAGACCTAAGTAAAACGCTCTGAGAAACTTCGTAACGTGTAATTAAGTTAAAATCTCGAACTAAACGATATTCTCTCGTTATTTTCTTGCAACATAGGTATGTGTCTTCTCAAGAATGAAACCCATGTAGCGAATTATTGTACATTTAAGATAAAAGAAACTAATGTATGAGACAACTCTTGGATTGTACTGTAACGCAATCCTGAAGCAATAAAAAATTATTCGAAAACAATTCGGTGAATAAAGTCAAGAAATTTTGATGTTATAGGAGAGTAATAAAGATTACATCTCTCTAATTTGTAAATCTGCGTTTTCCCAAACCTGAGATATTCCTCGAATTATTTTGAACAAATTTACAGAGCCCAGGGTGGCTCTATGTCACGCACCGCCATAACTCTGAAATGCAAAATGTCTCTCTCGTTTGAGAATTGAAAAACAACAAACAACGGCAAAGGCTAAAGAAAATAGACTGAAACGTTCATAGGCTGATGTAATGATCTTGACTCATTTTACGTGATAAAGGTCTGTGTACGAGTAATAAGCTATTAATCGATTCCAAGAAATGCAATCGAAGGCAGAATAGCTTGAGCACATCGACTCGATTGAATTTCGCGCGACTTCAAATGCAGAGTATTTAAGCTCAATTGCAATATAGCTGGTGCTTCTCAGTATAACGACTGCCTGGGTACACGCAGCAAGGCGTCTAGTTTCTTATACGTTGTGTTAATCAGCACTAGCTCTCATTGCTGTTGTTCGTGACCCGAAGTAGCTGTTTGGTCCGATACAATACATTAACAGAATACTTTAATGTCTTTATGTACCAGTGTGTTGGCAGTAATTGCAAATCAGATTTTTCTCTGACATAGATTATGATGATAGTTCTTTAACATTTATTATAGATAAAGTATCCCGATAACAAAGGAGCTGATCCCTGGAGAAAATGCGCAGTTCTGTCAACAAGAAAAAGCCACCCAATGCCTGAAGATGTAATTCTACGATTATACCACGATTAAACGAAATTCCAAAACATCAGTTCTTGCCGCCTAACAAATACTAGTTAAGGCTCGAATTATTTATCTCCTCTTCTGTAAAAGGAACCTTCCGACACGTTTTGTGGTTGGTTAGTCAGAGTCACCTTATTCATGCAATAAAGACAACAAAAATGAAAAGCTTACCATTAACTGTAAGAAACACGCGACTTTTTAAATGTTTCCTCCTGTTTCCCAGCTCAATTTTAATTTTGTAGTACCTCTCATCTTGAAGAGTGACGTTACAAAGTTTAAAACTGTAATGTTTTGCATGATGGTAATTTTGTGTTTTGCCTTTGGGTTCGTGTGACACTAGAAGACGACCAGTATATTCTTGATCCGTGAACTGATTTCCGTTGCTGTCATTCCTCCAAAGGATTCTGTGCTTGTGATGATTGTACTTTGGACAACTCAACTGCACC
>CM042752.1:13629802-13632753 GCA_022496165.2 Catalaphyllia jardinei
CTACTGTTGAACCCAGATAAGTCCAAATCCTACCTTTACAATTAAAGTTATCTTGGAAACTATAGTGTGTCCAAAGCCTCCGAAGTCAAGTTGACATCCGTAAGTGTTACTGTCGGAGAGTTTGATGTTATTTAGCCGGAAAGCAAAGTACGATTTGGAGATGTCTCCTACCCACTTCACTCGACCAACGTAGTTTGCATGTTTCGTACTCAGCCAAGGATTTTCAAATGCTTCACCAAGACTGCTCACTGTAATAAAGTAGGAATTCATGTATCCTTTCTTCCAAAGACCAAAAATCACCATTAAGTTTCCTTTGTCACTAAATTGAAGAACATAATCACATTCAAACTTGAAACTTGACCCTTCTTCTACTATTTCACTTGATTTCCTCGCTTGGATAAAGCTCTTGGCTTGAGCTGTAAAATGGATTTAAACAAATTTCAAATTGGTCACTGCTTTGACTGCATACTAGACGATACTTAACATAACACCCCATAACAAGTCTAACAACACTTCTGATACAGTGGCGGATCTAGGGGAGGAGCCCCCTTATTTTGGGTAAAAAAAGAAGAAATGACTGAAGGGTAAAAGGCGAGCAGGGCAAGTAAATCAAGACCGCCGCCCCCCCCCCCCTTTAGCTCAAGGTCTGGATCCGCCACTGTAATAACATTTTTTACATGGTATTTAATTATTCCACTTCTAGTTTCCTAATACGTTGTGTTAATCAGCACTAGCTCTCACTGCTGTTGTTCGTGACCCGAAGTAGCTGTTTGGTCCCATACATTACATTAACAGAATACTTTAATGTCTTTATGTACCAGTCAAATCGAAGCTTCAACATCCCCCCGGGCATACCCCGGGCATTTGACGCCTTTTCCTGCCCGGGAGGGAGGGCATTTGATCACCACTCATAGAGGGTGGGGAATTTGAGCGCTAGCCTCAATTTTATGTTGCAAGTTGCGCTGATTCCACTTGGGTTGATAAATCATGGCTGAGACGGCGGAGAAAAGGAAAAGATTGCGTATTCGTGGTGGATTGGTTGAAAATCAAAGGCCTACACAGGCTTTGTTCCGTATTTGAAGATGTTTAAGGACGATTTATATTCATCTTTGAACATATAATTATGTTAAATTGTATTTACAATATAAACAATAATTCAGTGCCGTATCACGGTTTTCGACGCCATCTTGACGGGAGGGCAAAGCCGTCAGAAACTATAGTGTTTGTATGGGAATCCGATAGCAAATAACTTCTTCCAGAATTAAATTTTACACAATTTGTGAATCACAACATTAAAATACTAAGAAGAAGATTGTATTCACCAAGTTTGAAGGATGTAGCTCTGCTAGAAGTCCCTCAATTAATATTTAAGAAGTCCCTCAGTTAATATTTAAGAAGTCTCTCAGTTAATAATCTGGGCCCGGGCCCATGGGCTACCTTATTTTGATGATTTTATAATTTCACAATAATTTTATCAATATGATTTTTTTAGTTATTTGTATTATATTCATATCAGCGTAAAATGTTCGGTAACTTGACTTTTTTTGTCGCTTCATGAAGGGCACTTTATGTTGTGTAATAAAGAGGAATTTCAAAAATTTTGTAAATACGAAGTTATCTGTTATTTAGTCATGCAGATTGTGTGACTAATTAAAGGGAGAATAAAAGAGGTCACAGGCAAACAGCGAAGCGAAGACTTATCGATTTATCAGCCATATGAAAGGCCCTTTTTTCCGTTCCCTGTTACTTTTTAGCGCCAGATCACATGCCGTGCAGAAGTACTCATGGTGAGCATTTTTTCACTATTTTTAGGTATTGTATTGCATACGGTGCTCGCACGTACTCAGTGCCGTCGGTGGTCGCCACATTCGGGGTTTTAGTTGATACCGTAGTACTAAGGGACACAAAACAACTTTACCTCCACTTCATAGGCCTTTTCTCTGAGACTTTATCCGGCCAGCCCTGTACAGTTTTAGGTTTTTTAAAAAAAAATAAAGAAAAAAAAAACGGGCACCAGCTCTCAAACAATTGTTTCGGTGGGTTCTGCCCATTAATGGTTTCACAGCAGATTTTTTCCTGGGGTCGTAACTCAACACTCGTTTATTGCATTGTATCGTGCTAGCCGTAAAGACCGTAAACGGCGCTCATATTTATTGTAGAGAAGTCGCTTTAGGCCCTTTCTAGTCTTAGTAAAGCATTAAAAGATGGTCAAAAATGACTGTATTAAGTGGCTTATTGAGCAACTGACTGTTTTTGTCGATAGTTCCCAAGGGAAGAAAACAGTTTTGACACCACGTTATTCCTATGGCTTGAATTGACGAGACAAGCAATGCTGTGCAGTTAAATGGCTTTTTTGGGAAAAGATTTTTTTATTTTTTTAATTTGTTTTCTCAAAGTGCAACTTTACCTGTGCATTTATTTGTTTCTTTATTTGTCAAACTACATTTTTTATCTTACTATTTTTCAGCGCTGAATACTTTTCAAGGTTTTAGTTTGAACTTTGCGAGAACTTTAGGACACGCAGTTGACAAGTTGTTGAATGGTTCAAGGGTAATTCACACGGGTAGTCTATTTTTTTGGAAAACAAGGCTTGAGTTTGTTTCCAGGCAACACGTCTTTCCAACAAAACCGAAGGTGTAATTTCTCACATTTTGTAGACATGGTCAAAATTGATACATATGAATGTTGTGCCGCGTAGCACTATGACCACAAATGATGTAACAGAGAATTAACTCTGAAGTGTAAATTTTAGTGCTAATTTAACCCATGAATAACCCACTGGGCGTTAGCCCTAGTAAAGGGAATCAGGGAACCACACGAGGTAAAGAAAAAATATTTTGACCTCGGTGGGAATCGAACCCACGACCTCCGGAATAGATCTACCGTTACCATTCCGGAGGTCGCGGGTTCGATTCCCACCGAGGTCAAAATATTTTTTCTTTACCTCGTGT
>CM042752.1:13637853-13650353 GCA_022496165.2 Catalaphyllia jardinei
TTTAGGTAGAGAGGGTAGCTCATGGGATGAGATGGGTCTTTGTTGTGATAATGTGAAGCCTGCAAACTAGAATTGAAAAGTCGTTCTTGTATGCGATCTCGTACTCGTACTCAAATCTGAAGCCCCTTAATGTTGAAGTGAAAGATGACGCGCACATGACGAGCGCTTATCAGCCATGTTCAGTTCGATCTCCGGGATCGGAGAAAATGAGCCCAGCAGGAATGGTCGAATCAGGGAACGGACCTTTTCCGGTTTTACAGAATTTTAGGCTAACCTCGCGAGGTGCACCCAAAATTTTGGGTTACAATTCCGGAAGATATCCGTTCCATTCGCTCCCCCCTCTCGGAATTTCCGGAATATTTGGTCGAATGAAAATTGTACAGATCATTGACCTCACTTCTGAGAAATCCGGAAGCTTACTGAAAACGTTACTTCCGCTAAACATTACTCCCGCTTAAAGAAATTCTTGATTAGAAATGGTATTTATGTGTATTATGTGTGTTCCGTTGAACACTTCTTTCCATTTGCAGGAATATGAATGACGCTAAATCGAATTCTCAAGAAATCTCAGTCCAACCAAAACAATTCCTTTGGCTCGTAAGACTACTTCGCGCACTCCTGAACAGAATCTTCTTTGTAGAATTTCTCGGAATGCCGCACCCCAGACTCGTAAATATAAACCAAAAACTGCAAAGAGAAATTATTTATACTTTCAAAAAGGCTCTTTAGTAAAATAAATGTTCTATTTAGCAACCATAAGTGAAAAACTGTTGGCACTAGATGTACGTCAGGATTTACATGTAGTTCAACGCTATTCGGTGTTGAAAAAATACGTAAGAGGCATCCTTCAGTAAATTTGAACTCACTGTTGTCAGCATTTCGTTTATTTAACAGCCCTACCAAGTGAGCCAGTTCTTAATATGTCCTTTTAGTAACCGGCTCAAGGAACAGCTAATTGGTATCAATGTTGGTCAGGTATGTTTTGCAAGTTACAGGTTGAAAAACCGATTTTTAAGGTCGAGTGTGTCTGTTTAGAACTTCGTGCGATTAGCCTGAATGGCACTCCTAAATTAGCTGCAACCTACAAAATATCACAAACGATTAATGTCCTACCATTAAATACTCAAAACAGAATTTCAATAGTAAGGATTATCGCGCTAAGTTACGAATTCACACTACCATCTACTACTGAGAAGTCTTATGAAAAACACTGGCAACGGTAGAGCTTTTAAGGAATCTCACAGAAGTAGAAACTGACATACCTTTCAAAAAAACTGGTTGAAGAACCAAGAGATATAACAACTCGCGAAGTCTCATTCTTGTTGTCAACCACACCTTGTATTCGCGTTCGACAAACACAACAAACCTGTCCGCTGAAACTGAAATTATCTGTTTACTTACAAGTTCCTTTCTTTCCAAGAACAACCACAGTACAATTATAAAAGTCTTTCCAAGAAAACGCAACCTGTAAATACAGACAGTTTCCGGCTTTATACAAAAGCCGGAAACACATCAAGGTTCTCAGGTAAACCAGAAGTCGTCCAGAAAATGAAATTTTAATAATTTCCCGAACCAAGCTGTGAGATCACAGGAGTGGGTGTATATTGCATATCTTTTGGTCAGGTTCAAGCCATCAATGCAGAATGCAAGCAGGACGCATTTTGCCAAATGATCAGTGTAATGCCGTTTATAATATTCATGAGTTGACCTCATGAAGTAACACGATCCGTAGAGTGAAGTTGTAACTTACAGCCATGGGGTTGTGCGCTCAACCTGGTCGAACCTCATGTTGCTTTCAAAACCGAGGCCCTGTTAGGGGGGGGGGGGGGGGGGCCCATGTCCCCCGTCTGAATTTCATGTTCAAGTGCTCCAAAGTTCAATTTATTGGTCACTTGCTAACCAGTGAAGGATTAAAACCTGATCCCCGAAAAGTAGAAGCTATCTGCAACATGCCCCGACCTGAAGAGGTGCAAGCTGTACAGCGCTTTGCAAACACAGTCAAGTACCTCTCAAGATTCCTAGAAGATTTGTCTGATATGTCGGAGCCCCTCCGCAGACTAACACATAAAGATGTCCCCTGGGACTGGTGTCAAGAGCAAGAAGAAGCCTTTGAAAAGATCAAGAAAGCTGTGTCTACCGCCCTAGATTAAAGCTCTTCACCCCAAGTGAACCTACTGAAGGAGAAGGAGACGCCTCAGAGAAAGGAATTGGCTTTGCGCTCTTGCAACAAGGTCAACCTGTAACCTATGCTAGCAGAGCCCTGACGAAAGCTGAACAAAACTAATCGCAGATCGTGTTCGGTATGGAGTGTTCGGTATGGAGCACAATCATCAATATGTATACGGCAGAAGAGCCACCCTGTGGACAGACCACAAGCCATTGGAGATAATTGTCAAGAAACCCCTTGCTGCTGCTGCTCCAAAACGTTTACAGCGTCTTATGATGAGGCTAATGCAGTATGACGTTGACATCAAGTACAGGCGTGGCCCTGAGATGTATCTTGCTGATATACTTTCCAGAGCATACCTACCACATGAACACCATCCAGGAAAGGCAGATCAGGAAGTAGAAAGAATCCATTCTCTAAATTTCTTGTTAGTGTCCGAGCCACAGATCCAAGAAATCCGTGAAGAGACTGCCAAAGATGCTATTCTGCAATCTCTGAAAACCATGATTTTGAATGGATGGCCTAGCCAGAGAGAAAGCTTACCTACAGAGCTCCGCCACTACTTCAATATCAGAGATGAGTTGGCTGCTCAAGATGGTGTCATTTTCAAGGGTCCAAAGTGCATCATCCCTAAAAGCCTGAGACCCAAGATCAAAGAAAAGCTCCACAGATCCCATATTGGTATTCAAGGATGTCTGAGAAGGGTACAAGAAGTTGTGTATTGGCCTAACATGAACAGAGAACTGGAAGATTTTATCTCAAAACGTGAAACTTGCAACAACTTCCAGCCTGCTCAGCCGAAAGAGCCTTTAATTTGCCATGACATCCCACAACACCCTTGGGAGAAGATTGGCTGCGACATATTTACATTCAACAACCGTGATTACCTGTACACAGTCGTCTACTTCTCAGATTATTTTGAGATCGATGAGCTACACAAGGCAAAAACAGGAGCTGCAGTGATTGGACAGTTGAAGAAACGCTTTGCCACGCATGGAATTCCAGATACATTCCACGGTGACAATTCACAAAGTTATCGGTCGGTGACACCGAGTTATCTTCGTCCGAGAGACCGAGGTAATTAAAAATTATAAGGACACGTCGTTCGAATTCTCCTCAATTCTCTCGCCTGTTGATATTTCAATCACACTTAATCACGGCTTGAATCATTCGAAAATTCATACAGCTCGTCAATTTTGTGACTTTCATGATCAGTGTCTTCTATTTCTTTTACGGCAATGGAGGATGGTTAAACTTGTATGAGTGGGCACTTTCGGTAAATGAGCTATTTTCTTAAAAGAGACTTCTATAATTACAGGTAGCTTCTGTTTATAAAAGCGTTCGTGCGAGAATTTATTCAATGTAGAGCATTTCTGCGATAAGATATTGAGTACTTAGGTCAGAATCAAAGAATAACTAGCTTGACACAGTGCAAGCGACCATGAAAAAGCCTTAAGCGCCTGATGTTCAAAACCCGGGGGGGGGGGTGGGGAACTCTTATACGGAAAGGTTGACAAATTGTCGTCTTCGCGAGCACAAATCAAGGATTCTGGTCTCACTTACGGTGTTGCCGACGAAAAATCACCATTTCTAGCTGTCAAAGTATCGTTTAGGGTGCATTAGAGGAAATAAATTAAAAGAAACGTTCTTATAAAGTGTATATGAAATAATTCATATTTGAACTGCGGTTGTAGATGCAAGTGAAGTATGTGTTGCTTCGTAGCTCAGTTGGTAGAGCACCGCACCGGTATCGCGGAGGTCATGGGTTCGAATCCCGTTGAAGCCCTGATTTTTTTTTTCAGGCTTCTTCTTTCCAATTGCTTAAATTGGAAAATTTACTGCGAGGATCATACTTCACTTGCATCTACAACCGCAGTTCAAATATGAATTATTTCATATACACTTTACATCATTTCACTCCTTACGGGAGATATGAACTCAATAAATTGACCTTGCTCCCAATGTGTGGCTTCGTAGCTCAGAAACGTTCTTGTTTATTAATTTCTCGGTTTTCAAGCTTGATTTCCGCTGATCTCTCGATTACGCCAATCGGGTCTACAAGCGCCCACGGGATCCTCTCTTGAACAATAGAAATCGAACCTATTTTGTTTTAAGTGGTATCCTTTAGGGGTATAATGAAGTTCAGGCAACGTCCACATAAGTCTCCCGTAGGAGTTAAATTCAAATTTTCCGAAGAGCACTCCTTGCGGCTTTTTCATATGGAAGCTCCCCCCGGGTTTCCAAATGTCTAACGGGAAGTGATGGAGTGATGGAGTGATGGAGTGATGGAGTGAATCCGCGCTCCACACCTACAACTTGGAAAATATTATTTTGCAAGTTAAAAGGTTTCAAAGAAAAGAAGTTCAGACACGTTATTTCAACCGCAATGTGAAAGAACTTCCAAGTCTTACTGAGGGTGATGTGGTACGCATGAAGCCACAAGCCTCAGATAGAAAGCATAAGTGGGCCAAGGCCCGAGCCCAACAACAAGTGGATGTCAGATCCTATGCTGTTAGAACTGAAGATGGCAGGTTATTCCGAAGAAACCGAAGACATCTGCGACAGTCAAAAGAACAGTTCGTGGATAAAGATGCTGATGTTGAAATTCCAAGTCCAGTTACTAATAACTGTCCACCAACTGAAGTCTACACAGAACCATGAGCAGCACCAGCACAGAACAGCAGAGGAGACCCAACACCTTTGGGCAGTAAGGAAACAGGCCAAGGACCACCAATTATCAGGCCAACTCCGTCGTCAGCTGAGTGTCAGAAGAATAGTGCAGTTACTCGCAGCGGACGCTCCGTTCGTCCTCCTAGCTACTTGAAAGACTATGTTCAGACCTAGTTTTTTTATTATCGTTTTTTTTTATTAAGATCTTTTGGAACGTTTTCCTATATGTGTTTACACTTATTACAGTTGAGCTCTTTAAAGAAGGAAAGGTGTAACGTTATTATGTCACGCAACTTTTATCACGTGATTCGTGTTAGCCAATCATATGAGCTAAAATCCATGTGCTTGCGGATTCCATGGCACTTGGAAGTTTCTGGAGCTATCACGACTTCACCTCATTAAAGTTCATTCCAACTACCTTTGTGCTAGTTATTTCAAGCGGAAACGTAACAAACTTAAGTTAACCAAGTAGTGATCACATTTACTAAAGCTACGCGCTAAATGTGAAAATATCTGTGTTGAAGATTGTAAGGAGAAAACAAGGGAGTATCAGTAATGGACGTATACTTACTGACGGTTTCGCGGATTAATGCGTCGCGCTCCTGATTCAAATGTATCATTTTTGGTTATTTCCTTTTCACTTTCACAGACGAGAATAGATACCGTGCAAGTTTTGTGGAAATTAGTAAAAAGCACTGGAGAAGAAAAGGACCTTTTCGCTGTAGTCATAGCAATAGGTTCAGCCACTTTAATTGCTAGTTGGATTAATTGGCAGTTTCAATTGAAACGAAGTGTGTTGTCACGCATAGTGGAAAAGAAACCAGGGAGGCCCCTTAGTAAAACGAAGTGAGTTTTAGTTGTCCTAGGGACTCTCTAACCATGACTTGTTTATGGAGCCTCAAGGGTTTATTCGGCGATATACTGCAGGAGATAACTTCTATTCTAAAGTAGACCGCTGTTGCTCGTCATTGGGAAAACAAAACGTCGTTTTCATGACAGGAAAACGGAACATTTCAAGGCGCTGACGAGCAACAGCCATTCTTCTGCCATTGCTGATCACATGACCCAAACAGGCCACAAAATTAAATGGGATCACTTTGACATTTTAGCCACTGGACAATCTGATATACACTGTAAAATTAAGGAAACCTTGTTGATTCGCGATTTAAAACCAGCGCTCAATGAAAATGTTGGCAGTGAGAAACTTCTTCTCTACTAGCCATTCATATTTTTTCCAGCAGATTTAACTAGGTCTGTGTATTTTCATTTACTTTTTCATTGTCATTACTTTCCTTATTTGGTATTAGCCTTCGTATTTAAATTTAATTGTAATTTTGTTAGCCGTTACTTCTGAAGATGTATGTTGGAGCATACGAAACGTTAAGTTCTTAAATGAAAGTTTTTACAACATGCGTTGTCTCGTTATGTTTATAACCGCAATTTGTGTGTTATTTTTAACCTTTAATAATATTTATAGATATGTTGTGGTTCAATTTTCCCCTTGATGAACAAGAACAAAGGGAAATTCATAGTTTTACCAAGAATAAAATTTAGCCGCAACAGATAGATTATCAGGTGTATACGAAAATAAGAACTAAACTATGTGAAGAATAATAGCTATCATAATATCGTTTTTAATCACTTTTTATAAATTTTTCAGGAAGGCTTAATAGAGACGGTACTACTATTAGTTTTAAAGCACTTGAATGTTTTTGTATTGTAACCATATGACTGTCGCTTGTTATTTTTGATAAAAATCATTAAATAATAGCTATGATAATGATGTTGGAAAGCTTACATCTTTAGAACGTTATTAAAGCCTTGTAAAATTACGAGTTCGACTTTCTCTGTCCGACCGCGTAGCTCAGTCGGCAGAGTAACGGTAGATCTAATCCGGAGGTCGTGGGTTCGATTCCCACCGAGGTCAAAAGATTTTTTCTTTACCTCGTGTGGTTCCCTGATTCCCTTTACTAGGGCTAACGCCCATTGGGTTATTCATGGGTTAAAATAGCACTTAAATTTACACTTCAGAATTAATTCTCTGTTCCATTATTTGTGTTCATAGTGCTACGCGGCACAACATTCATATGTACCCTTACTTTCTGAAGTGTAGACTCTTTTCACATTAGCTCAAATAATTAATGAACTCGGTGTGAATTAATAGGATCACTTTCAAAATAATGTATTTTGTAGTCTAAATGTTTGCAATAAACTAATTTTTTGGTTAATCCTCGTTTGTCAGTCACTCGTCATTTATCCATGGCGCGTGTTTTCGCCCCATTCGGTCCATTTCCATCGGAGGCAAATAGTTTCGTCTCCCATTCGTTTCACTCTTGCAAGTCGATTAAAATTAACAATAGAACAACAGAGGACAAGAGAACTATTGACAAATTAACAAATAAATGATAACAAGCGAGCCCGAATGATATCTTCCCGTCCGTGACTGCCGTTTTGTATAGAGCCATCAACAAGAGGTTTTCGTAGACGTTCAAAGTGGTCAGAGTCGCTTGTATATGAATTGCTTTAGAAACACCCTTAAATGGGAATCGAATAATATTTTTTCGTGTGGGGTGGCGGGGAACCGGTAGGACGAGGACAAACGAGACATTTTGCGAGATGGTCAAAAGCCTTATGGTCTAGTCACAGTACATAACGGTAAACACTGATGAACTGTTACTCGTTGTGTTACCGTTCCACATGATTAATGTGAGGCCACCCGAGTACTTAAAAGGAATGGCATAGCCTTATTGGTGTCGTCACAATTTATTCCAGGCTTCGGTCATAAGACTTCCCATTTATAAAACAAGGACATTTTGTTCTTATTCTAAGAAAGTGAGACCGCGAGCGAACTGGATCTGAGAAGTCTGCGATCCGTTGCTTTGGCTTCCGCTTCTGTTGTCCTCTTTGAGTCGTATCCGTGATACAGCTCAGCAACATGAACAGACACGCGATGAGAGCTATAAACACTTTACTTTTCATATTAACAACTCGACAAGGTAAGTCTGTAAAATTCAATGCACAAATGTTTGATATAAATGAACCAATCATGCTAATTAACACAGTCTCACTAAGCTACAGCTTGAAGTGTTGGTATTTTACTGAAGAGATTTCTCATTGCGGTTAATTTACCGTTTCGTTCAATTTCTTAACAGCCGTTGCAGTTTGTTAGCAGTCAACAATCTCTCCGGCGATCCATCCTCTAACGAACTAGAGTTTCTCGGTTGTAATGTATTCCAGATGCTTTTACATTTTGAACACACGCAAATTAAAGCGGTAGTTGCTTGGTTAATCTCCTTTTCCTTTCTCAGTTAATATGTGTATTCTATTTAATGTGAGTCAGTTCACAAGTATTGTCCTATTTCTTAAATGAAAATGATTTATCTTAGTTGCTCAAAATAAACCCAATTTTTCTTTGTGGATTCCAATAGTTCCTGTTTCTAACTTTAGGAATGATCTTAAGTGACTTTTTCGTCTTTCTTGTTTACCATTAGTTTTTAATTACCACTGAATTACTTATAACAGCAGAGTTGTCTGCAACTAGAGCCAACAAGTCCAAACAGTATCAAACAGATCTGTTGAGGGAAATTAGAACACAGCAGCATTTTCTGCTGTCCTGTTTGCTCACAAGTATCAATATTTCTTAACATTTTACAATGACAGTCGTTCCTGCTTTCCACGAATTTTGATCTTGTATGAAACTCTCGTCGCGATTATAAAACTGTAATATCGAGATTTAATGTTTACTCGATCTGACATCTTGTACAACTTGAACATTAACTCTTATACTCTGGCGAAATTGAGTAGGTTTGGTATTGTAGTTGATGGCATAATCACGTACAAAAAGTAACCGGAGCCTAGCGCTGGTGCTCCTGATGCTTGGGTAAATGACAACTGTATAACCTGTTTAACCCCTCGAGATACAAGAAGACATCGCGATTACTCTATTTTAAGTTTTCGAAAGAGAAACATTTACTCGGAAGTAAAATCTATTTTCTGTGACGATAATTTACTGCCGCTTTCTATGTTTGGCCCGATGCTGAATTCAATTTTAGACTTTCTTAAAGCTTTGCAGATAAATAAATGTCTGTCAGTCAATATATATAAAAAAGACGTTTTTTGTTTAAATCAGTTCATAAAATAGGGCACAGCTAGCTATATGCACAGAGGCGTTACTTATTATTTGTCGAACTATTTGTGCGCATAAATTTCAGTCTTTCAGTAACCGCACCTACATTCGTATAATTAGTATGACAAAAGCGTGGTAGGTCAAGCGTGTGACAGCACTTGGACATAATCAAGCCATATGAAACTGCTCAAATGCGTTTGGTGCATCGTAAATCAAGCACAAATAACAGACGAGAGCAAGGCTGATTAAACAGCATGGGTATATAGAGTAACAAGAAGAGCGGGGGGGGGGGGGGGAATTGTCCAAGTTATTCGAGTTTGTTGAGGAAGTGTCTAGTGTCTTTTATGAACGGTTGCGTAGTCTGCAGCACAGGTTTGAGATGGTAGTCAACAAATTCTGAGATACGTTCCGTCGGGTGAGAGTTGCTAGACGCAATACGGCGTTCAGGGTTACCCTGTTTGGTCACTTTAGGCAAAATGTAAAACCGTCCGGGTTTAGGGTCAGGCTGCATAAGATGGCGTTTAGTTTCATGGTTAATAATTGTGTCAGGGTTCATGCGTTCGGTGTATTTAAGTATGCGTTTTTGTATGTCAGCAGTTATGTCGTTGTCTAAGAGTTTGTAGAACTTGGTGTCGTTGTGTTGTCGTAAACATTCGTTGATGTACCAGTCTCGATCCATAACAACAGTGCCAGAACCCTTGTCAGCCGATTTGACGAACATGTCACTCCGTCTGCTGACCAATATGCAAGTGTCAAGTGCAGGGTTCCTGTGTAGGGAAGGAGTCCAATTGCTTTTGGTACGGAATGGGTTATGATTACTTTGGGGGGGGGGGGGGGGGTAGTCATGAAAGTAATTGATGAGACGCATCCGTCTACTAAATTCATGAAAATCAGCTCTAACCTCAGTCCAGTTGATGATACGAGGAGTAGGACGAAAGGAAAGGCCCCTAGCAAGCAATTGTTTCTCGTCTTGAGAAAGTGTGACAGTGCTTAAATTGATAGCATGTTAGGGTTGGTGTCCAGTTGAATATTACGGTTGTAACGTCTCCAGTATCTGTTTGTTTTAGTTTTCCGTTTGCGGCGAAGTATATAAACTAGCATAAACTAGCATAACTAGCGTAAAGTAGTGTAAACTAGCATATTTGCCCACGAAGCTTCGCTTCGCAGGCAAATATTTGTTTTAAGAACATCAAATTTCCACTGGGTAACTAACAGCCGATAAATCCTCGACAGAAACACTCTATTGTTTAAATAGATAGTGAGTAGCGAAGCCAATCAGAGAACGGTATTTGTGGTAGAACGCTAGCAGATATATACCAACAGCTGTTAGAGTGCACTGATGTAAGTCAGTAGGACTTCATATTTCTAACTTGACGAGCCAGGGCCATAACTGTGTACAGGGGGTAAGTTTCTAAAGAAACTCTGGTGCTGCGTCGGTGGGGAGTAGAATCTGACGAAGGGCTAGCGCTCGAAACGTCACCTTTCAAATCTCTTTAGAGTGGCCAATTTACATGATCAACCTAGTTGATAAAACCAATATCATAAATGTATATTCAGCACATTGTTGCACCATTTAACCGTTGTACTTATCAATTATAGGTTATGACGCTCAGATTATCCGAATATCTTCAGACCCAGTCAGAGTAATTGAAGGGTCTGATGCATTGTTTCAGTGGGTTCTAAGTAAAGAAATAACATCTCGGCCTGATTTTCAAGGACTGGTTTTTGGACTTTGGAAGAACGGTTACCTAGCAACCTATTTAACTACAGTAACAAAGGCAAGGCGTATCATTTTGAATCCAGGCCTAAAGGACGAGGCACCGCAGTTAGAAGGCCGCGTGCAATGGAGAGGAGACTTATCAAAGTCTCTTGCAGCTTTCCAAATTTCCCAAGTTAATGCAAAAGATCAAATGGATTATGGGCTCGTTTTAAACTTTGGTCCATACAGAAATTCACTATCTGATTCCGTTCGGCTAGAAGTGAAAGGTAAGAGAAGAAAAATGGAAACATTTTCACTCTGAAAAAACATGATTTTCCCGGCAAGACTTGAATTACTACTAATGATAGAAAAGGGAAAAGTTTGCAAGTGTTTCTTGGTACGTACTGAATATTACACAGCAACTACACCAGTTAAACTAAATCATGTTTAGGTTTTTACAACTTGTCGATTACGTCATCATGAGAAGACAACTGTTAAGATATTTAATGAAACAAGTTATTAACTTTGTTTAGTTGCGGGATACACGAGATAACATCAACTAATTTTAAACTTTGTTTGTTTGAACCACTCTTTAATAGGTTTAAATTGTTGGTGTAAACGGGAAACAACTGATCATCTTGTCACAGTTTGGTTCTTTTGTTCCTGAGAATAACAGTAACTAAGAATTTTTATTCTGGCTTATTCTGTCCACGTTTTTAGAAAGAACGTCCTTCATTACAGCTCTACCATCTGCACCTGTATCCGTAAGTCCAGGTAAAAACGTCACTTTCCATTGCCAGTTTCATGTTCATGAAAAAGACAAAGCGTTCTACGAGGGCGTCACAGTTGGTGTGTGGCAAAGAGGAGGAATCTCATTAACCTTGATGACTGTAGCAAGTAACAGGAACGTTATTATCAATCCTAAACTGGCGGAGGAAGGACCAGAATATAATCGACGAGTTCATGCGCTTCTCTTCACCAACAAGACCAACAATAATACTTCAATAATATCAGTAGTGCTGACAGATGTGAACGAATCCCACAACATATCTTACGGCTGTAGCATGTACTTTGGTCCTTATAAAGAACCAGTCAGTTCATCTGTTAGTATTCGCGTACAAGGTGAGAACCAATCAGGTGGACTGTCAGTATAGGTTCCCCTTGCAAGGTGATAACCAATCAGATCATCTCTGTTAATTAGACTGAGCCAAAACAAATGTTTGTTATGTTTAATTTTTGTCGCCTTCCCTGGAAGTTTATCTGTTTTATCCCCTGCAGAAATTCCAATAAAGCGCTAACTTTAATTCTTATAGATTTGTTGTCTTTTCAGATTCCAACGGTAATAATGGTATCTCTTCGGAAAGCAAGTTCTCTCAGGATTCGCTTGAAGTGCGTGTCGGTAAAAACATAATGATTCCATGCCCAGTGTTAGCGAAGGTTATTCAACAGGACGGTACATTTAAAGCAACTTACTGGTCTTCCTGTGCTACCAAATCCTGCACCACAATAGAAACCAAATGGTTGTGGCTTGCTGGAATGAATAGTGATCGCGAAACGAAGGTCACGCATGATGGGCGTTACGCAAACAGAGTAAACTTGACTAGGAATGGTACTCTGGAAATAAACAGTGTACAAATGGCTGATACTACGGACTACAGGTGCACAGTGAGAAGAATTAACTACACCTCTCCACTATTTTACTTTGTCAGTCTTGTTGTCAACGCGAGTGGTAAGATTTCGAATTTCTCTCCACTAATACTGTGATAGTAATTTCTTTTTAACCCGCAATTGGATTGTAACACACGAGATACACCCTGTTGTTCCATAACAATGCTTTC
>CM042752.1:13655353-13665353 GCA_022496165.2 Catalaphyllia jardinei
TCTCGGCAAGACTTTTTTGTACCTTATTTTTTGCCCAGCCACTTAAATATTATCTAAATTCTCAAAACTTTCGGCCATTTTAAAACAAAGAGCGACAACCTCTGTAATGATGACGTCAATCGTGCATCTGTCCTGTAATAGATCATAGGCAAGACCAATCAAAATGCGAGAATAACTTGGGTTATTAGATAATTTAATTTGGTGCATACGCTTAAGCTAAAATTTGTTTGTTTGTTTTTTTTGCGATTACCCTTTCCGAATTTTTTTCTTCCCTTTTTCTTTTCCTTTTCCTCGGCCTTTTTCATTCTCGCTACCTTTTATCTTTCATATTCTTTTTGACTGCCGTACAAAGTTGTGTATATGGCTGTGCGCATGCGTAAGGTGCTGGCCAGACCGTGAGTTGATGTTCGAGTGTGTCACTTGCTTTTATTGTTGTTAATTATTAGCAAAGCCTGGAAATGGGACGTGGATCAATTATAGGTATAATGGCCATTTTACTACCATTTTTGCACCAAAAGTGTTAACGGTTTTTAATTTGTGATGTCAGAATGTTGTGCGGATAGATCTATGCTAGCTCGACCATCTGCTTGTCAAGAATATCTGGTGACAATTCAACTAATGACGTCAGAAGTGATACAGAGAGCATGACCATTAAGAGTGAATGTCACCTGTCACCAAACTAACGACGGCAGAAATCGAAAAGTCGGTTTTTCTCTATTTTTGCCTTCGTATAGCCCTTAGGTAGATATGAAATGCGATCAGGAGCCATAATCAGGGACGGAGACCGTAAGCGCACGCCATTTCTAGTTTTGTGTTTGGCCCCATGATATGGGACAATTTTTCTATTTTAGAACAAATTGCCCCATCGCCTGCAGCACACGCGCGTACATTGCTGCGAGGATTTTCGCGGATGTCGCGCAGGGGAAATGGCGTCCGAAATTCCCGAAATCGTTTATGCTTTTGGCTTTCAACTCAACACCTTTATGGTGATGGAATTTGCTTAAGTAGTTTCGCCGTAAGTTGCTCCAGTTTGAGTGAAGACAGTGCCGAATTTAGGTATGTCACGCTTTATATCGCTGACCAAGTTGAGTTCCGCTGCTCCTTTTACAAGAACTTACATTACTCCAATTTAAATAAGATTAACAGCGTTTCCATAACAGAAAAAAACTACTTGGATGCTGGTTTGGATATAGCAGCGTTTAGGCCCAATAAGTGACAGTAGGTTTCTGTCTGTAGATGTTACTTAGTTTTGTTTTTGTAAACGCTGTATCTAAATGCCCGGCAGCCGGGCAAGGTCTTAAATGGACTAAATGCCCGGTAGTCAGAAATGTTCACAGAATTTCCACTGAAGCATTCTTTCAAACTTCTTGATGGTATTTGATGTTTCTTTAGAAATGCAGAGCGATTCCAAAAATTATGTTAGTGTACAAGATGACGAAATAACCGAGGTTGTGTATACTATAAATTCGGCATGTGCTTGACACTTTTCGCTTAACAAATTCAAAAAACTGACTCAACATATTGACCTTGCTCCCAATGTGTGGCTTCATAGCTCAGTTGGTAGAGCATCGCACCGGTATCGCGAAAGTGATGGGTTCGAATCCTGTTGTGAAGCCCCGATTTTTTTCAGGTTTCTTCTTTCCAATTGCTTAAATTGGAAAATTTACTTTGATGATCACTCTATTTTGTCTCCACTCCACAACAAATAACAACACAGCATCGCTGAACCAAATAAGTTTATTTGGGGACGGCTTGGCGAGAACCACCCCTATATAGAGTGACAAAGTATTGGGCAAAGGCGAGATAGATAGAAACTAATAGCCTGCATGGCTTAAAGCCCAAGGAATTTGGAAACAGGAAGTCTTCGATCCAGATCGTCAACAACATATATGTCTGTGGCTTGCACCGACTTCCAGCGACCATGTCGCTGAAAACACTCTGTCGCTGACACCACTGTAAGCCGACATATTCGCTCAATCGGGACGCACAGAGTGCGGTCCGCACTTGGAAGGGTCAGCCTCAATGCCCTTCAAGTTACGCCTGAAAGCATCTCTCACAGTGCTGTAACTAATAGGCTTATCAGGGGCTATCGACTCAAAGAATCTTTTCGCTTGGAAAATCAGATCAGCGGAGTCCAGAGGAATTTGAAATTTGGCAAGGAGCTTGATAGGACACGCTCAACTAGGGAGCTCAGAAATTTTCTACTTTTTTCCCCAACAAAGCTGGTCGTTCTTACTTTTGAGCACTTAAATAACCATGAATTCCTCATTCCTTCTTATCCTGGAGACATCGTCGAACCTAAAGAAGCCGGCAAATGACAAAACATACAAGGTAATATCGCGCAATTCAGCAGGGTTATCAAAGTTAGAATACTAATCCGATAAGTCATGAATCACAGTAGATGAGATAGGCTCCTTGCGGTTAACAGTAGCAGTACCAAGAATTATTTTTGAAGCAGACCTGACGGCTTCGACAATAAGGTTATCCGTGGGGGAGGGGTTACCAGCCATACTATGTGCCCACCTAATGTCATTAAAGACAGAATCAATTACACTAGGGAAATGGGATTATAAGGTGTTGTAAGTACAATGAAACATGAAAGGGTTAAGGGGGAAAATACTCCCGCTAAACGTAGTAACGGCGAATTCCTTTTACCTGCGGTAAGCACGGTGGTACAGCAAGGATGAACAGTTGGCTTTTGAAGACAGAACTGTCGTCTTCTAGCCCCTGGATAAGACCGTCTAGCAGAGCGTCCTCATCAAAGTCCCAAAAATCGGATGGAAAGATATCTCGAAAACACAAAAATAGGCGAGAAGTGCTGAGAAAAACCAATGACAGAAATAATGGCAAACAAACAACAGACGGGGGAAATGGCAGGAAAAAAAAACGTATATATAAGTAACCAATAAATAAAACTTTCATTACATGCAAAGTATGGTACCACGGTAGGTCCAAACAAAAGCCTACATGAAAACTTAGTAGACAAATAATCCCAGGAACTTGGGCAAGCAGGCCCAGTCAATAACAAATCTACTTCAGTGCACATTCATCTGTTGCGCAGACATTCCAGAAGAACGACGACTTCCATACCGGTAAAATTAGATTCCTCTAACAAGACGCACTTCCACGTGTTTAAGGACTCTGACAATTAGACAAACAGGGAGACAGAGACAGTTATTGTCGTATCCCAAGACCTGAAAAAAACGCCAAAAGCCTCACTGCCGGGTTAAGAAAACCGGGAAATAAACCTTGGCAATGTGGTGTAGTAACTACAGGCGAACCTGACGACGATATTCGGTCCCCAGTGGCCATTAATACTCTGAAAACAAAATCATTAATAGCATAATCGTCAAAATTAGCAAGCTTGCTGATGAAGTCGGCTATGACATTAAAATCCTTAGGGATCCACCTAGCATCAAGAGAAATGCGATACTTAGGGCAAATTTGTAATGCTTGGAAGCTAACACCTGTAGATCCAATTTACTGCTGCCGCTGAGAAGAGCAGAGTCGAAGTTCTGGTTGTCTGAATACCAAATGCCCCTTGCGTTGGACAAACGCCCTGCAAGAGCCTCCAAGGTGAGATAAACGGCCTTAGGTTCTCTACAAACAAACAAACAAACAAACCAGTCCAGAGTCGGACTCGACAAACGCGCCACAGGCTCAATCGGAAGCATCGGAGAAACTAACTCGGACTGGTAGCGATTGTACCCCCTAATAAACTCTAGATGAGGGAATCTACATTGTTACTCCAAAAGATAATCTCTGAAATGGAATCATCCGACAATAAGACACCGCTATCCCAGGAAAAAACAGAATTCACCGCTGAAAAGAAATGCCTTGTCAAAATACGCGGGCAAATGACCCCACGCAAGGAGAAGGTGGAATATTCTGGCCCGCAACGCTGGTGACAACTACACCTGATGAATCCTGCACATCATGTGTAGTAACTTTGAAGTTGGGAAGCCGGGCTACTTTGTCGTCGCTGGGCAGCGGGCATGCCAATGCTCGGTCTTTCCACAAACGTATTTAGACTTGTCAGCAAGAAGAATACGTTTTCGCGGTTCCACGAGCAATTCAGTTTCTCACATTCTTCGAGGTCGGACTTCACTTTCTCGAGGTTGGTCTTCTCGGCAGCGAACTTGGCGCTGTCGAAGGTCTCCGCAAGTTTGAGATTGAATTTGTACTGGTCTTCGTTACCTCTTCTTTTAAACTTGAGCGGGTCTTGAAATTTAAATTCCTTGATCTCTTTCATCGGCAGTTCTGCCGAAGTATCATTAGCACGCTTAATCTGACCTGCAGTGTCCTTAAGCAGCTCCTTAAAGGAGGTTATTAACTGATCGTTGTTGGCTTTAATCAGGTCAGGCACTTCGTCTTTGGTAACCGACATTACGCACGGCAAAGGGAAAAATTAAACAAAACGATGCGAAAAGAACGCGGTTGGTTCCGAAGCCTAGATGACAACCACGTGTTATAACCGGTATTATATACCCCTACATTTCTACCCATGATGCCCCGGCCTGGAACCCAGGCCGATGTTGTATCTCGTGCCGACAAAATAGTTATTTTAGCTTTATCCGCTGGCTCACTCGTCAGAAATAACATTCACTTTCATCTACAACCGCAGTACAAATATGAATTATTTCATATATACTTCACATCACTTCACTGCACGGGAAAATAGGAACTCAACAAATTGACCTTGCTCCCAATGTGTGGCTTCGTAGCTCAGTTGGTAGAGCATAGCACCGGTATCGCGGAGGTCATGGGTTAGAATCCTGTTAAAGCCCTGATTTCTTTCAGGCTTCTTTTTTCCAATTGCTTTAATTGGAAACCGCAGTACAAATATGAATTATTACATATATACTTCACTTTTCGCTAACATCGCCAGTTTGAGATATTTAACGAATTGCTCCAGAAAGCGTCTTTTGAACCTAATGAGAAGATGTGATTTTTATTTGGAATGGCCAAGCGATTCTAAAAAATTATTATGGATTTGTAGTGGACGAATTCTGCATGCTTGTGCATACGTACCATAAAATTACGATGGTTTGTATCCAACTGCCGGTCACGGTCTCAAATAGACTAAATGCCCGACAGTCAGAAATATTTACCGAATTCCGACTGAAATCCTCAATTAAACCTATTGAAAGTATTTGGTGTTTCTTTAGAAATGTCAAGCGATCCTAAAAATTAACTCGATACCAGAGTAAACAGTTTTCTTACAGAACTTTTCTCTGTAAAACAAACACAAAAGTTTACGCGTATAATTGGCCAGCGAGCGAATTTTAGTCATTCACAGCGCGAAATTAAAGAAATTCTCGACCCTGAGAATTTCCATTCAATCAGAGCATAAAAGTACATAGAAGAGTCCTGGTTCTTCTCCTTTGCCTTAGTCCCTGCCATCCCTGTGAAAAATTGGCAAGAGAATCTCGCAACTCTCACCATTTCATCACGAAACGTGACAATATCCACGCGAGAGCCCAAGAGACCTGCGTGGACATGTGCCATAACTCTAAATTCCCTCAAACTTGGCCAGCGTAAACCTTTTATGATAGTCTAAAACTTGTATCAAAATCAGCTTGGTTTCTTCTTCAAGTGGTTTTTGAGGGGCCGCTGAAAAAGCTAATATTTTAATGAGAACATCGGCAAAAAATAAACAATAGACTGCTGCATGTTGTTTGAGGACAGATGGGTATGAGCTTTTAACGACCTTGTATTATCAGTTATTTGTACGGATTAGCAAATTGCTTGCTTTTGCTTATAGTATGCTGGGAAAACAATTGAATCTAGACGCCAAAGTAGCCTAATTTAATCGAAACTTATAAGCGTTAAGTAGCTTCCTCTAAAAAACATACTCAGTTCAAGACGAGAATGCAAATCCTTATCCTATTTATGACTAAAACAGATGAAAAACTATACCCCTTGGGGCCGCATATACCCATGATTTTACACGCTCATTTTTGTTCGCCATGTACCTAGCTTATAAAGGTGCATTGGAATTTAACTATTCTTAATAAGATATACATATGCACGGTTTTAAGTCTGGAGGAAAAACGAAACTTAATTTGCATTTTGGCCATGGGGTACATTAATAATTCGTTCGTTAAGGGTAATTTTTCGGGTAAGGTGATCATGGAAAAGATTGCTTAGTTTTCGAGAGTCATGTTTTAACAACCACAGGATAAACCAATAGACCTTGAAACTGCTGATGTTACTGGCCCTGCTTCTTCTTCCTTTTCATATTACTATCATTCTCTCTGAAACATAGGACTCTGGCTACTAGCTTGCATTTTTCTCGGTCTTTCGCTGCCCTCGTCTCCTCCTCACAGATCATGTTGATGGTCTCGAATTCGGCGCGTAGAGTTCTTTTCCATGTCAAACATGCTCTTCGTCTCTTCCGTTTCCCCGGCGGGTTCCAGTCCAAGGCTTGGCGGGTGATGCTTGTCTGCTCCCGGCGTATGGTATGTCCAATACATCTCCACATGCTACTCCTGGTTGGTGTCGGTGATAGGCTCCTGCCCGGTTCTTCGCCAAAGTTCTTGGTTAGAGATGCGTTCAGGCCATGTAATGCGCACAATCTCATGGAGAAAGATGTCGATGAAGATCTGCAGTTTGTAGTTTAATTTCTTGGTGCACCTCTAGGTTTCCGTTCCGAAC
The DNA here is from genome assembly GCA_022496165.2 of Catalaphyllia jardinei. NCBI lineage: Eukaryota > Metazoa > Cnidaria > Anthozoa > Scleractinia > Caryophylliidae > Catalaphyllia > Catalaphyllia jardinei. Next base: position 13,662,011 of record CM042752.1, read on the forward strand.
AAAAGAAGTGATTTAACTTTCCTATTGAGTAGTCTCAGTTTCATGCAGCAACTAGGGTTTTTACTTCTCGCTTTGTTGATACTGGCCTTAACGTTTCCGTCTGTTCGTCCTGTCTTAGTCACATTACTGGTGAAGCGATCAACTTTCTCAGTGGCCTGGCCATTGGCCTGAACTTCAAATTTGTTTTTGACATTTGGTGTTGCTAGAAATGATTTTTTTTTGCGAAGAAACTTTTTTTTTATCATTTTATTATACTTACACTATATATACCTGCACTAGTCACAAGCCAAATATTACAATACGAAAACGCTAAGTAAGTGACAATACATAAAAGCAAAATACAAATATTTAACAATTATTCCATGAGCGCGCGTTGGATATGAGATGGTAAATAGCCAACGAGGCCCGTAGGGCCGAGTTGGCTATAACCATCTCATATCCAACAAGCGCGAATGGAATAATTGTTTTATTAAATTCGGTGCGGTTGTATGCTTGGAAATTAGAGCTAAATTTTACTAGTTTTTAATTTTACAAAACGACCGGAAGTTGACGTGGCAAAAACAACAGCAAGTGGGAAGTCACATGGCATGCGCGCCGTTTGTAAACTTTCGTTGAATGAAAATTTGAAAGCGAAGCCGTCGAGTCTGCTGAACGAAAATTACCATCATCTATAATTTAAGGAACGTCTGGCAAACGAAGGATATTCAACCTTGATCAGGAAGTTTGAAAAGCGTTCAAGTTTGAGTCATCGAGAAGAGTTTTAATTGTGCACTTGCTTCGGTTCAGCTCATCAAAATACTCAACTCCTTGATGGATTTTTCGCAAGAACAGAATTGTTGGCGTTAGCTGGCGTTGAATCTCTTGTCGCGGTCAGCCAAAAAGGAGACTGAGGTAAAACTAGGTCGCCCTCTGTAGTTTTGCGGCATTTTTGCTCTCTGCCCGTCCGAGATCACGGCTGTCGAACAGTTTGTTTCTTCATCTGTTCATTGGAAATTAGTTTCTGACCGTTTCTTATGGGCTCTATTAGGCCGGCAATGGTGCTTGTTTTTCTGAGGTCATTTGCAAATGATCTAATGCTTTGTTTGCCTCAGTAAAAGCGGGGTCAGAGATAATGGAAAACGGTTTGATGACCGGGTTCGAGCGAAGGAAACGATCAATGGCGGCTCTCAGATGGATTTCATTGAGGAACTTTTGTAAACTGACATTGTTCCATCTTTATTCCTCACAGACGAGCAAAAACTTTTCCGAAAAACATTCAGTTCCTCGTTTGACATTTCTTCTATCGGTTTAGAAAATTTGGTGCCACCAGGAGTAGCAAGCCATTCAGTAACATTAAGGTAAAAATTGTTGTTACGTAATCTTCATGAATGCGTAAAATCTCGATGTTCGTGTTTGAAATTTTACAGCTTTTACGGGAAACTTAACGAGTACGTACCACTAAATATTCTCATTCCTAACTTTATGGCTTTTTTGTTGTTACTTGGATGGGATTGTCCTTTAATTTCGTGTATTTCTTCTGTAGAAAGCTCACCGAATTTGTTTTATTTCATCCAATTTTTTGCCGACGGAACTTGGCTTCCCACATAAAAATTTATGCCAAGCCACATTTGCCGCATTAATTTCCATATAAGGTCAAACGTAGGTATAATCGCTGGTAACCGAGATAGAGTGAACCAATCAGAAAGCTAGAATTGCATTATCCGAGGTTGAGAATTTAATAAAACAATATATTGCTAGCAACACTACACTATCACTAACAATCCATTTTACATTACAATATTTTTTACATTTTAACGAATAAGCTGAAATTAACTAAATTGAAAATTCGTCCATTTCATTTAATTAAAATTTTTGCTTTAAAACCATTTACATTTGGATGAATCTGGTTTCTTTTAGATCTTTGCGACAAGAAGAAAGTAGTTAAGCAAGGGGCAAGATCTTGAAAGCACACCAACTATAACGTCTTGCAGAGTAAGATTAATTGTCTTCTGAGTACAAGAGAACCACAATTGTAATTTACTAGCTGCACTTGGTAATTGTGCCTTTTTGCTTATCAAAAGTGAATAATATTGTTTTGATTTCTTTTCCATTACATCAAAAACCTGATTATCAATAGTCAAAATGGGGGACGTAGTTGATGGAGTGGCAGTGATTATATTATTTTTTAAATAGTTTGGCACCGAATAGTGAGGTCCAATCCATACTAAAAAAATTGTTTTTCGAATCTTTTTCCCGATTACATCAAAGGACTCGTTATTGTTCAAGTTAAATAACAGATCACTTACATAAAAAAAATCGGAGTCGAAAGAATTTTTATAAAGGCTAGAAGAACCATTCACGAGAATTTCTTTATTGTTCCAAATTAAATTGTTCCAGTCCTTATTTGAGGCGAAGTTTTCACGAAAACCAGACCACCGCTGCAAAAGTTCAGTAGAGAACTGAGAATGAATTGAGAGATCTTTAACATCGAAATTACAGTTAAATAGGAAAAGTCCTCCATATTTCGCTAGAAGATGATGCAAATAGCTTTTCCAGGTTCCTCTATTTGAAGTAAAAATTCTCTTTAACCAAGCTAGCCTTAAAGATTTGATCATGCATTCAAGATCGACCATTTTTAAACCCCCATTCTCATAATAATTTACGGTTGACACTCTAGTAACCTTAACAGTACTTTTCCACAAAAATTTATAGAGAATTCGATTTAATTCTGTGACTACTACTTCTGGGGTAGGTATTAATGAATATAGTAATAGTAGTAGTAGGTTTATTGAATCTCCAGCCAGTGGCTCTTCCGATCTAATTTACAATAATTGAAAATCGAATAAAACTACCTATAAAAGTTACAATAATATAAAAAAATTAATAATTAACCTTTTCTAAAATTCTAATCAAAAAAAGTTACTACAGATTGTTATAAATTTCGCGCTTTACTGCGCGCTTGAAAACTGAGAGTGTTGCGTTATTTTTCATTTCTTCACTTATAAAATAATTCCATGCAAGCAGTGATTGCTCTATAACTAAAGGACCTCTGTGCTGTAGCTGTCCTACAAAAGGGTACAAGTTCAAGTTCAACTATTGTCCTTTCTTGGAGAAAACAACGTTCTCTCAGTTTTTCAATCCGGGTTCCGCAAGAAACATTCCACTGAGACTGCGGTTGTTTACCTGGTTGACCATATTTTAGAACACATGGACAAGCAACAGTTAACCGGAGCTGCCTTTATCGATTTAAAAAAGGCCTTCGATCTTGTTGATCACCATTGCCTACTTCATAAGCTAGAGCACTATGGTGTTAGAGGACGCAGTCTCACCTGGTTCAGAAATTATCTAACTATTCGTTCGCAGA
>CM042752.1:13675353-13682054 GCA_022496165.2 Catalaphyllia jardinei
AAAAGGATCGAAAACGACAAGGTGTTTACCTGTGAAAAACGGCTACGATATACAGTAGAAATTGAAGATATGCTCTCGCTTGCCATATGGTTTTGTTTATTTACGATCTCTGTGAAATTTTCTTGAATGTTAATTTTCATCTTTCTTATTTGTATTTTACTATGTTTTCAAATGCAGTTCAAAGGGCGAAAACGACGAAGAAGAAACCACGATTCGGCGCCATCCCAAGATTAAACATGCCAAGGAAAAGTCACGAATCTGCAACGCCGACACCAAGACCTGCTCGATCGGTTGTCAAGGAGCACGATCAACAACCCAAGGCATGTTACAAGTCGTTTGGTGAATAGTGCCAGCGAATCACTGTCTTAAAAACCCTGGAAGGGTGGAAATTTAAAACAATATCAAACAGACTTATTCTGAAAAAGACTTTTGAACCTTTCCTTCTCCCAGAAGTAGAAATAATGATCGATGACAGCCTGGCATACACTGTGAAAGCTTTTGGTTGTTTTCTTCCTGACGATCATCCCCTCTACGTTACCCACCGGCGTTCAGTCAGAAACATTTCAGTACGTGAAATTGTAAGAGAGCTGGAGTGCTATGAACTTTGCTGTGGAGTGGAAGCCAGTGAATGATCAAGTCAGCTGTTTCATCATGTAATTCCCATAAATGGACCCCCACTTCAGGCATGTGAGCAGGGTGAGCAGTTTCCCAACAAAGGTTTCTGGAGGTCAAAGGACTGCCATCTCATGTGCGAAAAAGAAGTTGGGGAAGGTACATGCCCACAATGTTTGGAGTACCTGGTTTCCTCACAAAAGACGATAAAAGCAAAAGAAAGGCGGCTCTCCAAACTTGCAAATGTCAAGGCACCAGTATCAAAAACTGATCCTGAAAGAATTAAACTGACATTACAAGAACAAAGACTGAAATGTGCCAAACATGAGCAAGAGCTAAATGAAATGCAGGCGGCAATTATCAAAAAAAGACATTGACGTAGACCCATGAACTTAGCAATGACTTCACCAAAATCCTCGACGAGGCTGATGACAAAATTACTCCTTTTATGAGCCTTTTCTGGCAGCAACAGAAGAAACTGTTCTCCAGGAGTCGTACTGGGGTGCGATACCATCCGATGATCATCAGGTTTTGTCTTTCACTTGCTGCTAAGTCACCTTCATGCTACGAAGAGCTTAGAAATAGTAAAATGTTGGTACTCCCAAGCCAGCGACGCCTGAAAGATTATCGAAATGCCATTCGGCCATAACGTGGATACCAAGAGGAAATTGTTCAGGAGTTGAACTCCTTAACTGACACTTTGATGTTCAAAGATATGTGGTTCTTTTGTTTGACGAGATGAAAGTCATGTCAAACCTTGTTTTGGACAAGGCAACAGGAGAACTGATTGATTTTACTGATCTTGGAGACTTGGAACTTAACTATGCTGTTTTGGAAAACGTCAATGAAATTGCAACACATGCCCTTGCCTTTCTGGTTCGTGGAGTTTGCACTGACCTCAAGTTCTGCCTTGCACATTTTGCCACAACTGGTGTTACTTCTGCGCAACTAATGCCCTTGTTTTGGGAAGCTGTTTGTAGTTTAGAAACTAGTTGCAATCTGTGGGTCATTGCTGCCACATCTGATGGTGCGTCACCAAATAGGAGGTTTTACCGCCTTCACAAACCCCTTGATGGAGATGCAGGAGTAGTATAGGGAAATAGGATCACGGGGACACCCAAATATTAAAAGGCTCGGGGGTGAGGGAGGTTAAATTGCTTTAGACGGAGAGGGAGCTGGTTACGGGGACAGCCAAATATTAAAAGGCTAGGGGCGGATGAGAGGGAGCTGGCTACGAGGACAGCCAAATATTAAAAGGCTCGGGTGGATGAGAGGTTAAATTGCCTTGAGTTTGAAAAAAACATCGATAGTCTTATCTCTTAAAAATATATGTATAGAGAGAGTATAAATGGAAGCTTATTTAAAGACGCCTGAAATGCAAAAACTCAAGAGAGAAAATCATAAAGAATACAGAAAGAGATATGACCACTATAAACTGCGCAACACATCTTGGTATTGTGATATATGCAACAATGGAAAGGACTATAAATTAGGGGGTAAATGGTCGCATTTAGGAACAAAGAAGCATGAGCGCAATTTATTTAACAAACATGAGCTTATTCAGTTTGATTGAAAAATAATATTTAAAAAAGTTTCAAAACTTAAAAAAAAATCGATACCTATTAATATATTAGGAAATGATTAAATCACAGAAAAAAGTAATAGAATCATTTGATAAAAATATATATAGGAAATATATTTTAAACCGTCCTTTAAAAAAAGTAATTGTTTTACCAAAGATAAAAATGGGTGGAACAATAAATAGACCAAAGAGTAGTCCAAAGAGTAGACTACCAGAACCATTAAAACCAACACCATATGTTCCACCCAAACCAATACCAAAACCAAGAAAACCAAAACAAATAGCAATTCCAAGAAATAATAATATTCCAAGAGAGATAAGACCAGATATAAGGGATTTTATAGAAGAAATAACTCAATATTATAGACCTGAATTTATAAGATCATTTCAAAAAGGTTTAAATAAGGCAAAGAATCTCCTAAAGTTAGTGCAAAAGAGAGATGTAGCAATGGGGGGTTATACTAAATCTTATGATATTACTATTGTTGATAAAAAAGATCTGCTGATGCAATTAAATAATACTACTCCCTATGTTCAGAGGATTTTAGATAGTGATTTAGCAGAATTAAAAGGTTTAAAGGTTACAATAAGATTGAGAGTTAACATGAAAAAAGAGACAAAAGATAATAATGGAAATACAATTTCTGTATACAGAGATCCTACATTTCCAAATAGAACACCATTTGTTTTAACAAGTATTAGTGATACTGAGAGTAAGATAGATAAGGCATCAGAAGAAATATATAATATAATAGCGGGTTGGTTATCAGAGGGGTCGGGTTGGGTGGTAGATGGAATATTAGAACATTATGTAAATGTTGTTAAGTATACACCCCTGAGTGGCGGCTCATATATTGATCTACCACAGTTTTTAAAAAATTCTAAAAAAGGTTTAATTAATCTCAAGAATAGTGATGATATGTGCATAGTATGGAATCTTATTAGATATTTATACCCCAGAAAGACGCATCCAGAAAGAATAACCCAGGAGGATAGACAAATTTTAAAAGGGTATGATATAAAGGGAATAGAATTTCCTGTAACTAAGTCAGGGGTTAACAAATTAGAAGATATTTTTGGTGTTAATATATTTTGTTATTTCTTAGATGGTCTTGCAATATATCCAATGTGGAAAGGTGGAGATAAATATAATAGGACTGTTGACATGTTAATGATTACAGATGGAGAGAAATCACATTTTGTTTTAATAAAAAGTTTAAATTCATTATTGTTTAATAATACAAAAATTCACCATAAAAAATATTTTTGTAGACATTGTTTCTATGGTTTACTATCGGAGAGAGCTCTAGAGATGCATACAGAGAGATGCAAGAAAATAGGAGATAATACACTAGATAAATATCCGGAGCCTATAAAAATAGATGGAAAAGAAGTACCACAACAGTTATTTTTTAAAAATTATGATAGGCAATTACCAGTACCATTTATAATCTATGCTGATTTTGAATCAATTATTGAAAGGATATCATCAGCATCTCAGAGTGAGGATAAGGCTTATACAGAAAAGACTGCACAAAATACAGCATGTAGTTATGGTTATCATGTTGTTTGCTACAGTGATAAACAGTATAGTAAACCATATGTTGAATATAGAGGAGAGGGTGCAGCAGTGAGATTTATAAGAGATATGTTAAGAGAAGAAAAAGAGTGCATAAAGACAATACGGGAGAAATTTAATAAACCATTAACAATGTCAGAGAGAGATGAGGAGAATTTTAGAAAGGCAAAATCATGCCATATTTGCGAGAGGGAGTATACAGTAGATGACCAACCTGTTAGGGATCATTGCCATATAACTGGGGAGTATAGAGGTTCAGCTCATAATATATGTAACCTTAATTATAAAATAGATCTATCTAACTTTCATATACCTGTAGTATTTCATAATCTAAAAGGTTATGATAGTCACTTAATAATAAAAGAATTAGGTGATATATAAAAAGAGGAGAATGAAAAGATAAAGGTGATTAATGAGGGTATTGATAAACAGAATAAGAAAATAGATGAATATAATGATAACCTCTATAAGAAGGATGCTCAATTCTATAAAGAGATCCCCATGCTTTTGAAGAGGTTAAAAAGAAACATAGAAAGAAAAGATCAAACTTAGATGTTTCTATTATAGCAACTAATAGCGAAAAATATGTCATTTCCAATCGGAAGACATTTAAGATTTATTGATAGTTACCAATTTTTAGCTTCTTCACTCGATGAGTTAGCTAAATCACAAAATAGGGATAAAATGGTGTACATGCGAGAATACTTCCTAGATGATAGAGAATTTAGTCTAATGTTGAAAAAAGGTGTTTACCCATATAGTTACATGGTTCCATTTGAGAGGTTTAATGAAACCTCATTACCTGATAAATCAAAATTCTATAATGATTTAAATGAGAAGGAAATAGGAGAAGGAGATTATGAGCATGCAAAAGAAGTATGGAATGTATTTAAAATTAAAAATATGGGCGAGTATCAAGATCTATATTTAAAAGGTGATGTGTTGCTACTAACTGATATTTTTGAAAACTTTCGGGAGACAAGTCTTAATGGGAGGTATAAACTTGATCCTGCTCACTATTATACTTTACCTGGAATGGCATGGGATGCAGCATTAAAAATGAGTGGTATTAAATTCGACTTAATATATGATGCAGAAATACATCAATTTATAGAAGCGGGTAAGCCTGGTAGTATGAGTTTTATATCACATAGACATGCTGCTGCAAATAACAAATATATAGATGGTTATAAGGAGGATTGTGATACAAATTATTTAGTGTATTTAGATGCAAATAATCTCTATGGGTGGGCAATGATTCACCCAATGCCCTATGCAGACTTCCAATGGGTAAAAGATCCACCGCGATATAGCATGATGCCAAAAGTTGAGGGGAAAGGTAGATTTTATGAAGTAGATCTAGAATATCCTCAACATTTACATGATCTACATAATGAGTATCCGTGTGCTCCCCAAAAGATGCGGATAGGAGAAGGAATGTTATCTGACTATTGTAAAGACATAAAGAATAAATATAGATTACCAAACTCAACAGTTGAAAAATTAGTAACTACACTCTATGATAAGGAAAAATATATTATTCATGAGAGAAACTTAGATTTATATATCAAATTAGGCCTTAAGTTAAAGAGGGTGCATAGGGTTTTAGAATTTAGTGAGCGATTATGGATGGAAGATTTTATTCAATATAACACTGATATGAGAAAGAAGGCAAAGACTAAATTTGAGAAAGACTACTACAAACTTATGAATAATTCTGTTTTTGGAAAGACAATGGAAAATGTCAGAAAGAGATGTAATGTTGAATTGGTGTCAGACCCTGACAAATTTTTAAAGCTAACCAAAAGCCCATACTATAATGGCTGTAACATATTTTCAGAAAACTTAGTCTCAGTTAACATGAAGAAAAAAGAGGTATTACTTAATAAACCAATATATGTTGGAGTTAGTGTTTTAGATATTAGTAAAATCTGTATGTATGATTTCCACTATAATTTTATTAAGAGGGAATATGGTGATGGGGCAAAACTACTATTTACTGATACAGATTCATTATTATATGACATAAAGACTGAAGATATATATAGAGATCTCGATAAACATAGGGATATGCTTGATAATGGTTTGATTACCCATTCTGACTTCAAAAATACTTTAGATAATAAATTAATAATGTATCATGGAATGAATACTATGAGATCTAATCTTCATGACATTTATTTTTACCGGTTAAATAAAAAGAGCCTATCTTGTTATGATGATAAGAGATATATATGGGATGATGGGCATAGTAGTTATGCATATGGTCATTACAAAATTTAGGATAAATCTTTTAAATATTTTATATCTATCCAACTGTTGAATTTTCTGGGTAACCTTTCCATTTGACTAAAGCTTTGTAACCTTTTTTTCTAATGACTTTTTCTATTCTGAAAACAGTTTGATCTGTCTTTTGCAGCTCTTCTGTGTAAAAAGATCCTTTTATTTCTTCACCCTCTAAATCTTTTATTTTGTAAGTTATAGGAATTGTGGGCAAAATTCTGTCTATAACGAATACTTCTTCTGTCCAATTTGGGGTGTATCCTTTATCGAAAGTTTTTCTTTTATATTTACTTATACGAACAGTATCGCCCACTTTAAATATAGGTCTACTATCTATTTTGCTATCGACATTAATTTTTAAATAAACTTTTCCATAGTTTTGTTTTTTTCTAGCTTCATTTGGAGTCATACCTATGCTTCTATTTTTACTATTATTGTAAGAAGAGAGTATTTCATCCAAAATATCAATGTAAACAGTATTATTTCTGATTGTAAACATCTTAAAGATGAAACAACAAACACATGATAAATTAAATGTTTGGAGAACTCGGAAAAAATCCGAGCCCCAGATGGGATTTGAACCCACGACCCTCAGTGATCTAGTCGGATGCTCTAACCACTGAGCTACTGGAGACTCCATGGCGA
>CM042752.1:13687791-13704537 GCA_022496165.2 Catalaphyllia jardinei
ACTAGAGATAAAGTTTTTTTTATTTCAAAGTATTTCAACATGCGCGAAAGCCGGCCTTTGGCCCCACCTTTGCCCACTTTGACGACCACGAAAAAAAGCTATTTGACGTTATCTATTAGCTATACAAAATGAATTAATTTCATTGGTTGCTATGCGTAGCAACGAATTGTGATTGGTCCAGGAAAATCACACCACTGTCAAACCTGGCCCGAGCAGCTCGAGCGTCTCTCCTCGTGGAATGAAAGCTTACAGCGAAATCAGGGGGGGATTAAATAGTATCCCAGAATGCAGTGTAATTTGAAGCTCGTCACGCTGTTCAACATGGCGTATTTTTAGCGAAGGAGGACGAATTTTTGAAGTCGTGTGGTTTTCGTTAACAAGGGAAGAAAAGGTAAGACATCATGCATTTTAATTACTTATTGTTTCTTTGTATAATCTAACCCATTGAATAGTTCAGAGCGTTCTATTAACAGGCTTAATTTTACTATTGAAAAGGCCAATCTTATGACAAAGCAACCATTGACCCGTGACAAGGGCAGGAATATTGAGTTTATGTAAATAACGAGTCGGTTCCTCTGCGTATTTTGTTCGGAGTTTGAATAATTAGATGTAGAATAGTAATTTGACGAAGAAGAACCCAGAAGAACCCACGATTAGATCATGTTTTAGAGCTTCAAACTTGGCTAAATTTTCACACATTCGTTTGCCACGTAGTTAGAGAGTGCCTGTGCAGAAATAGGTTTCGGTCTTGGAAAGCATCACGGAAAGCGCCGTCCGTTGACTTATATTGCTCCGAATGTTGATCTAAATGGCTGTGCTGTTTAGAATGCGAAGTTTTATGGGTTTAATGCGTGCAGCTACAAGAAGTTGGTCAATTTTATGCACAGACACTTTCATGATTTATTTCAGCTTCATGAATCTATCATCCTCGTGGAAAAGAAGCCACATAGCTACTGGCTCGACGCCCAATAAACCATCAGAAAAGAGACACAGGAATGGGAATCGTGGAGCCAGAAAACCTCTGGATTTTTCGTCTGAAAATGTTGAAAATTCAGAGCAGACAGTTAATGTAAAATCTCCCTTTCGTGATCCATGATACAAGGTGACTGTACAAGTGTTATTGTCTTCAATTCAAAACCAACAACCAGTATTAGAAAATCAATATAATTTGCTTTTGCCGCTGCATTGTTTTTTGTTTCCCTGTACAACAAATTAGATAGTTTTTATGCAAAGTATTTAAATTTAGCTTAGGAATACACTTGCACACATAATCATACATATTACTATTTTTCATATCTTAACTGGGATAATCCAAATATTTTAAAGTAATTTTCTCATATTAAATTTTTAAACTGCTTTTTGTCCAAAAGGTGATCAGCTCTGGTATTCAGAAATCGCCAAATCGAAAATCCCTCAACTCCATTATCAAGTCTCCTGTTTGGATACATAACTGGTCATATGAAGAGGAAAGGGCACTTGTTGAGTTCATTGGTCTGGCCAAGATGGATCCAAAATATGGAATTGTACCCACAATACAGTGGCCAGCCTTCAGAGCAAATCACCATTTCTGGAGAGACACTGCTCTTCACATCTGGGAAAACCCATCATCAAGTGTGGTTCTGACAAGTGAGTGTAATGACTGATCAAAGATACTTGTGATGTTGTTTATTGTATTCTCTATAATGTACATGTATGAATAATGTAATAATAATAATAATAATAATAATGTATGAATGTGTGCATATTGCAAGATTCAATGACATATAATAGGAAAGATGAAAAAAACAATGAAAAAATAGACCTTAAAAATCGTTGGGAATTAATTATATAATAATAATAATCATAATCATAATAATAATAATAATAGTAATAATGTTTTATTGAGCTCTTTTTTTCTGTGAGCTTGAGAGGGTTTGTGGTACTATAATATTATTTAATACAATATGTAGGTTGTGCACTAAAAGCTCTCATTGATGTTTTAAATGTTGAATTTTCCAGATACCAGGATATGAGCTAGAGTGTTTAACTGCCTCAAGGTGAAGTTTCCCACCTCAGACTCTGCCGAGGAATCGTTCTTTTCTCCCAGCAAGGAATCAAACAACCATCCACCAGATAAATCCATCGACCAGTTGTCAACCTGCCACCTAACCCACATCAAGCAGTTAATGACTGGCCCCAGTTGAAAACTCACTGTTTCTGTGCGAGGCCAGTCTTGAAATGTTTGTTACACCTCCCAACTCAAAATTAGGAAAAAAAACTGTGAAAAAGGGTGTGCCTGACACTAGCCAGGGTTTTGAGAAGCACAACCTGATCATTTGATAGTCGAAAGTTCAAGTTATTGTTTCCCAAGGGAGATTTGTTTGCCCTAGGGATTTAGTGAGTTGTCACCCATGATGAGTGACACCTCCAATCGGAAAACAGATTTGATTTGGGAGGTGTAAATTTAATATTTTATTTTTAAATAACAATACATCAGAAATAGCAAACCCGAGGATGGGACCTCTGAGTAGATGTGGGTAAACTGGTTTATTCCTATAGAATCAATATTCCCTACACGGGATCCAAAATTTGTATCAAAATTCACAAATTTGGCAAATGAGTTTCTTACATCTCAATCATTTACAGCTCAAGTGAGTGGTAAAATTGAAAGTCTTAAAAAGATAAAAGATCTGACAACAATCAAGCCCCTCCTCTGGGTTTGAAACTGAAGGGCACATTTATCAGTTGTGGTACAGTTCTGTATGTACTAAATAAAATGACTCTGAAATGTCCCATTTTGATGTATTAACTGTTAGAGAATTGTTGAAACAGGATACAGGGTAATCAACAACAAACATTTAGTTTAGCAAAGAGATATAGGTTTTATCAAAAATACTTGAAAACGATAATAAGAAGTAATTTATATGAATTGTTCTCTATTAACAGACAAAAATGTTAATGGTTAAAATACTGGCACTCTTCATGATACCAACCATCCTCGATGTCCCAGAAGAAAATACGTCAAATTTTCCTCATATTATACTAGTCATGAATTGACACAGTCATTGTAGCCGGCTATAAACAAAACACTTCAGTTGAACAATTATTCACAGAAGGTGAATGTTGTTCATTGATCTAGGCACAAAGTTGAGAGTATATCGCCATTACTGAATGACACAACTATTATTGAATGACCCCATGGAAAATGACTGTTCTTGGAGTATAATAACTGGCATGATTGTCAGAGCAACTACTGGTCATTTCATTTCATTTTTTTTCTTTAGAATCGTGTGATGGCAATTTTGAAAATTAGCGGTTCACTTTTTAGGGTGATTATAGCAACATCTTTGTTAGCCCTTGACATATGACGGGGGCATAAAATCCATAAAATCGAGTAAAAATAAATCGGCAAGTAATGCGTAATTCCAGAAATATATCCATACCTCCCCCATGGAAGGGATTTTTCAAAGACTGCCCTACCCCTCTGGAAATTTCAATTGAGCTTAATACATTTCTTTAAACTTCTTGGCCTTACAGAACCCCCCAGGAAATTCCAATCCCTTCTGTGGTGGAATCTCGATATTTTCTGGAACTGCACAATAAAATATATCCAGTGCACTGCATGCAACAGTTAATAATGCTAATTAAAACTCCTACTCTAAATTGCTGTTGTAATGATTGCTTTGATCATCTTACCCCCACAGTCCCCGTTTAACAATATTAATGCAGGCATCAAAACAAAATTTAATCTGCCACATAATCCACTCTCTTTTTACATAGAGCAAGGACACTGTCTTGATTTCACTGGCATTCATAGCTCTCAGTTTAGGAATTTTCCTAACATCACAGTAACCAATGATATCCCATTCATTGTTAAAATAAACCTCGAATTTGATCGCATTTTTGTCCTGGATATTGTCTGGTTCGAACTCAACACGTACAGTAATAGCTTGGTTGTGCCTTTTGGCATTGTCACACTTCAGTAATGCCTGCTGGTAATGTTCCTGGAAGAATGAACCCTTTACTTTAAAATTTTCCGCATGTAAATCATCGTTCGATTCACAGTCCTGATCATCCTCCTCCTCATGAATAACAGCTGCCGACGGATTTCGGCGGAGCACTTCATAATCCCATATCAAAGCCCCAGTCGATTCTTCACTGTTTTCAGTAGGATCAATAAACTACAGAAAACAATTGATTGAAGCGAAAAGTTAGTTCTCATTAAGACTATTCCAAACCGTAAACATGACAAAATGTTGGTTCAAAATTCTACTCTTTGGTGATAAAATTGAAACTAATAAAACAGCAAGTCGATACTCACAGTGACGTCGCTACTGGCATTTTATGGGGATTAAGACTGGACTCAGTAATCCATCGAAGAGCGCATAAGTTGCGTCACCTTCAACAAACTTCGACACAAGGCAAACACGTCGTTGGGACATACTCGAGATAACTCCAATGAATCTCCTTGCAACACAGGAGAAACCTTTCAAATTAACACCAAATTCTTCTGCTGATACGCAGTGGACGTAAATCAGTCTGGTTATTTGAAAAGCAGAGCATTTTGCGTCATAACACGTTATGAAGTTGTCCGCCATCTTTCACGGTACGCTTGGTCTGCGCTCTCAGAGATACTGATAACGTCACTTCAAATTTTGATAATATAGTTGAAAACGCAAAGGACTCTGGGATACTATTTAATCCCCCCCTGCAGCGAAATCAGAATTTAGCTGCCAAATCTACAAATTTTAAGGAAAATGCTGGAAAAATGAAGTCAATTTTTGTCATCAGAGCAGCCCTGTGAGCCGAAAAGCTTGGACGTTGCGTTAAATATTGCAGGAGCTGAGAAAATACCCTCGGAAAACTTGTGGTTGCGGTAAACCTAGAAACCAGTTGATTCGAGGTTTGAATCAGGGGAGCATTTGTCACGGTGGAAATTTTTGTCTTCTGTGGTTGGTGATTCTTAAATTTTAGCCGTGATTCAGTTGGCCGTGAGCTGTGGTTAGCTATACTTAGTTCGCTGCTGTGCCCTGAAATGGACTGGAATACTCGCATCGCCGGGAAAGCAAGGTTATGTTTTGATTTTAACTGATTTTAAAAGTGATGTTTTGATGTTTCATTCCTGACATCAATCAGTGTGTCAACTGGGAAAAGTTAAATTTTTTAAATAAGTTAATCTCAGAAACATTTGTCTATAGGATTTGTTAACTTCGAGATAAAGCAATGGTTCTCGGCCCACCAACACTAATTTTGTGCTTGGTTTAGTCTTCTCGACTGCCGACTGAGACTGCTGAGTATTTTTTTGAAGGACGTGTGGCAGTTAAGATAAAATCAATTTTGTAAATGTGCAATGCAAATATTTTAAAAAAATTGGTTTACTTTGAACGATCTCCAAGCTGGAGAATATCTGTATTAAATGGATGAATGATCTGTTCTGAAAAGCTTTCCAATTCATAGCCTTATTCTAGGTTTTCGCCAGTCATGTGATGAAAACTAAAAATCGTAACCATTTAATGAATAAAGTCAAGAATCTGAGATAAGATAGATAAGATAAGATAGATAAGATAGATGAGTGATTTATTAACTTCGCCAAGAATCAGGTCTTTGCTGATTTTCATTCGCGCGCTATTTGCAGGTGTGTCACCCAAATTTATAGAGCTTTATATGCCATATGTTTGTGCCCTTCTGAGGGGCACAAATATGGCGGTCGTACAGTAACAGAAACATCTGTCACTGAGTTTTGCTGTTGAAATGAAAAATTATGGCTCTAGAGATCCGACACGTTGAAATAAATGCTTCTTCTAGTGCAAACACTGTTTAGTTTGCAAAAACTAAAGTGATAACTAATCTTTTGACCTACGCGACAGCCTTCTTGGGCCACCATTTTTATGTCACGCAACGCAAAAGCTTGGAAAATCAAAGGTGCTCTATTACTAAAGGAAAACCCTGTCGAGCTAAAACGTTGTGAAACATCAAGTTTCTATAGGGTCTTTTATCTGGTATAACTAAAACCTCTGAAAGGAAAGGTCATTTTTAATTTTGGAATATGGTTACGTCACATGAAGACCGAGAATAGTGATCTCTTTGTAACACTTGGGTTTTGTCATTGTGTATAACACTTGAAAATCCAAACCTGTTGTAAAACTGAAGAAGCAGAAACTCGTTAACCAAACATTTTCGTATGGAAACCAATTTGTTTTCTTCGATCGCTACACGGATGTTTGCGCTAGCGTACTTGGCACAAACTTCTGCACCACTGACAGTCTTCAGATGTGCCGTTGCTAACTTTATTTTAACATGATCTAAAACTGTCAGATTTTCAAACTGCCCAAAATAACAGCCTCAAAAGTGAAGTATGATCCTCGCAGTAAATTTTCCAATTTAAGCAATTGGAAAGAAGAAGCCTGAAAAAAATCAGGGCTTCAACGGGAAGCCCTCATTTTTTTCAGGCTAACTGCAGTTCAAATATGAATCATTTCATATACACTTTACATCAAAACAAAAATTGAGGAAATTCCTACCTGTCTGCAGGTCATCGACTACTTTCAAATCAATGGTAGCGTTTGTACGCTTTTCGTACTCGCAGAGCCAGTGGCAACTGTAGTTCCCCTCGTCACTTTCCGTTACATCAAAAATAGAGAGGATGAATTCTTTCTGGCATTTGGTGTTCGTGTCTTTCAATATATACTTATACTTTTTATCACTTATAGGCAAGGGTTCGGGTTTGTCGTTAAACTCCCAAAGCAGCGTTTCTGGACAAATATCATCATAGTCAATCCAGCATGACAGGCTGACGTTAGAAGATTTGGGCGTACGAATCTCCAATGAGTGACTTGCTACGCCTTTTGCTGGTGGACCTGTGTTAAAATGCGTAAAAAAGAGTTTTTAATGAATACCTAGATCAGCTATCTAAAACATAACAACGACTCCTTAAAAAGGGTTTAATATGCTTTGAATAAAATCGCATCACCTCCCCCCCCTCAGGATCAGTGATCAAATCGTGCCATTTTTCCAACATGGAAATGACGGCGGTAGGTCACCCTTATAGGCGGTTAAATAAACCCAGTTAGTGTTTAGTTTAGAGACCCAGTCAGGGTATAATAGCAAGAAACATAGTTAACTACTTTTGCAAGGAATAAATAGTTTTACTTACATTTATAGATCATCTGTATGTTATAAGACGCGCTGCTTGGAATACTATTTCTTGCACTGCATTTGTAGTCGCCTTCCAGTTTTTCATGTCCCGGCGGAAGATGAAGTGTGCTCCGGAGAGTTTTCTCTCCATCCTTCTGTTTCTCGTCCTCTGAGTGATAAATACCTTCTGTTCCGTTTGTGATTAGTTCTCCATCCTTGTACCAATGGACCTCGTGAGGAAGGGGCCATCCCGAGAAATAGCATGCCAGTTCCACTGGTTTGCCTTCAATTATTTCATTCGGCGTGCTTGTGCCGGATCTTATTTCCAGGGCAACTAAGTGATAAGAAATTGATGCATGATTAAGTAATAACCTTTGACTGAATATGAACAAAATATGTTGAGAAGGATATTATACGGTAGATCTTATATCGTAGGTCGCGATCTCTTCTTTCGCTTTCTTTCTGTATATACCAGCTGTAACAAGTGAGCGCTTATGTAATTTGGTAGGCACACTCAATTTTCTCGGATTATGTTAACTCACGAAATGGCTGCTCAAGTTGATTTAATTTTACATTGTTTTGTTAACAAAAACTCCTTTTTACAAAAATGTGTCATCTGTCATTTTTTTTGGTTTTGGCCACAGGACAAACCGGACTGCAATCTGCAAATCATCCGGCATTTATCTTGGGATCGAGCAGAAGTATTGTGCGCTACTGATGGGTACGTGATATCAACTCAGTCTTGGCATTCTATCAAAATAACTGTGATACTTATGTTATAATCATGGCTAATATAGGTGGTAGACGAAGTGCGAAAAACCTCTTGTTTGTTTGTTTTTTGTAAATTAACCTATGGTCTTACCTTTTTGCAGTTCAGGACGTTCCCTATCAATCAACGGTGGGGCGCCTGTTTGGTGAAAAGAATTCATGATGGGTAAGGTATCGCCGTATACCTTATTAAAACAGAGTAACTCGTTTGGGAGGAAAAACTCGGTTAAGAATTATTAGAAAACATTGCTTTCAGACACTTCCTCGAGGTAATAGAAAAGTGTGTGAAAAGCAAACAGTAGCACTTTTATCGACGAAAGCATAAGCATAGGCATAAGCATAAAAGAAACTTATGCGCTGGCGGAGGCGGCCCCGGGTATAAGTATTAACATGAGTCATTATGTCCGGCTCTTATGTCCAGTGGGGCATAAGCATAAACATACGCGAAAGGTTTTCAACCAATCAGCAAGCACTTTACACTTATGGCAACCATGTCCTTACCTCAAGAAGAAGAACGCTGATGGTTTAGACGCCGCGGTCCCTACTAACGCAAAAGCTTCTTTTACTTATTTTTCTGTTGCAAGTGAGGACCGGACTTTAATTTTCGTAAAGTTAGGTCAAGATTTTCATGCTAACAATAAAGAAATTATACTTGAGTTTAAGATCTTGTAATCAATTCGATAAAAAAACTACCAGACGTTTGATAATTAGCACCCCCTCCTTATTTTGGGTAAAAAAAGAAGATATGGCAGAAGGGAGAAAAGCCAGCTGGCAAGTAAATAAAAAAAACCAACCTCCTTAACTCAAGGTCTGGGTCCGCCACTGCTTTCACACAGTCGTTTTGCTTTACATCAAAATTATACTCCGGAGGAAACATAACCCACTATCAGACACGTTCGGGCTATTGCCTAACTGACAGCGGGAAAATACTTTGACAAGTTAGCTCTTTAGTGAAGGCTGCTATCAAATCCAACATTACAGTGTTCAAACTTGCATGTCGTAGTAGACCAGCGAATGATTGACAGGGCAGCGTAATAAGACTGATAAGTTGGTTTAGCCCTTTTACAAATCAGCGGATACAATTTTCGCAATAGTTTATGCTGAGAAAAACAGATGTGTCACTTCTGAACTGAAGTGATGACGATACTAATAATAGAGCTGAACACATCCATAACTTTCATTTTCTCAACCACCCACAAATAATCGAAATATTTTGGATCAATTGCTCATGTGTATGTCGGCGTATTTGACCTAATTTCTAACGCAAATTGCTTCGCATCCGCGTAAATATTGAAATATTCCATACTCCTTTACAATTATAGACCAGACTTGATTTTCAAACTAAATTCCTCTTAATACGTACCTCTTAAATTCAAGGCTATCACACTAAATACTTCGAATATTTAGGTACTCAGTGGCCAGGACGTTTTAAAAAAATCAAAATAAGTGTCACAGGTAAGGCGATCTTCAAGACTAACGATTCCGAAATTGAAATGACAAAAATGCCTTCAGTTCAAAGATATTTGATTTGATTCTTACATAAACAAGAATGCAGATGGCCTTTGCGACAGCTTTGCCGGGATTTAGCGATCTTGGAGATCCAGTGACTCCTACATTTTTTCCAGAAATATATTTTATTTACAATTATCTTGTCCAAAAATGAACAAAAAAAAAAACAATGTGGGAAGTTTAAAATAACTCAAGATTGCTGTCCACGGGACATCGAATCTTGCCTCTTGCGGCTGCAAGGCGCGTGAAACTACAGTATAGCAGACAGAGAACATTTCACTTCAAAGATCTAATTGCAGTATATTTAGGCTTTTAGACACTGACCTTAATCACTATTATAACATAGCTGGCAGAGCCACACAATCAAATTCAGTAACGTACGCGTGCTCCAAATCTCGATGGAGCACTCTCGCGCTGATGGCGTGAGCAAATCGCTTTGCCAGAAATTTTTTTTTTTCGCGCGAGCGGCCATTGTTAGCGTGGGGAAAAATATTCAGATATTTCGCGACAATAATGGGTAGAAACAGAGACTCCAACCACCAGTCCCAAAACGAAGACAATTTCCGACCTTTTCTCTTGGGCTAGAGTTCTTAAATGAGGCAGAAAAAGAGAAAAACAACGGAACAGGAGACTCGGCATCGGCGCCATCACGATTTGCTTCACTGTTCGAGGGTGAAATGCAATTTTGACAGAAAGACACTCTGGTAAAACCAAACAAGTTACAAACTGGTCTGTTTCATCCTTCAAAGGTAAGTTAAATTTTTCCGTTTTGAAATTGTTAAATATGAAACTCGAGCTTTCAAAAGAGAGATTGAAATAAAACCAATTCCTATTTTGTTTATTTCGCTTACCGCGAACAATCACTTCTGATATTGTTGTCGGTTATTCGCGTCGGATTTTATGCACAATTCCACCGGCTATGTTATAAAACAATTGGTTCATGCTTTTAGCTGTGCACTATCGAGTTATGGAGCACTTGGGAAGTTTGGAGAGCACTCAAGAAGCTAGAGTTGCCCTCGGCTACGCCTCGGGCAACTCTTACGCTTCAATCGTGCTCTCCAAACTTCCCGCGTGCTCCATAACTCGATAGCGCACGCTAAAGCATGAACCAATTGTTAAACAAAGCCCGATTTTTTCAGTGTTCTTCTGGGCATGTTCTCTCCAAAACGAAGTCAGCGACCCCCCTTTCTTCACATTTCTGAAAAAACTAACTCATCATCTTATAGTGGCAAAAATCTCAGAAAAATATCAATGTTGGAACTTTTTCGCGGTAATGTCCTAAATTAAGAGAGTTAAATTATAACTAAATTGATCCTGATAGACTGAAATTACTACGTGCACGTACCTTGGATCATGACAAGTGACAAAGAAAACACAATACATTTTGCCAAACAAATTTGTTGTTGATTCTTTACACCGTCCATCTCAGCCAAGCTGCAAACTGCAAACTCTCTCAGCTCCGTTGATCCCGCTTTTATTAATTGACGCACGCCCCCGGTTAATAGCAAGAGTGTAGATGTGGGCGTTAATTGGAACTACCACAGCACGCGATACACCGGAAGTGCTTAGAAAAATGTTTTTGTTCTATCAGTTTGCATGCAGCTTTCCTACTTTGTACTTGCTTTGAAAAATAACAAAGAAACCTATTTGTCTTACGCTAATTTACGATGGAATTGTGATTACACGATAGCCGAGCAATGTAGGGTAGTATGAGGGTTTCAGTGGTAGACTGAGAAAAAGGAAATAATACAAGGAAATATTTTCTGAGAATTCTCATACTGACATGACAATTTCGACTTCTTGCCAATAAAATGTTCTTTTGTTTGATTGCTTTGTTTTATTATCATCTCCCTCCTCCCCTCCCCCCCCCAAAAAAAAAAAAAAAAAACGAAAAGAGATAAACTACAAAATTTTATGTCCGTACATGTTTTATGTCTGATTACGTCTGTATTTTATGTCTGATCATGTCTGTCTTATTTCATCTGATTATGTTGACAAATATTTTGCTAGAAAGTTCGTCGTTCCGGCGGTGACACAATGCCGCATAGAGCCAAAAGCAGCATCTTTTTCTTAATATCCCGATTGCTGGGATTTTTAGTAAGACCGAAAATGACTTATTAAAAAAGGTCCCGTGGTTGTTGGCTAATAAGCATCGAAGTGAGCCTACACAATGGTTCCATTAAAGCCCTCCTCAACTTAGCACGCCAGCCATGTACGTGCAGCAACGGCTTGTCACGTGCTCCAGTCACGATTAGCCACGCACTCTGAAATCGTCGTGTTGTGCTTATACTTGTTGTCTTCCAGCCTTTTCAGACGCAGGAAGCTCGGTGAGCACCCCACGCCATTTTTCTGGGAGTACCTCTGTGCAGTGGGGTTTCGACTTGGTATTGTTTATTCATATTCACTTCCGTACACAATCAGCAACTAAGGCGACACACATTTTCCTGATATCTGTGGTTTGTTCTGGAGTTTATTCTGTTGTTCTTTGAATCTTTTACTGATTACTCTAGAATTGACGACTTAACAAGATGACCATGACTGAGAAAAATCTAGATGGGTTACGAACGCCATTTTTTCAAGATACGCCTTCTATGAAGTAGCTTGTTTAATCCAGCGAGCTCGGCGTTTTTAATGTTACGACATTCCGACTTTCAGTTTACAGTCGCTTTGAAGTTTTAGGTCAGATCACCAAACTCTGTTTAAAAAGTAAAGAAAACGGTTTCGTTTATTCATTTTAACATCAAACGCACTGCAGCTTGGTAATCTCGAGTCATAAGCTCATAATATCCCTCTTATCTTTTAACATCTTTCAACTTTCAAGTTTTTTGCCACATAACAAATTATGCGGGTAAGTGCGGCTTAGCACCCAGCAGGTATAGGTTTAACTTGCCTGAAATTTTATAGTCTCCTGCCCTTCAACTTTCAAGTTGTTTGCCAGTTAACCAATTGTGTGGGTGAGTGCTTACAACCCCAGGAAGTACAAGGGTTTTAACAAAACTCCAAATCACATTTTTGAAGACAAGTAGATTTAAATATTTCCCGTTTGTTCTCATTAGCTCGTTCTCGGAGTTTTGGCGGTTTGAGGAAATCCTCTTTTTGTAGACCCGCTCGAGTAAGACCTCAAGTTAGAAAACTCTAAATTATACTGATAGCAAGCATCGTAGGGGCTAAAATCAAAATACGACAAAATAAGCAAACAAGTCTTTTAACACCTAGAACCTCCGTGATAGCTCCTCTATACTGTCATAACGATTAATCACTAATCCCGGAAACAACATCGTGACAATCAAAATGAACATCTTTGCCGAAAGACCATTTCCTATTTTTTTTTAGTTGCCCACGTAGTGCTCCTTTTTTCTAGAATTCTCCTTACACGCATCAATGTTTAGTTTGGGCGAAGAAAATTTATGCCCCTCTCCTGACGTTTTTGCATGTTTTCCCCCATTTCGCTGATGGCTGAACTAAAAATGTTTCTCATTAGACTGTTGAGATATTAAAGGGTCAGTGTCACCCTATTTGGCAACTTTATAAAAAGCTATAAGGCGTCTTCCTATCAATTGAATTCCAAAAATTTTCCTGTCGCCTGTCGCTTCGGATTGCAAGGATAGAAATGGATTGAAACTTGAAAAAATTGGCCATTTTTTTCAAGATTTGATACTACGTCTTTAAAAAATCCTCAAGAAACTTATTATGGTTAGCCTCTCCGATAAAATTTATTTGATATCTTCATCATAGCCTCACAGAAGCATTTTGTTTAAGAGGAAAGCATTAAAGTATTGATTTTAGCACAGAATTGACCTAAAACTGCAAAATCCTCATGACACTGCCCCTTTAAGGTATATGAGTAAACTCCCGGAGCTAAACTATCCACATAAAGCTAATTACTTTGTTTTGTGAAATGCATTAAATATATACAGCTAATTTAAAGACAAGATTATAGTTCAAAAGGTATAACACACAGCTGGAATGTCTGCTGTCTGATGCTGTTTATCAGGAACACGAAACCAACCTAACTTGCAGTCAGATTCCGTTCGCGCCAAACTAACAATGGTACTGATTAACAGAATGTTCAGGAATCTTGTTAACCCACTGTTTCGTTGAACTTACGCCCTGTTCGCACTATGCGAAATTTTGTTTGGTTTGCAAAAAAATCTGTCATCGCGAAGCCATTTCTAGTGCAAACGATTTTTTGCACCGACCAAAATTTTTGCAAGCGCTACGAAACTTCAAAGATTCCGTCGACTACCTTTGGAAGCTGTAAAAATTTTGTCAGGCGAGGAAATCCTCTGTTCCTTGACATCCATCCGTCATTGGGTCATCAAATTTTGCAACATATGGATTAAGAAGCGAACGTGACCGTATGCCTTCCCGCGAGTATTCTCTCACTGAACATATTAAGAGCCTCAGTAAATCGTCGAATGACTCTCTACCCGTTCGCATATTTCTATGGAACCAGATCTCAAGAAAATATAGCTGGACATGTGCAGATGGATCTGCAGGGCGAGGAAATATCCAGTGTGGGTGAAAACGACGGCGATGGAGGCGTCTTCTCTGCCAAATTAAAACCTCCACATAACAGGCGAATCCTAGCAACCAAAACCATAACTAATTGTTAAAGTAGCAAGAATGGGTTCTGTATGAAAAGCAAAAGCCAATAAATTGCCATGAAAACATTTCGGGGGAGCATTTTTATTCACAAATTCGACCGGAAACTTCGCGCGAAAAAAAGACCCTGACACACATTTCACGACATCTTGATGGTAAATTGATCAAGTTATCTGTCACTAAAAAAGATTCGTTTCTTCATGTGCGAACAGGATTGCGAAAACAAAAAATTGGTGATTACAAAATTTTCAATTTTTCTGCAGAGGCAAAACTCAAATTTTCGTCTTAGTGCGAACAGGGCCTTACTGACAATCAAACAAGCACAGCTAAAGGCTGAAATAAAGTTTTTATTCAAATCTGGACCAGCCATCTCTCAGTTTTTACTACCCCTTAAATAGTTAAGAAATTTCTCAGGAGCATTTCAGAGACAGCTGAATCGGTAAAATATCAATGCAGCTAAGCACAGCATGACGGACTATCTTATATCTATCTTGTAAGATATCTTTAATACACCAAACTTTCGATTGCTTATCAGGATACTTTGCAAGGAAAATAAACGGCTCCCAAATCTAAAAGAAGTGCTAATACAAAGGTTAATGTACAAAATTTGCAAAGGCATGAGTAAACAAATTAACAATGTTGTGCTGTGTCATTAGCAGCCACGTGCTTTGTTACTGTCTACAGTATGTTAGGATTCCAGTGAATTTCTAACGTGATAATTACCTATGTCAACAACGGAAGATCAAGGATGGTCAAAGTCATTCCACTCGTTAGTTGGCAAGTTCGAACAATTTTTAGATTTCTAATCTGTTTCATTCCTTTCGACTCTTTAAAGGTCGGCCAATTTGCCAATTTAGAGGTACATCTTGCAGGCAAGGAAGAAGATTTTGCAGACTATTCTTTGAATAGAATACAAATTCAAACAAAGAACTCTTCTTACAGTGTCTTGTACTCGTCAGTGACTTAGAAGTCATTCTATTATCATTAGTCTTGTTTTTGTTATTAATTTAAATCAGCAGTACGGTGGGTGGAAAGACAGCCCAAGTATAGAACATACCAACTAGTGTCTGTGCGTTGTCGGAACTTTATATGAAATACATGGCCCATTTTCCTGTGAGTGTGTGACAAATGAATCTTTCGGCGAGGGGTTCTGAGTAGTCAGTGGAGTAATAACTAGTTGACCATCAGTCGGTTTAAGTTCTCCGTTTTGCTTGGTAGATTTCAAGATCTTTAGATATTTCAATCAAGCAAATGGTTATTCCCTATTATTGGTGTAGTTCTCTGGCTGATTCACCTTGTTTACTCGACCTTTACCAAAAGGCGTACAATATAGAAGAGTAGAGTGAGTGAGACTTAAGTGCAGTTTGCTGTAAGGATCAACTACGGTCATGCAAGATAGAAAAAACCGATTTTCCCAAACTTTGCCAGAATAAAGGCCTAGGTGAACTAGTTCAAAAAAATATAAGTTTCAGGTCATTTAGATTTTTATTAATTTTTTTGGATTTTTTTTGTATTTTGGGCTCACAGCGGCCTAAATTGACACCGAAATCGGGAATTTTCCGGAAGCTCCCGTTTTAAAAAGTTAAAGCATTGTACAAAAGATCAATCCAGGAAATCAAAAGACCTTATTTCCTCTGCTTATTGCTGGTGTAAAATTTGAAAGCGAGTGGAACCTGAATTTTTGAAGAATTTTTTAGATTTATGCTTCGCGACAGAGCTCACCGACACTGAATTTAAACGAAATTCACGGCTCAAAAAAGCACTCTGGTACATCGCTTCACCCAACGAGACTATACTCTGGGGAAGAACAATCATTTCAACTACACGTCGGGCGAAAAAAAAATTGGGGTAAATTAAACGGCGAATTCTGACAATAATTTCAAAACAGGTCACTCGAGCAATATGAGCGACCCTTTGACCTTTGATGTCAAGTCAGAAATCAACACACAGCTCCACTTAATTTAACTTTCATTCGTCGGAATACACGTTTATTTTAGTTTTGTTTGCTTTGTTGACATATTCTTAGGAAGAAGAAGTTAGGACTTTGAATTTGGAGGCATCTACCCGCTATGAAATAAGCACAGCTGGCATATTTTGAAATTTGGGCCACTTCGCATTTAGACGGTTACGTTATAAAACTCAAGTTAATCGTCGAATTGCACGTTAAAATCCGCTTTTAGGAAACGGCGGTATCTCAAGGTAGCAACAATCAGATTCACTTAATGCTTGGGAATTATTCCTTACCTTAGCGAGTTTTTCCGACGGGAAACCGCAGCAGTATTAGCAAAACACAGAGCGAAAGTACTGAGCCATGTCGCACGTGACAGAAACGTAACTTAGCGTTGGTGCGTAGTGGAGGGGGGTGAGGAAGGGGCCGCATTGCAAAGGTGGTTTCTCGTACTTCAATAGGCTTTTTGCAACAAACGATCACATGGTTCAAAATCCGCCATGCTGGAGGGCAAGCGTATTATTAAAAAACAAAGAGACCTTAACTAGTCAAGTTTGACTGCCCTTTGTTATAATGTCCCAGTGCGGGAATAATGATGAGCTTGCCCTCCAGCATGGCGGATTTTGTACCATGTGATCGTTTGTTGCAAAAGGCCTATTTTGAACGTTCATGGTACAAAAATTTTCACTGCGTTGGTTGGACTCAATGATTTAAGGTCATCCTACTGAAATAGAACCTGCACATAGATTATGTAGGAACTTAAATTTTGCGATAAAAATGAGGGGTCCCCAAGTTCGTTTGAG
>CM042752.1:13714537-13724537 GCA_022496165.2 Catalaphyllia jardinei
AGTGGAGCTGTGTGTTGATTTCCGACTTGACATCAAAGGTCAAAGGGTCGCTCATATTGCTCGAGTGACCTGTTTTGAAATTATTGTCAGAATTCGCCGTTTAATTTACCCCAATTTTTTTTCGCCCGACGTGTAGTTGAAATGATTGTTCTTCCCCAGAGTATAGTCTCGTTGGGTGAAGCGATGTACCAGAGTGTTGGTGATCTTTGTCGCGAAGCATAAATTTAAAAAATTCGTCAAAAATTCAGGTTCAACTCTCTTTCAAATTTTACACCGGCAATAAGCAGAGGAAATAAGGTCTTTTCATTTCCTGGATTGATCTTTTGTACAACGCTTTAACTTTTTAAACGGGAGCTTCCGGAAAATGCCCGATTTCGGTGTCAATTCAGGCCGCTGTGAGCCCAAAATACAAAAAAAATTCCAAAAAAATTAACAAAAATCTAAACGACCTGAAACTTATATTTTTAGAACAAGTTCACCTAGGCCTTTATTCTGGCAAAGTTTGGGAAAATCGGTTTTTTCTATCTTGCATGACCGTAGTTGATCCTTACAGGAAACTGCTCTTAAGGATGTTACTAACTGGATCAGATTACCACATCTCCTGTAAAAGATTCACATAGCCTGGTTTAAACTTTGGATTATTTTTAACCGTTGACAAATGTCAGAAACAATGTTGAGATCGATGGAGAACTCTCTACCAATTGACATGAAGACATCCTCTTAAAGGGGCAGTGTCACCCTATTTGGCAACCTCGTTCCCAGGGCATTTTCCCTGGCTTGGGGGTGCCAAGATCTACTTTTGTACCAGCTGACTTCACGGTAACACCTGTACTCTGGAGAGTATTAAAGACAAATTCCTGGTAATCAAAGATCAATAATGTCGTTATACAGTAAACTAAAAAATTTTAACATTTGAACATCTGTCGCGTGACAATAGCTAATTTGTTGACTGGGTTTGGTGCAAAATAAGGTTATTTCCAAGAAAAAAAGAGCATGCGCGTCACCGAAGAGGTCGGACGTGTTTTGTGAGCAGCAGTTTTTCCCGTGCTCAAACTCAGCTCAGGATAGTTATGGGACTACTCTTTTAATAAAAAGTAACAGCTTTTATGACAGGCAAGGAAAAGAAACTTGTCCAGGCGGGAAACACAAAAAAGGCGACAGCGGTTCAAGTGAAGCTCTGCTGGAAGGAGTGCAGCAAACGCTTCTGGAAATGCGCACCGAGAACCAACGAATGGCGGCTGAAATCACGGAGCTGACGTGTTCCTTTAAGAAGCATTTAATGGATATAAGCTCTTTGAAGCCAGCCTTGGAAAAGGAACGCAACGAAAACGTGGAGTCAAAAAAGTCATTAAACAAGTTACAAATAAAATTCGACACCCATGAGCGTGAAATCAACGAGCTGTACAGTCAACAAGACGAAATTAAACAGTATACACGTAAACACTCGCTCGAAATACATGGTATCCCTAAAATCTCTATTCATTAACTGATGACGTGGTCATTAAGCTTGGCGAGCGACTAGACGTCCCTATGGCGGTGAAAGAAGAAATCGATATCTCACACAAAGTGTACAAAGGAAAAAACCATCCGGAGAGTATTATAGTTAAATTTATCGACCACAAAAAGAAAGTCCAGCTTTATAGAAAGCGAACTGAACTTAAGAGCGTAAAGATCTCAGAACTGTTCTCCACCTTCTCTGTTGCTGATGTTGCACAATCCACGCGAATCTTCATCAATGAAAATTTACCTCAGTACAGGAGAAAGATATGAAGAAAGCTAACCAGATGAAGAGAGAGGGGACGTTTCAAAGTGCCTGGTCTTTAGACGGTAAGCTTTACGTTAAAAAATCTTCAAGTAGTACTCCCACAATAATTTACTGTGAAGAAGACCTGAACAATCTACTATAATTCTTTCAGTAAGTCACCTATGTCGCTAAGGTAATTTCACCAGCATCTCTACTCTAGTTAACCAGTACGGTGGCCGAGAGTGGCCATCAAAATTAAAAATTCAAATTCGAAATTCGATTTCCAGACGTTTAAATTCTAAACAAAAAGTCGATTTCTAAAGTGAAAACTTTAAATTTAAACGCACGAAGTACAAAATCCATTTCTGAAATTGGAAATTCAAAAGCCATAATCGACATTGGACAATGGCGAATTCGCAGTTGCGACTCCTAGTCCATGGGACAAGACCCCCAAAAAAGGTTTTTTTGTACCAATTGGAGGGACCAGTGCTAGATTGTTTTTTTTAAATCAACAATTATTGAAGTTTACGAATCGGTAGCTTTATTGGTGAAATGACCTGAAAATTGACGGGGGTGGGGTCTCCAGTAGAATAAAAAAATCTGGCAATCTTGCATAATGCTCAACATTAAAGAATTAAAATCTTTGGACCATGATACCCGCAGGAAGTGATACTTGGATATATTATATGTATTATACATCTATTAGACTTTTATTTCCGGGAAGTTGCGTGTGTTTATTTCGTTGCCATGGCAGCGAATACCGTAGAATCGAAAATTTTCGCCTTTGGATGCTTGTTTCCACGCATAGCGAAATCATAACACTTGTTTTAAAACTTTCACAATGATGCCCCAAATTCCATGTTTCAATTTAATAAGTATTGAAATAAAATATTACAAGATAAAGTGATTTCAGTTAAAATATCACCTCACAGTGAAGATGGAAACTTGTCAGACGTTCAACCACTCCGGATGACAACTGGTAGGCTTCTCTGCCGCAGGTGACCGCGAGCGTCTTTCCTGATAATTTATCTGCATACTTTTCCTTTTGCCATTCCTTACTCACAAAGACTATCAAGCCTGCTTGTTTCGTGAACTGCACAGGAATTTTCACCATTGTTTGACTTGGCAATCTGCTTGGAGATTACGAAACTCGCTACCTGAACCGTCTCCTCTGTTCTCTCGTGCCGCGCTCTTTAGTCAGTTATTCGTCTCGGTAATCATCGAATACGACATCAATTCCGTCTCTGGAAGTGCCTTCGTTTGACGCCCGGCATGCTAAGTAGAGACTCGGCAATCTCAGCAAATGTTTTCTGACCACCCTTTAGACGCTGAACTAAAGCCATCCATCTATTAAGCATGTTGATGGTTGGGGAATAACGTATGCGGCTTGTACATTCTACTGGAGTTCCTTTGCCAAGGGTGCTTTACTCGTCTTGCGCAACGTGCCATCTGGATTAGCCAGTGCCCATGGAAGTGGTCCGAGAGGATGGGTGAGGACCTCACTCATCTGCAAGTTTCTGCACTCTGCAATGATAATAATTTGTGCAAACAATCTTTCCTCGGCTTTAAGAACAACTTTTTGGTTGTTAGAAGCTTTATCTTCTTGTTGAGGTCAGTAAAGGTCTTGAGCTAGGCTTTCTTCATGGTGTCGTCTAATTTTATATTTGGCGGATCACATTCAAGACGCTGTTCTCTGAAAGCTTTGTAAACATCTTCGCCAACATCTTTCGTAGCTCGTAGCAGATCATCCAGCACTTCAGAAGGGGCTACTTTTCCGGTCGATAGACAGACAAATTCTTGAAGTTCGGGGTTAAAGGGATTTAGCCAAGTATCTTGAAGTGATGAAATTATGTCCTTAAGTCAGTTTCATCGCGCGTGATCCTTGAACGATGCAAGTCATTGTGTTTCGTAGAAGAGCTGTTGATGTGCAGCATGTCCCTAAGTTGCCTGAGGAATCTGCTTCGATATTCCGCCACCAAATAGTGCTTGCTAGCGGCATTGGGTTTTAGGCTGAATCCTTTCGTGCCCCCTGAGGTTTGAGTGTCCTTATTTATTATTATACAATGCTGATGCTATCTCAATTTCGATTGGCTAAAAGCATCCCGCTAACTCAGATGGCGCTGTGTCATCGCGTCATATCTACAGACACTGGCATTTATGCATGTAGGTATGACGCGTTTTTGCAGACAATGGTTTTCGTCTCCTGACAAGCTAGCCGGCGGTTTGAGCAAGATTGTCATGGCGGAGTCCGTTCCAAGATTCGCGTCAGTCTCAGAGGCGGATTTAGGACGCCTTGTTGACGACAAGGACGCAAAGAACACCAAACGAGCTACCAAGACAGCTCTTAGAGTTTTACAGCAGTATTTGAAGGAAAAGAAAGTTACCGAACCGGAAACCAAAGATGGCATCAGTAACGTTCTCAAACTATTTTATGACGAAGCTAGAAAAGTCGATGGAACTTCTTATTCCAAAAGCACTCCCAACAGCCTGAGATCTGAGATTTGGACTGGGCAGACACTTTAAGGCGAAACTTGGCTTCGATATAATAAACGATCCAGCATTTGCCGAGGCAAACAAAGTTTTTGGCGCCAAGTGCGTTGAACTAAAACGACAAGGGCTCGCCAAAGTCGAACACACGCCACCGATCTGCGAAGATCTTAAAAAGCTGTACGAAAGCGATGTTTTTACCCAAAACAGCCCGGAAACGCTTCAAAACAAAGTTTTTTTCGAGGTAATGTTGTACTTTTGTCGCCGAGGAAGGCAAAATCTTCATGAACTTAAAAAAACTGATTTTTCATTCAGCACGGATGGCAAAGGTGCAAAATATGTGTGCAAAACAACAGATGAACTCACAAAGAACCGACGAGAAAACGATGAAGGATTTAAAGGAGGCGTGATGTTCGAGAAACCAGGACCACACTGTCCTGTGGCTTCATTTGAACGGTACATACAGCACCTGAATCCTGTTTTAGCGGCCGAAGAAAAACGCCGGCATATCTGATCAAGTGTGGTACGATAACATGGTTGTCGGAGAACGTTTGCTCGGTAAAAAAATTAAAAGGATCTCTCGAGAAGCCAAACTTTCAAAGTGTTACACCAATCACTCGATCAGGGCAACGGCGGTTACTGGACAGGTCAGGGTTCGAGGCAAGGCATATCATGGCGGTGAGCGGGCACAGAAATGAATCCAGCATTCGGAGCTATAGCAGGACTGACATTTCAACCAAGAGAAAAATGTCGGAAACCCTGACGACAGAGTGCTAGGTGAGAGGTGAGGAAGTGGCTATTAATCCGCATCAGTTATCTCCTGTTATTAGCCTTTCTTAAACGCAAATGAAGTTTTGTTTACATCTGGATATCGGGAACAAGGTTTCTTTGATCTGAAACGACTTCGTCAGGACTTGGTACAGCGTAGACATATCAGTCGCCGAAGCGTTGATAGTGGGGAGGTAACCTACGCTAACCTTTGCGTTCACCTGCTTGTGTCTGACCAAAATATTGAATTCAATCCAGCTAGAAATGGTTTGGTTTTCACTGGAATAAAGGCGCGCCAAAAGCCATAGCAAGTTTTTTTCCCAAGCGTTTTCCATTATTTGTGTTGGTGTCACCTCTATATATCTTTGAGAAGAGGGCCGCGACGATTACCTGCATTGTAAATAGGAAGATTGGCGTCGTCCACTGTATTTGTGCTTCTCTCTTTCGATTTGATCATTGCAGGTACTGACGCGGGTGGAAGATGAGGACCAAAATGCACAGCTTGCACGGGAGGAGCCCGCGCCAGACAAAGTTTCTTCGAGACGATAGATGTTATCCGGATGTTTTCAGGAAGAGGAACTTCGTTACCAGACGTTTTCGCCATCTTTTGAAGGCAACGTATGGTATTTATCTCTTCTAGTTGGGAGTACGCAACTCCGTGGCCACATCTGTTCAAGATCTGCATAAGGTCAACATGGTTAGAGATTCGACGGCGTACGGGAGTAAGATAAGCTTCTGGGGCTTCTGCTTTCAGCCACTTACAGCAAAGATCAGGTCTTGTCCTAATGACAGCACAAGGCCATGTGTTCTTGGCGAACAAGATTCCATTCCTGAAAAGCTAGTGCTACCCGTCATGAGAGTATATAAGAACTTTTTGACTACCTCTGGGATGTTCACGGAATTTTCGATCAAGTCAGATGGCTTTGGAGGCCACGAGGCTTTAGTATCTGAGCTTGGATCGCTTCTCTTAGGCTAAGTGGGGTAAACGATGTATCGCTAGTGCTAGGCGAAGTAGTGTTACTCTTCTCCTTGACTTGCTTTGCTAAATCCAGTCTTGAAATATCTCTTGAAATCGCAAAAATTCGATTGTTCCCATACAGATCTTCAAAATCGATTGCACCTCTAAATTCTTTCTCAAGACGTCTTGTGAAATGGGTTCTTGTGGATTCTGGTATTTCGAAGTTCTCCTTGAGAATTAACCAAAGACGTAAACAGGGCATATAAGTCACTCAATCTCACAAATCGGTTCTAATGTAGTTGAACAATTTCTCAATAACCCTGTAATTCGGCAAGGGAATATTCGGTATACTCCTTTTCGCAAAAGATACAAACCCGCTGATAAATTCTGCCAGGATTGGCCGTGGGTTGTCGGATAGAAAATCTTCGACTCCCGGTGGAGTTATAATTTGCTCTCTCTTTGGCCCCCAATTTAGATAACTTGTCGAGATTTCTATTCAGCGTAAACACCTTACGACATTGTCTATGGTAAGTAACTTTAGGTAGTTCTCCTTCTTCTAGAGTTTTTGTGATCTCGAGAATCGGCTCGTGGTTACGAATAGTTGCAACATTTAAAAGTGCATGTTTTCCAAGACTCGAGGTCCTTTAAGGTTGCCAGTTCTCCAGTATCGTTGCAACAGTAAAGTATACATTCTTCCTCTCCGTTGTTGTTTATCCTGTTCTCTATTATCGATGACTTTTCGTTTGTCTCCTTTGGAACAAAAATAGAAATATGCAGTACGAAGGAGATTGCTTCGGCTTCTATACAGTTCACGGTTCTCGACTATTGATAATCGCTGGCTATTGACGAACTCAAACGGCTAACGGCTTTAAATTGCCAAAACGACTTGAGAAAAAAAAGTCCAGTGCGGTATCCTTCATTAGCCTACATTGAGAGCCGCTTTAAAAATGCTTTGAGTGAGAGTGAGTTTATCTAATTGTCAAACTCCATTTGCCTTTCGAATTGACTGTATGTTTTTGGAAACATTTTTACTCTTTATTGACAAAATTAAAATCATTCGTAAGGTATTAATAGTCTTAAATAATGTGCAATAATAATTGTTCCGTCTAGTTTTAATTTCTTTGTTAAAAAGAAACAAACACTCACCTTAGTTGCAGTCGCCATCTTTAATTTTAGCCATGATGCATTGCGAGTACAGGCTCATATTGAATTACTTGTTATGTTTTCGTTTTGGAAAAATAGCTGAATCTAACATAATAAAGCTATCAAAAATGCTTCTTTCTTTTATTTTGATATCATAAATAAAGTTTTAACGCGGAACGATAAATTCTATAGCACTTTTAAAATTCAGCCTCGTTTTCATGCAAAAGGGAGCTTTGGCGACATTACAATGCTTCAAAAATACAAAAAAGCTACCGGTTTCAGATTGATATCATGAATTTTTGGAAGCACCTTCGGAAAAGCTTCATATCCGTACCACTATCGGCTGGTCCCTCGAATTGGTACATTTGAGTGGCTCCGGCTCATAGACTATCCGGAGTTCTCAGTTCTCAGTTTCCACTTTGACCACCCCCCTCCCCCCTCCCCTAACGCTTTTTTGTCGGAGTGTGTACCGTTCACTCAAATATGATTCGCTGTGTCTAAATGCCCGGCAGCCGGGCAAATTCTTAAATGGACTAAATGACGAAATAACCGAGTCTGTGTATACTATAAAATCGGCATGTGCTTGACACTTAGAAAATTTACCCTTACATCGGCAGATAGAGATATTTATCGAATTGCTACAGAAAGCTTCTTTTAAACCTAACGAGAAGATGCGATGTTTGTTTGGAATAGCCAAGCGATTCTAAAAATTATTATGGATTTGTAGTGGACGAATTCTGCAGGCTTGCGCATACCATAAAATCACAATGGTCTTTATCCGACTGCCGGTAACAGTCTCAAATAGACTAAATGCCCGGCAGTCAGAAATATTCACCGAATTTCGACTGAAATCCTCAATTAAACCTATTGAAAGTATTTGGTTTTTCTTAAGAAATGTCAAGCGATCCTAAAAATTATTTTGGTTTTTCATTCGATAAATTTACCGAGCTTGTGTATACTGTAAAAATCGCTCAGTTATCGACACAACAATTTGTGAGACTGCCGGTCATGGTCTCAAATAGACTAAATGCCCTGCAATCAGAAATTTTAACAGAATTTCCACTGAAAGATTCTTTCAAACTTCTTGATGGTATGAGAAATGTCGAGCGATTCTAAAAAGTATTCTGGTTTTACATTCGACGAATTTATCGAGCAGGCTCGGTTATTTCGCCATCTGGGAAACGAACATAATTTTTGGAATCGCTCTACACTTCTAAAGAAACATCAAATACCATCAAGTAGTTTGAAAGAATTTTTCGGGCATTTAATCCATTTAAGCCCTTGCCCGGCTGCCGGGCATTAAAGACACAGCGAATACGATTTTGGTCCAATTTTTATGATTCCAGATGTTAAGTTGCATTAATTATGAACACCTTAGTTTGTTTTGGTGTCTTTAATTTGGGCTCCTGTATCTTTAATATGTTAAAAGCGTTGCGCTATGTAATGGTGGTTGATCCTGTGTTAAAATAACAAATGGCTATGGCAAACTTCGAGACACACTTAGCTTCGACAAAAAGCGTCAGGGGAGGGGGGAGAGGGGTCGTCAAAGTGGAACTGAGAATTGAGAACTGCGGTTTTCGCAACTGCGAATTCGCCATTGTCAAATGTCGATTACGGCTATTGAATTTCCAATTTTGGAAATGGATTTTGTACTTAGTGAGTTTGAATTTTAAGTTTTACTTTAAAAATCAACTTTCAGTTTAGAATTTAAAATTCTGGAAATCGACTTTCGAATTTGAATCTTTACTTTTGATGGCCACTATATATATCGTTGTAAATATGTTCCGTGATTCTATTTTCTGTTTGTTGTGTTATGTTTTCGTTTCCAAATTTTCTGCAATTTACATATATGACTCAGTGATAACTTCCTACTCTATAACTCCTTTTGCAAAAGTGTTTTTTACAAGGTCAAATCATGATCGCACTAGGAAAATGTAACGTGATTTCTCTAAATGTCAGAGTTCTAAGAGGTCGCGTAAAAAGGAGAAATATTTTCTGTTTTTTGAAAGATCAAAATTGTGACGTATTTTTCCTACAAGAGACGTACTCTGAACCGAACGATGAAAATATTTGGAAAAGTGAATGGGAAGGTGACATGTTCTTTTCACATGGATCAATACACAGTAGAGAAGTTTGCATCCTGTTGAATCCTTCCCCTAATTGCATCTTTAAAAATTTTCACATGGATCAAATCGGAAAAATCATCTCAATCGATTTTAATTTCAATGCAAAGAATCTCTCTTTATGCAATGTGTATGCCGCAAAGGACCTGCGACAACATCAAGAATTTACATAGTTTAAATAAATATTTGATGTCTAACACAGATGTTGAAAATGTTATAATAGGAGGTATTTCACTGCATGCTATTGACAAAAACGGCGGAAACCCTTGGAAATCAACTGTCTCTAGAGACCTGTTCACGATGATGAAGGAATTCGATTTAGTCGATGTTTACAGAGAGGAAATTCCAACAAATAGAAGCTACACCTACAAATCAAAAGCGCTTAAACTTTGTTCACGAATTAATTTCTTTCTAAATTAATACCGCAACATCAAATCAGTTGGGTCGACCAAATAGAAACTGTAGTTACTAACGCCCCAGACCATAAGGCAGTAGCCCCAACAATAAAAGGGTCACGCAAATACAATCCTCGTCAAAAGTACTTGGCACGCCTGGATCAGATAACTGGAACATGCGTTGACATGCTAAATTTTCATGACAGAGCTGCAAAAGTGGGTAACCGTGCCAAGACTTTTGTCGAGGATTGTAGTTCGATTGTGCTGAAATTTTAACATGGTGAAGCTGGATTAAGGAATAGATTTTACTACTGCCAATGTGTGGTAGGTATAACACTAAAGAGATATATAGCTTCGAAGTCAGGGTTTTGAAAAGTTTTAT
>CM042752.1:13729537-13731959 GCA_022496165.2 Catalaphyllia jardinei
GTCATAGTTTTACCATGTGTAGTAACAGACTGGATTCGAACGTAGATTTCTCACCGCCGATTGGTTGTCTCGTGCTTCATGATGGTGTCTGATGTTTCTCCATCATAGTGGAAAGTTATGACGAAAAGATGACGAATATGTTGCGCGAGGCATCCAAAGTATAGGGTTTGTTATTCTATATGCATTTTGTTCTATTTCTCCGGTTTTAGTAGCAGGTCGAGTTTTGACGTACATTTTTTCTGTTTGTTTGTTGTTTCACGGCGATGAGACACTGCAAAGTCAGAGTTGAACACATAACGTAAGCGCTTGTTACTGGTGATTGGCAGCATTTTAAGTTGTTTCTGAGAAACTCTTGTCTAGTCTACGTACCTAATGATAAAATTCGTTGGTTATTACTGATTAAATATACGATGGAATGATATTTTAAAGATGAAATTGTGGCGTAGGGAAAGTTATAACAGTCTGATGAACCTATATATTGAGCTTCTCTTGAACTGAATTATAGTAATGATCATAATAATAGTTATCCTTAACAACAGTAAAAACTAGTTCGTAAATTAGAGGCAATACAATTGAAAAGTACAAAAAATGGACTTTAGTAAATTGAAGAGTACAAGGATAAAACAATCCAAATAGTAACATCTTCACAAATGTCGAAAATCATGGTGCAAATTTTTTGCTTTTTTGCTATTATTCTCCTTGGCTCGAATGTGTCTACAAAAGTAAGAAGTAGGAAGGAGAAGAAAATACTCTCGTTTTAAGTACATAAAAAGTCAACCTACAGGCAACAGTCCAACGCAAAACTCAACAGTTTTACCTTCATGTCGCCTACCCAATGAATACCACATTGTCACCTTCCTCCTGCTGTTCTACACCAGTCTTCCCTTTACAATAATTTTTGTTAAAAAGTAACGTCCCAGAAAAGGATATCATAATCATTATCTGATTGGTCTATTGTTCACTAAAGACATTTTCACTCTTACATTGTTGTATAGTTGTAGACACAAAATAAGGTGGTGATATATGATATTGATAACTACTTGTAACTGCACGTATGTAATGTAGCTTGAACAAAGGGTGTTCATTAAAATGTGTCGTCATGGATACCTTGTGTTCTCCACTTGTTTGTGTGTTTGATCAGTACATTCAACACTACTTTTTTATAGGACAAGAGATTGTTTCTAAATTATACATATGTCTTTGTATTTAAAAATCAGATTTCCATGTTGTGTTTCTAAGAGCCTGCTTACTAAATAAAACAGACCCAGATAAACTGGATACTCTGCTATCTTCGTTTTTATGAATTTTTAAACATTCAAAGAAAATGACAAATGCTGTTTGACAAGGATACAAATGTATCAATGGAGAATTACAAATTAAATGTTTTGGCTTAAAAGGGGTTGCAAATGTTTCTTTAGGAAATATGAGAAGCAAGAGTTGTGCTGTGAATTTGGTGTTTTGTATTCCCAAGTGCATTCTTACTGTACAATGCAACACAGCGCAAATAATAATTATAAATGACATTATACCTGGCCTTTTCAATCAAAAGAAGAAACTGCTAGCTGCTGTCATTGCATTGATTAAACCCATAACAAAATGTGAATTTATACACTGTTTGGCTTAGCTCTGTAATGTTGTTTCCCCAGGAGTCCATATAGAAACTTTTCTCCTATGTCCGCAATGATCTTAGTCTATAAGATTAAAGTTGTTTTTTCTTAGCTAGAGAGATTTATTTCTGCTATATCATTAAAATAAGAATGTTAGTGACTTGTAGCGATATCCTTTTCTTGCAGGAGAAAATTATCGCTTACTTATCGATGTTCATAATGTTAATGGCGCTTGTAAATAACTCTTCGATGTAAATAGTGCTGGAGGAGATAGTAGCTTTTCTCATGCTGTCCTTTCCTTGTGATTCAGGAGAACTTTGCGCCGAGCTACATATTTCAACTTCTAATTTTCTTTCCTCTCTCTACCTTTTTAAGTACGACCACGTTCTCACCCAAGAAGACTGCAGATCCACGAAGAGTTTTCAAAGTAAGCTTAAATTGCTGTTTTACTTGCCTCACCCTTATACATACATACATACATACATACATACACACATACATACATACATCACCTTTATTTCACCTCGGATTTACAAGAGTAGTTAAGGATAACTAATTTCTCCGAGGAAAAGAAAAAAAAAGCAAAACAAAAACAAATAAAATCGTATACTATATATGTCTGGAGTTTTGAAAACGGTGCTTTTAAAAGAATTGATATCGCGCCCTAAGAGGGCATTTTTTTCTCGCCAGAAACTATCAACAAAGGTGACGATATAAAATTTAAAAGGGAAGTCAGTTCTTTTTTACCTTTTTTACCCGTTTATCTTGCTTTTATTGCTGTCCTTTGATAATTTTTGCCCATTTACATGGCTTGG
>CM042752.1:13735475-13756471 GCA_022496165.2 Catalaphyllia jardinei
GTCCTGTTACGTTAAAGGGTCGTAAAAGATTTGACGTGAGCAGAATCTGAATGCATATTAAGTTCTGATGATCAGCAACTCTTAGATCAGACAGTCCAGCTGTGTGCGACCTTTCGTTTGACTGAACCACCAATCTGGTGTTTTAAAGTAGTCGCATGCAGCTTAAGGTCTACATTCTAGTCTTACCAATTACAGAATAAATGTTCTTTTAAACAAATCTGAAAATTCGTGATTCCTTGACCTCGGCACACGTTCTTAGATCAGTTCGAAAGGGACGTTTACGTTTGGCTCAGGTGTTTAACGTTGATATATTTAACAAGGTAGGATCACATTCCGTGTTCCTGATTCACTTTGGGCACGTGCTGCAACCACTGCGGCCTCTAATATTGACAAAATGCCCAGAATAACAGAAAAAAGAATATACTTCATACTACTTTCAATATACTTCACAAGGCAAATTAGCAAGCTTTATGTGGACAGTTTATTCATCTACCGCAATATCTTAAAAGATTAAACAGGAAATATTTTGAGTTTGGCCATCACGATTTCTTTCTTGGTCAAAAGTAAGCATTGATGCGTGCAAGGAGGATTCTAGAAAAATGAGCACTACGTGGTCACTTAAAAAGAAATCGGAAATGACTGCTTTCGGCAAAGATGTTCATTTTCATTGTAGTTGTACATGATATGCAGGCGCTATCACGAAGGTTTTGGTACGGTATATTTGTTGAGTATTGAAAGAGTTCCCTGCTTGCGAAGCATGAAACACTTCTTCTAAACTTTCTTGTATCTTGCCTCTAAGATGCTTGCAATCAGTACAATTCAGAGTTTTGTAACTCGAGGTCTTACTCGAGCGGGTCTACAAAAAGTGGACTTTCACAAATTAACCCCCAGAAGTTCAAAACAACTCAGGAGCGCAGATAGGAAATATTTAAATCCGCCTGTCTTCATGATCACAAATGCGATTTGGAACTAAGCTAAGACCTTTATA
Organism: Catalaphyllia jardinei; assembly: GCA_022496165.2. Taxonomy (NCBI): domain Eukaryota; kingdom Metazoa; phylum Cnidaria; class Anthozoa; order Scleractinia; family Caryophylliidae; genus Catalaphyllia; species Catalaphyllia jardinei. The sequence goes on from CM042752.1 coordinate 13,736,464, forward strand.
CCTGCTGGGATGCTCTGTACTCACCCACACAATTGGATAACAGGTAAGCAACTCGAATGGTGAAAGGTTATGTTTAGTCCTGTCTCCTCGTCCATGGCCATGCTGTAAACCAATTTTCTTGGTTTACAGCATGGCTGACCAGACTATTTAGATTTTAGTCAAGGTAAACCAATAAAAAGATTATTATCAGCTTATGATTGCTTGAGATATCCAGGCTGTACTGTTAGAAGTCAAATGTTTTTTTTTTCATGGACGACTCGCTCAGTGAAGGTTTATATAACTCGTATTCGTCGTATTTAGTTCTCTTTCTGTCTATAAAATAGTGAAAAACTTTCTTTTCTCTGTGACCAAAGGGGTGGATTTCTCAAAAATACCTTTTTTACTAATCGTGAACAAATAGTGTGAAAGAGGATCATTCCAGTCAAGTATGCTCACCTTAAAGCTGTTACTCTTAACTGCAACTAATTTAGCCATTTGGCTTTTCTCTTGATTCGGCGACAATTTGAGAAAACGAATTCTTCAATATTTAACAGACTTTAATGATCTGAACTGAAAATTCAAAGCGATTGTAAATTGAGTCAATACGAAGGTAACTAGTAAAATGAGTCAATATCGTGACGTTACTGCTTTAAGCCGCTGTTTAAAACAAACTCCAGGAGAACAAACCACAGAGTTGGATAAACGCGTGTTTCCTGATTTGTTGATGATACACGGACGTGATCAGAAGTTAAGCAATACTGAATGCAAAGTCCAGGAGGTACTTCCAAGGAAATGGGTGTACATTGAGCTTTTTGAATGCCTTATTCTATTTTAGAACGAAAACACGATTTTTTTCACTCTATCTCAGACCAAAACTTTGACGTCCTATTTAAGATCTGAGAGCCCGGGAGGATGTATCGAGCACGTGACTGGAGCGAGTGACAAGCCGTTCCAGCACGTACACGATGGTAAACGAACATAATTTGAGACTGAGTCTGGTCATGTTGATGGTCTTAATTATAATGATTAAGAAGTGACCATGTTTAAAAACATGGCCAATTCAAGACCGTAGGACGTAAACTACACCCGATTTCAGACACCAGGTGGCATCACACGTATCTGTGTACTCTTATAAGGAAGTACCCCTTGGACAAAGACAGAGAACACGGCCGCTGCGCTATGGTGTAAATGAAAACATTGAGTAGGCTCACGTCGATGTTTGTTAGTTTTCAATATTGCAGGTTCATCTCACCGAAAATCCATGCAGACGGAATTTCAAGACAAAATAAGTTATTGTTGGTCTGTTGAGCCGTTAGGTCAACAGGGATGAGGAACTTTCTAGCAGAATATTTATCAATAAATCAGGAAGCTAGATAAGAACAAATGAAATAGGGTTCACCTCTTTTCGTGTTTTTTTTCGGCTGCAAAAGAAGAAGAAGAAAAGAAGTCAAACTTGTCACGTCAATGTTAGAAGTTGCAGAAATTACTTCCTTATCGTTCCGTATCGCACATGTTGCATCCTGGATAACACACAGAAAAATAAAAAAATAAGCTACCGCTAAGATTTGTTCCATTAGGTAAAAAAGACAAGAAATATTACAACCTAATAAACGCTAACGAGAGCTGTTCTCAGTGCACCACTGAATTCCCCAAGCTACCCTACGTTCCCCTGCAGTTATGTCATCACAATTGCAGCATACTTTTACGTGGGACAAATACTGTAAGGTTGCCCCGTCATGCTGCTAAGCAGCAAAGCAGTATGCATACTGATAGCATTACGAGCACTTTCACTTCCTGTTGACTGAACATGCGAATTATCAGTGGAATTAAGAAACGCCCTTCAGTCTTAACCCTGTAAAACTGAGGGCGTTAAAAAATAGAGTTGGTTGCTATAAAAGCTAAGCGAGATCAACCAAGCTGAGAGAGCTTGCAGTTTGCGGCATGGCTGGGATGGACGGTGTAAAGAATCGACGCCAACTTTGTTTGGTGAAATACATCGTGTTTTCTTTATCACTTTTCATGATCCAAGGTATGTCTTAAAAATTGAGTTACTCTATCATTATTAGGAGTGGTAAATGGTCCTTCAAAAACCATGGGTCTCCCTAAAAATTGTCGTCGGGTTTCCCGAACTCGCAGAGTCGATTTGTAGCGGTTATGTGAGTCTCGAGTCTCCATTTTTTCACAAAGCTCTCTCACACTCTTGATATTTTTGCTGAGAGTCTTGAAGTGGCGATTTGTTTATGACGTCTGAACGTCTAAGAACCTGAACGTCTCGAAGTCGCATTAACTGGCTTGGAAGTTTCGGTGTCGCAATGTCTCGGGTTCGCAAAGAAAGCCTTTCTTGCATTCTCGCACAGCCTTGCACTTGCCATTCACCACTATAACTATTGCATGCTGCTATTTTCAGTCCACCAGGATCAATTTAGTTACAAACGCTATAAGGATCAAGAAGGAGTCGTGAACAATCGATCTATTTCACATTCTTGTTCACTAGTAAGAATCAAGTAAAATATCTTTGAGATGAAGGCAGTTTTGGTCTTTTGAATTGCGGTGTCTTAATGCACAGGTTAATATCGCTACACTTAAAAATCGCCTTACCTGTAACGGTTATTAATTTTTATGACTTCTTAAAAACTCCATGGCATCTAATATTCGAACTATTTAGGCTGACAACCTTGAATTTAAGGCATCTTTATTTCGACGAGTTATGAAAATCATGTCTCGTGTGGAATTTTAATGGGGTCTGGAACGTTCAAGCTTTTCCCATGGATAATCTATACGCCTACATACGCACATACATATACACGAACAATTTTGATTATTTGTGCGTGGTTGGTAAAAATTATGGATGTGTTCAGCTTTATTATTAGTATCGTCATCACTTCAGTTCAGAAATGACACATCTGTATTTCTCAACATAAACTATTGCGAAACTCTTAAATCGGCTGATTTTTAAATCGAGCTTTCTTAAAAAGGGCTAAAACGACTTATTAGTCTTATGGTAGCTATTCTGTGAATGTCGATCATTTGCGAGACTACAAAGGACTGCGACACACAATTTGAGAGTTGGATTTTTATTGCAGCCTTCACTAAAGAGCTACATCAAAGGATATTGACCTAGTCGACAATTCTCGTTTCATTCCGTTTTACGAAAATTGGTGAGCGATGCCAGAAGACATTTATAGGTAAAAATTGTCCTATTCCTATCCGTAAAATGGAACTCCGACCTAGGATAACTTGGCAATATGTCATTCCAGAATGGGGATAAACATATGTTGACTTTTTAGATCGGTTACAGTGTCTCGTATTATTTTATTCATCGGTATGGCCGATAACTATCAAATTATCGAATTCTCTTACTAAAACCAAGGAAACTATCCGGCTTATCAGCTTCGGTTTAAAATGCATTAACCTACTTCTTACATTTAAATTTTGTGCAATGTACACGTCTACAATACGTGACCTTAGCTAACTATTAGTGTCTTCCGGTTAATTAAATTCAAGGCCAGAGGGCAAAACATACCCTACTTAAGACTTTCATAACGAACAGCCTATTTCAGAGCAAAACGGCGCGCCTCAACTTCTAATAGTCTCAGCTTTACACGACGTACCTATCCAGCTTATATTAGCCTATTAGCTCATATGAGAGAGTCCATCCAGGCTAATAAACTTCTTTTGGTTTCTACAAAGTTTTGACAAGCTTGCATTGAGAAGAAAGGGAGAAAACGACGAGGAATAAAAAACAACAACATTAATGACACATTAAACATTACTATTAAAAGAGGTTTCGTCAGTTAAACATAAAACAGCAAACGCGAACGATGAAATCCGACGTTTCGGATTAGTCAGTCATGACTCTGTTATCAAGGCAAAATTATTACAGACAATGCAAACTGAATTACAGCATTTAAAGCGATTTTTGTACGAATAATTAATTTAAAGGGAGCGAGGATTATGAAATTACTATTCGCACGAATGGAGTCTGATTGCATGCACGTTGAGATTTGGCTTTAAATCTCTTATGAAAAGCATTTCGTGCACCAAATAGTCAAATTACGAATAAACAGAGGAACATTTCAAACATTTTTTCAAATAATGGCCATATCTTACCCAGCGTGACTTTTCTCACTAAACAGGTGCCCCAACATTGTTTGAAAAGGGAAGTCGTGAACAGCAAGCAGGTAAGAGTCGCTGTGAGCTTGATTTGAAAAAAACAGGAAGATTTTCCCACAATTCGTCTACCACAGTTATATCAGTTATGATAATAACATAACTCTCGCATTATCTTCTAAACCTGTCTTCGAGTAAAGTTGATGGAATGCCAAATCAAAACTGTGTAATTAGCCAATTTTTGTGTATAAACACCTCTACCAGCTTTCATCTCTACGTGTGAGCTAAGGCAATCCCAAGATGCATGCTGATATGCAGTCTTCTTATGACCTGTGGCAAAAATCAAACCCAAATAGGTGACATACAACAATCAGAAACAGTTTGTATAAAAAAAAATCAACTTGAGTAACTATTCTGCATGCAATCACAAACTCTGAAATTAGCTTTCAGTGACGTTGCATGCGGTATTGAAAGGACACCTCTACTAATCAGCCTGCGTAACAAAATTCTAGTGTATTTTCTTTAATGTGCAAAAATGAGCAATTTGAAAGAAAACTAAATGCTATAGCATAACATTTCGGCGTCATCTTGTCGTCTTTACAGATCAAATGCAGATTTAAGTGGTTCAGTTTAGATATATACTTGTTTGGGTGTTAAAAATTATCATGACAAAGAACAATGTCAGCTAATTAAACACTTCTGCTCGAATAGAGTCTGCTTGTGTGTTTAAGTATTATTTTTTCCTTTCATTAGCAGCATCTCATAAATCAGGTATTCCAGCTTCTTTCTCAAATCTGCATTTGATAATGGCGACAGGGTGACGGCCAAACGTTATGTATAGCGTTTATTGTTTTTGTAATGTTTTTACAAATCCTCTTTAATCAAAAATGAACAAACGAATAAAAAACCTAATAAAGCATTCTTGTTTTTCTGAACTGAATAAGTTGTAGACAAACGTTAAATCTCGCTCAGAGTATGCTTTTGCTCGACAATATGAATTGACCTCACTTTTTGAAATATGGACGAAAAGACTACTTCTTTGATATTGTTGGAGATGAATTACCATAATCAGAGAAAATTAATAGAGCGCTCACAGGAGCGATCAATAGGTCATTTCCGAGTTCTCTTATGCCTCTGTTTCAAAGCGAGTCTAAGTGCGAAACCTTTCATATGAAAATGAGATATACATGCTTTTTCATTTTCATGGAAATCAAGGTTATGTTCTTAAGAATGGTTTCGCACTTAGACTCGCTTTCAAACAGAGACATAAGGGAACTCGGAAATTGCCCATTGTTACAGGTGGTGCATACACGAAAAGATTTAAGGATCGCGACCAACGATACAAGCAATTCTATATTACAATATTCTAGTGAACAGATTTTTTTTCATATTCAGTCAATGGGTTTTACTCAGTGATCCATCCATTTGCTATCACTTAGGTATACTAAAAATAGCCTGGGTCACGAGTTCGCCAAATGATATAATTGAAGGCAAATCAAAGGATCTGCAATGCTATTTTTCTGGACGACCTCTTCCTCACGAGGTCCATTGGTACAAGGATGGAGAAATAATCACAAACGAAACAAAAGGCATTTATCACTCAGAGGACGAGACAGAGAAAAATAGAGAGAAAACTCTCCGGAGCACACTTTATCTTCCACCAGGACGTGAGGAGCAGGAAGGATTCTACAAGTGCAGTGCAAGAAACAGTATTTCAAGCAGCGCGTCTTTTGAGATACAGATGATATATGAATGTAAGTAAGACTTCTTATTCCTTGCATAGGTGACTATGTTTCTTGCTATTATTCCCTGACAGGGTCTCTAAGCTAAACACTAACTTAGTTTATTAACTGTAAGGGTGTACTAACACCGTCATTTCCATGCTGAAAAAAATGGCGTGATTTGTTTTAGCGCGATTTGATTTTTACTGATTTTGAGGGGGAAGGTGATGCTATTTAATTTAAAGGATAGAAAACTCTTTTTAAGGAGTCGTTGTTATGTTTTAGATAGTTGATCTGGGTATTCATTAAAAAACTCCTGTTTACGCCTTCTTTTAAAACAGGTCCATTAGCAAAAGGCATAGCAAATCACTCATTGGAGATTCGTACGCCCAAATCTTTCAACGCCAGACTGTCATGCTGGATTGACTATGATGACTATTGCCCAGGAGAATTGCTTTGGAAGTTTAACGACAAATCTGGACCTCTGCCTGAAAGTGGTAAAAAGTATAATGTGGAATTGAAAGACACGGACACCAAATGCCAGAAAGAATTCATCCTCTCCATTTTTGACGTAACGAAAAGTGACGAGGGGACCTACAGTTGCCACTGGCTCTGCGAGTCTGAAAACACTACAAGAGCTGCCATTAATTTGAAAGTAGTTGATGACCCGCAGACAGGTAGGAATTTCCTTAATTCCTGTTTTATCATTAAAACATTGCCACAATAAGCTAACAATTGGGTATTTTAATTTCGGTCTAAACAGTATGAAAATCTCACAGTTTTAGATCCAGTTAAATTGAAGTTACCAAAGCAAACCTGAAAGAAAAAGTAGTGACAAGGGCGCTTGCCAAAACATGAACGCCAGGATCGAAGACTCGGCTCACCAGCTGGGACTTCGTAACTATATATGAGTAAAATAAAGGAAACTTAAAGGTGAAATATCCTGCTTTATTTTTCTAAAACAGGTTGGAACTTACTTCAAGTGCTAATAGGGGACGCAAAATCCTTGGAAGTATTGCAGGGCACTGCATATTAAAGATTTTCAGAAGAAATTATTTATCCACTTAACACAGTTCATCTCAAGCTCGGTGATCTTTCAAGTTGAACAAATTTTCTAGCGCCATATTGCGGATGCCATTTTCTCATTGGCTACCCTACTCACTATCCATTATGTTGTAGCTAGTGAGGAGCCTAGCAGTGTTGGATTCTTGAAAAAATGGCGGCCGCGTCTTTGTGGTTTCGTAGTATCTGTGAACAGGATTTCAATAAAGTTTTGAACGACTAGTTGCCGCTCCGTCGTCAAGCTTTTGATTGTAAACTTTTATAACTGATTTTCCTTTGTGTTTGTTATTGAAGAACGGGTTCGTTAACACGTTGTGTTTATAATCTGTTATTAAAATTGTGTTCTTACTATGTCTCAGGAGTTATTGGCAGACTTTAAAGTAAATTTGGATTTCGTGATGTGTGATGGAATGAAGATGATGAGCAGGACCAGGACACATTACCTAAGCAGCGTGGATTAGCTGATGTAGTAGACTATAAATAATCAAGTTATCTGTGTGGAGTTTTATCGTTTTCTTTTTTGTTGTTGTATTCAGTTTCTCATGGCGTTTTTAAACTTTGGACAACGTCAAATGGTAGTTTAGAGTTATCAGCGAAGTAAGCCTTGAAACAACAGAAGTAACAAAGTTAGTTAATTATATTAATCTCAGAATTAAGTTAATCAGCTCCCACATTCAGGGCAGAAATGATGAAAGCATTCAACAATGTCTTGTAAAGGACGCTGTAGATGGAATCTATAAAGTCAACAAACAACAATTGTGTGTAATTTAAATGAATTTAAATGCTTTAAATGTTCTTATTCAAAATTTATGCAACAGACGTTTTCTGTGTTTACATGGCCTCCAACAAACACACAAAGGGAAGTATTCGAGGATTTGCCTAACTTTTGAGAATTCTTTCTAACCCCTGAGTGTCTAGATGCACGAGACTACGTAAACATGGAAAAAAGTACTCTTGCTTTTAAATAATGTTTGGCAAAAATAAAGGCAAATGAAGGGAAATGATTTTTATCTACTTCTTGATACAAATACATTCTCCTAATACACGCTCGAGCTCTGGACATCTTTCATACAAACCAATGAAAACGCCCATATTACATTAAGCTTTATTGAGCAAAGGCTGGCCGCCAAGGATAATTCAAAGTCAAATTGATATTTGTGGAAACCGCCAGCGAACACCGTGTAAATGAAAGCGACTTAAGCTTTAAAACCTAATTCTAATTTTGCGGAAAAGTACCTGAAGTTCGGCGAAAACTGGGGAACTGTAATATAATAGAGCTTAAGGGGGCTTTGTTCTGAAACGATGAAATCGAATCGTGGTAACATTTAGCATTCGAGCTAAACCAAAACAATTCTTCCGGACTAGGTGATGCAAACTAAGGTCAGATGCTCAGGAAAATCGACTAGAAATGTATTAAATATGATTTTGGATTTGACACCGTCAAACCCACCTTGGCACCGTGCGAGCGACATTAGAGACACTTCAACTCTACTTTCTGTACAATAACTTTTTCATTGTTTCATTTTCTCATTTGCGCTTTAACTAATATGTCCCAACGTTGATGCGAGGGAAAACCAAGCAGTTTGGTACTCTGTAGAACGTGTAGACCGCTATTATGTTGAATTGCATTGAGAAATCAGAAAGATTATTCTCGGAAAAGAGCTATTACTTCTTAGATGTTTCACTTAAGAACCACAGACAATGCAAGAAAATGTCTATTTAATAGTTTCTATCTTTATTTGGTTTTATATGACTTAATTATTACACGCTTTATGGTCGGTCACTGGCTAAGAGTGATCGCACAACTTGCACTGAGCTTAGAAAATGACAGAACTTTAGAAGTTTTATTTAAAAGTTTTTTCGATTTTTCTCTAGTATCTTACTGATAAAAGGCGAGTTAAGCTTCAACAGCACTTTGGATATTTCAGTAACCATCGGCTATATCCAAGGCAAAGGAATTGCCTAAAACAAAAAAAGTTAGTTAATGGCAGAAAAAGTGGAAATATAGGTGTGTTAAATAAAGTTGCTATATAGCTGGAATTTTTGCCAATGACATAATGAACATTACAACTGTTTATCTCCAAAAGATGTGTTGACGAACGATCGCTCATTCCAATGTCTTCCTTGTAATATATGACAAGTCAATGATATTTAAAAGACATAGCGTAACTCTCACACTCAACAACAGAAATGAAGGCTCAACAACAGAAATGATCTCGAATACTAACTTTTATTTACGATATTTTGTAACCTGGAACATTTGAAGCGGTGCAATTTGCAGATTTTGGTAGCTCTCATGGAGTTTAAGACAAAGCATCATCAACGCTTTTACCCTTCAAGATATCTTTTACGGCTGAAAGCTGTCAAAATGTGTTTACATGTGGCTATTGGAGTTAGAACGTGGCTTACCATATCAGGTCCCCCATATCAGACCACATCATACAATTTGAGACCCCGACCTACCATATCGGACCCCGACGTGCCATATCAGATCTCGATCATATCGGGCGGGGCGGGTTTGACTGTTTTATATGCCGGATTTAACTGTTTTATGTGTCAACCGTTGTGCCAAGTAATATAGTTATTATTCTTCTTTTATGAATAACAAACTGGAAGAGAAAGTCGCTCTATCAGTAGCCATGCACTTCTTTTCCAGCCTTCAGACGTAAAAGCATTGCGTTTCTCCTATCCATATCCTGGCAATATTTTTTAAGGAAATGTATAAATGAAAAATACTTTTGAAATACCGTTTTGAAGCAAGCATCGCTCCCAGAACGTTCTAAGATAATGATATGTATCACTTTGTTCTATGTCACGCAACCAGCCTCTTGAAATTTTTGTTGACTTCTCATTTTGTACTGTCCCCAGTTTCGCTCGCATCAAGAGAGCAAGATGGCGATCGCCCGAACTAAACGAACGAAATCTACGATCTCTCGGAAAAATAGGGGACTATGAATCGTCTAGACATAGCAGGTCAAATGTTCGGGGCCTGATAATACTGCAGTCTCGCGTGAAAATAGTCGGGAAGCCTGATATTGTAGTCTCGTACGAAACGCGCGGCGTCTGACATTGTCGAGGCCTAGCCTAGAAGTTTCGCACGAAAAGCGTGGGATCTGACATTGTCGGGGCCTGATATTGTAAACTCGCTCGAAAAGCGTTTGATCCGCAATGTCGGTGCAATGTCAGTGACATTGCAAGGGCCTGATATTGTAGTCTCGCACGAAAAGCGTGGGGTCTGACATGTAGGTCTGATATTCGGGTCTAGCACGAAACATTGTGTGCGGTAGCGTACCAACGGACGTGAATTTTCAAGGTTTGATATTCTAGTTTCGCGCCGAGGTTTGCTGCCCGAGTTGTTTTGCTGATGTTTGGGGCCTGATGTTTGAAATTTCTCCCTAATGCTTGGGTTCTGCCAATGTGCACTGTACTAAAAACACACTGAACGTAATTAGCGTGGGTTAGATAGTGGCCTGGACATATTTCGTATCTGTGACACGCATCATACCTCCCAAACGTTCGAATGCCTAAAAATGTCATTTTTATCAAGACAAGACAAAACAAGGCAGCATTTTTGAACTCACACTTAAAACTAGTTACAAAAGATCTTCATATACATAATAGGTTAATTAAAAAGAATAATTAGGAAAGTAATTTAGGTAATTGGAGCCTAGAGGCTAAAGGAACCGTAACTAACCGTAACTATTTACAGTTAATTTTAATAAAAGAAGGAGCAACAAAGAAGAAAGTGACCAGACCCTGTTAATAATGTATATGTTTGATAATATTGATTTAAAATGCTTTTACGCAATTCCTAAGAGCTAGTACTGTTTAAGAGTATCGGGCTTAGTACTGAAGTCTCTCGCGAAAATTGTGGGGTCTTATATCTGATGTCGTTTGTTTCACGTTTGGGATGTTACATTGTTCTATCTCCGTGGAGATAGTGTGAGGTTCATCCTCAGCGTCTTTACATATTGTAGTCTCATGCTGAAGTCATAAGATTTATGTTGAAGCGTGGCGCTCGGAAGGCTGATGTGCCATATTCTGGGCCAAATATGTTATTATAATATCGTATTAAAAGCCTAAAAAGTTTTATGTTCGAGGCGTTATAATTTAGACTCGCCTTGTGTTTGCGGATTCGAATTATTACAGGTACTTTCCATATACAGGTATGATATTGTAGTTTTTCTGAATATAATACGCGAGTCATCTCAGGGAAATTTTGCTATCCGGATAGCGCGACGTTCCTAATATCATTCGTTATTCTCTGTTATTGTGCCCTTCACTTAGCGTTGTAAAATAAGAAAGAGGGAGGGGTAGAGGATCAAGCGTCAAGCATAAGGGGTCTGAGATTAAGGATCGGGGATTGAGGGTCTGGGGTCTGAGATAGAGGGCTTTCATGGGGCCTGAGATGGGAGTCTGAGGTGGAGGGTCTGAAGTGGGGGGCTTTAGATGGTGGCTTGAGATGGGGGCCTGAAATGGGGGGCTTGAGATGGGGTCTTAGATGGGGTCCTGATATGAGGAAAATGTTCCAAACCCTGCTTGGATGTGATGCAGATCGATCTGTCATGAATCTTTGACTTATTCATGACTGGAAATATTCGATGGCAAGGTCTTTATTTTTCTTAAAATTACTATAGCTCTGTAGATTCGTATGTTTGAGGGTCCAGAGAGCCACGCCCAGATTAGGGCATAAGTTAGCTCTTTTAGGACGAGCATGTTCCCTTTAGCCTTGGTGATTCACTGGGTCAAAGGTTGCAACTTACGTTTTTTGGTGTACAGCGCAGATGCCTTCTTTTTCTTCACAACAAACCAAACACATAGCATGAGCAGCACACCGACAAGGGCTGATAAAATCACGATCAGCAGCCGCAAGAGCCACACTCTGCGAATTTCTGTGAATTAAAACAAAAGCGCCGAAATACAAAGGCTCTTTTCTAATTACATCTGTAGAATCCATACCTAAACAAATGTCTTCACTTCGATCTTTTGAATATCAAAATGTGTTTAAGTCTGTTAAATTATTGTTGAAGCATTTCTCGTTGAGCACAATTGTGCGCAAAACGTTTTGAGAAACTTGAGAAGGGTCTTTTTTGTTCTCCTATATACTCAAGGCCTCTTGGTAACTAATTACACCCTTAATCCATATGAACAGTATGAGGTTCTCTCCGGGCTCGTTAAGGTGGTTTTATAGTACGGTCTTTTTGTAAGTAGTTGTTGCAGCAGTTATTTGGGAGATAACACAACGCTTCTAATTCCTTGCTTGTGAGTAGAAGTATAGCCAGCGTAACGTAAGTGACAAGAAGGACGCTGCAAATAATGACTGTGAAGACATATTACATGACTGAAGCAGTTTCATATGCATGTGAACAAGAGTCTAGCACTGACCTGAAGGCGGAGAAGAAAGCAAAGCAGAAGTGGTCGGACTTTCGGTCGTTGCTTGAACTAGAAAAGATATGAACTTAATTGACTTTATAAATACTTTTAAAATATATCCTACCTAACGACGAAAGGTGTACGGAATTACAGCTTTGTTGAGACAGATTTTAGGGGCGGTTCAGTTGTAGATGTGCATGAACTGATCATCTCACCCAAAATACTATCATACTATGAAGAATAGATCCCGGAAATATAGTGAACTGTATGCTTTTATTTTTGAAAATAATTCCATGTCAGTGAAGCTGGACCCGATACTTCTAATTAGAGTTGTTATCCCATGATAAATAAAAGCTCGGTGATATTTATTAGGGTGGTATTTCGGGCAACCTATTTCTGCTATGAAAACAATTCCCATCCTTTTTTTCTTCATTCTTTCATTTAGGACATGAGTTATCTATAACTTGCCATGGTTAGCGTTTAAAAAACAACAGAGAATATTTTGACACCAACGTCGTTGACCAGAAATTGACATGTGGTAAGCACCCAATGCTAACTTATGGACGACTTGCGTTAGATAATCCATGTAGGTGAGCAACAAAGTAGAACAGTCCAGCGATAAAAGTATAATTCCTATGCGTTTGATCTTTCAAGGCTCTTACCTGTCGGCAACTCATCAAATACTTTCAAGTCAATGGCAGCTTTTGAAGCGTTTTCGTACTTCCAGAGGCAGTGGCAAGTGTAGGTCCCCTCGTCACTCTTCGTCACGTTAAAAATGGAGAGGATAAATTCTTTCTGGCATCTGGTGTCCGTGTCTTTCAATTTCACATTATACTTTTTACCACTTTCAGGTAGGGGTTCCGGTTTGTCGTTAAACTTCCAAAGCAGTTCTTCTGGCCAATAGTCATCATAGTCAATCCAGCATGACAGGCTGACGTTAGACGATTTGGCTGCGAGAACCTCGAGCGAGTTAATAGTCGGGCTTTTTGCTAAAGGACCTACATTAAAAAAGGTAACATAGTTCGTAATGGTTATCCGGATAAAGAGGAATTTAGAATAGTATCAGTAACAACAATCTTTTATTCGACAACAACAATCTTTTATTCGTTTACAGGTAGGTAATCGTTAATCCCCTGGCTCCGCAGATAGCTGCGCTAATCGAGGCGGGCCAGGAAGTACACACTTTAAACTACATATGAATAAAAAATTAGTAAATACCAGAACAGGTTGAGTCTACGGAAACAGCTATGTAATTAATTGTGGTTGACTACGCAATATGTTACAATAGGAGGATAAGTAAGACAAAAATGAATAACATAAGATAGACGAAACAAAGCTGATAGCTATTAAGAGTATTTTCTAACTTTTGAGATGATGGATTCTAAGTCTTCGTAGGAGTCTTCAGATTCTAATATATTAAACAAAATCATACGAATTTTCCTTTTAAAAATGAGTTTTGGTAGTGTTCGGAGCTTAGTTGGTATCTCATTCCACAGTTTTGCGCCAATTACTGAAAAGGATTTCCGTTTAACTTCAAGGTTTGATTTTTTAATATAAAAGTTGTCGGAAGCTGAAGATCGCGTATTATATCGATGAATTTTTACTGTGGGGATGAACAAATCTTTTAACTGTGAAGGGATAACATCATTGGTTACATCATACATTGTTTCAGCTATCAGTTTATAATACAAAAAGTGAATAGGTAAAGTCTGTGCACGAAGAAACAAAGGAATGGCGTGATCACACCTGTAGGCGAAGCACATGAAACGGAGAGCACGTTATTGGAGGATAAGAAGCTTATTTAATTGACTTTTGCCAGTTTGACCCCAAGCAATTAAGCCGTATCGTAAATAAGGAACAACAAGGCTGTTGTATATACTAACAAGAGTATGGAAGGGAACAAAATGCCGTATCTTTGACAGTAGTCCGATAGTTTTGCTAAGTTTCATTGTTATAGAGTCAATATGGTTTTTCCATGATAATTTATAATCGATATGGACACCGAGATATTTCACATAATCTTTACATTCCAGGTAAGTTAATGAATTTGTTTTTTTGCGATTAAGGGTTAGTTTGTTTGATACTAACCACTGGTACACATTATTTAGTTCAGCATTTATTTCTTTTTCAAGGGATTTAAGGTCTTTGTGGCTATAAAGAACATTTGTGTCATCAGCAAATAAATAGAATTTCAATTTGGTTGAGCTGCAATAAATATCGTTGACATACAAGAGAAAGAGCAATGGTCCCAATACTGAACCTTGAGGAACTCCACAAGTAATGAGTGACTTATTAGGCGATCTATTTCCGACCATCGTCACTTGTGCTCTCTCTTGTAAATAAGATCTAAACCAATCATTAATTAACCCCCGAAATCCATAATGAGCTAATTTTTGGAGCAAAATACTATGATCAACGGTATCGAAAGCCTTTTTTAAGTCAACAAAGACACCACAAGAGAACTTACCTGCATCCATATTTGATTGGATGGCATTAACAATATCAAGAATTGCATGTTCCGTTGAGTGACCTTGTCTGAAGCCATATTGTGAAGAACATATAATTTTTCTTTCATCAATAAAAGATTTCCGCCTTTTAAAGACAAGCTTTTCAAAAATTCTGTTGAAACAGGATAATAATGAAATTGGTCTATAGTTATTAGGATCCGTCTCATCGTCAGATTTAAAAATTGGTATAACTTTTGCCATTTTAATTTTAGAAGGGAACGTACCGAGTTCAATAGACTTGTTGAAAATATTTGATAAAACTTCACTTAAAATTTCATTTGTATATTTAAGTACGCTGACAGGGAACGAGTAAAAACCGTATGATTTGTTTTGAGTCATAGAGAGAATTTCCAATTTAATTTCATTGGAGCTTATTAGCGTAAAGAAAAATGAAGTAACGGGTGACTTCTTTTTGTCTAGATATTCCGTAAAATGTTTCTCAAAAGGGGGGAGCTTATTAGCTAGGTTAGGACCAACGCTTGTGAAGTGCTCATTCAAAATGTTGGGAATATGCGATTTTGAGTTAGTAGTAATGTTGGTATGAGTTTGTTTTAGGTTATTAAATGTCATGTAGGTTTTCTTTTTACGACTTAATAATCTATTAATTCCTTCCCATGTCTTTTTCAAGTTGTTCAAATTGTTATTAAAGAATTCCTGATAATAGAGCTTTTTACTAATTGGCGTTAATTTACAGATTTCATTACGGTAGTATTTATATTGAGCATGATTGCCGCTCATATATAAGTTGTTTTTTATTTTAATTGCAGTACGAATCCCTTTAGTTCTCCACGGTTTGGATAATTGCTTTAATCTTCTTTTAGATAAAGTTTTAAAGGGTGCGTGTTTATTGAGTATTTTGTTAAATTTGTTGTAAAAGAATGAGAATGTTCTATCAACATTGACATTGTCTTTCTCGACAATTTCCTTCCAATCAACTTGGGATATGTCAGCTGTTAAAGAGTCTGAGGAAAATTTTGAAAAATCTCGCACTTTCCTGCTTTCGCCTATTGTTTGATTAACAGCTGAAGTCATGATGCAAAATTGTGAAAAATGGTCACTAATATCAGAAATGATGTTCCCACTAACTAGCACCATTTCCGGATTATTGACAAATATATTATCAATCAACGTTGCTGATGTACTTCGGCTTATCCACTGTCGGAATGAGATAACAACTTTGAAGAGACACTAAGAAATCCTGGCTATACTTCGAGTTTTGTGCCTTCAGTAGGTCTATGTTGAAGTCACCGAGGATGCAAATTTCTTTATTTGAGGCCGTATATTTTTCTATAGATTCATCAAAGTACTGCTGAAAGCGTTCGGGAGAGTTATGCTGTCTGTAAATGATACCGCAAATTACATTCTTTTTCTTTACAAGAGAAATTTCTATCCATAAGGCTTGAAATGCCTCAGTAGACATTTTTTCCAGAACTCTGTTTATCATCAATAAATAGAGCAACACCTCCCGAAGCCAGAGGTGTTGGGACAGTATTCTGTAACACTCTCACTTGCACTCATTGTTGAATAGAGGAGGTATGGGAGCGTTGATCGAGCGCCAAGAAGAAGGTGGAACCCTCCCTTTAGTGATGTTCGACCCCAAATTTCAAGTGATTAGGCTTGGGTGGGTGGGCCGTCGCCATATTCTCTTGCGGGCGCTTGATCCCGTTTGAAAGACAGAGTGCTAGTGAGAGTCATCTTTTATCCCTATTCAACATCCCTAGGGATTGCCAGACTCAATGGGGTTTGTTAAAACAGTTGAGTAGAAATACCTCTGAGATTGAGTCTTCGTGCTTCATTTCGAGCGTTGTGAATAGCATTCTATTCTATAACACTCTCACTTGCACTCATTGTCGAATACTGGTATGGAAGCGTTAATCTCGCTGCTTCCTATCCTGGCTCCCACTATAGGAGCAAAACAACCTAATCCCCACGGCCACAGGCCAAAAGAACCTCCCAAACTTTAACACACAACCTCAACCCCATCCTTAACAAATGACGTTTTACTTTCAAAAATAAAGCACAAGACATCAGATAAGCATGATTCGGCTAAGAAGATTCATCATTGTTACGCTTTCGAGCAGTATCAACTGTAAAAGCCGAAACAAAACGTTTCAGCTCATTAAGGTCTTTCCACTCGGAGGTGACGAAACTTAAGCCAGACTGGGCTACGTGGGCCGACGCCCCTGAAGGATTAGGAACTTTAGCTCAGTAGCTGCAAATAACACAGGGTCGTGTGACGCTGTGTCCAGCCGACATGGTACATTATCTCTGATAGTTCAACACTCGAAAGGGCTGAAGTTATAGGACAGCCAGGTTGGAAGCCGTGATGGGTTTCGCCATCATTACTGCCCACCTTTTTTATTTCAGGCGCTCCTCAGCCGTCGATGAACTGAATGGTTCGTTCACTTTGGCCCCTTGGGGGTTCGTTGGACGAAATAAGTAGCCACTTTTGAGGTCAACCTTGATTTGCTCTGAAATAGCCAAGTATTGCTCGATACCCCGAAGTGGGCAAAGCTTTGCCTAAGGGTTTCGATGAATTCCACAACCTAACCGTCCACCTAATGTCCATATAACTTGTATCAACATTGACCTCAGTACAAGTTTAATCGCTGCACTGCTCAGTACAATAAACCAGTTTAAATACTTGGTGACCTGAATTGTAATTTACTGGACCTTAATATTCCTGAATCTCAAGCACTCACCAAATGCTGTCATAGCTTCAATCTAAGTCAGGTTGTAACAAAACCCACTCGTTTAACAGATAAATGGGAATCCTTAGTGGATGTAATACTGGTATCGAACACTAATCAGGTTTTAGAATCTGATGTGTTGATTTCACCGATAAGCGACCACGATCTTGTTTACATCACTCTTCGCCTGAAAAGAGAGAAAAGTCACCTATTTTCACCACTACGAGAAGCTTTAAGAACTACTCTCCTTCCGAATTCCTCAAAGATATTGCGACTTCACCTTGGCCAGTCCTTGATACCTTCGATGACCCCGATGACAAATTGTTTGTGTTTAACGTATTATCCAACGGCGTACTCGATCAACACGCGTCAGTCAAAAGCATTCGTATACGAGGCCGTCCAAACCCGTCCAAACCCTTATGTAAACGAGATCCGAATGGCAGAAAGGGAATTTATTGCGAAACAAATAAGAAACAATGAGAACAATACTAACAGCCTCTGGAAATCCATCCGTAGCTGCATGCCGAAAAAGCCTGCTTCCCAGAAAACCTATTCTAAAGGCACAAAAATCTCGGCAGACGAGTTTAAGCAATCTTTTGCATCTGTTGGCGAAAATACTTGGCGGAAAAATTCAACTATGCATCAAATGAGCCCGCCTTCGTCCCAAGAGAATATCCACCCTCTGAAGAATTTGTTTTCCACTCTACCGTGAAATGGGAACACGTGGAACGAATTGTTAATGCTATATAGACAAACAAAGCCCCGGGATTGACAAGGTACCAATCAGAGTATACGTAATAAAAGATTCCCTTCCTGCAATTCTACCATCAATTACTTCAATCATTAACGCGACTTTTCAGTTGTCTACGTTCCCCTCCCGGTGGAAAATTGCCAAAGTAACCCCAATATTAAAAGACGGTGACCACAAGATTCCAAACACCAACAGACCTATGTCGCTGTTTCCCGTCCTATGAAAAGTTTGTGAAAGAGCTGCTCACGACCGGCTGGTATCTTACCTGTTCTCCAAACAACGCTTGAATACACAACAATGTGGGAACAAGAAATGGAATTCTACAGAAACTGCATTGATCCAAACTACAGATTCTATCCTTCAAAACATCGACGAGAAAGAATTAACTGCTACAGTTTTACTAGATATGAGCAAAGCTTTTGACAACATTGATCATGACATCCTGATCATAAAATTGAGGGACGCTGGATTGTCTTCTTCATCAACAGAGTGGTTTAAGAACTACCTGTCTTCACGTGATCAAGTAGTGAAAATCCAAGCATCTATTTCAGACCAACTATCTGTTACTAGCGGCGTCCCACAAGGGAGCATCTTGGGGCCTCTTCTTTTTAGTATATATACAAGTGGCCTTGCTCTGGTACCCAAACATTGTTCTACACAAAGCTACGTTGATCAAACCAAACGTTTGCTCAACTTTAGGCTAAAAGATCAGCAAAACACTGTTAGTAAAATGAATGAAGACCTGCAGAGAAAATGCCAATGGACTTTTACCAGTAAGCTCTTACTTAACCCGGATAAGAGAAAATGTATTATCTACGGCAGTCGACCGTTAGTCAGCAAGGTTGAAGGCCTTCACCTGTCCTCACTGGGTAAAGAACTAACCCCTGAGCCAAATCAGCAAAGGATCTTGGTGTAATTCTCGATCCCAACCTAATGAACGAAAACCATATAACAAAAACCGTTCAACTTGAATGTCACGACTGTGTCAGATAACCCGTGTCAAGCATGTGTTGGACAAGGACACCTTAACCATAATGGTGAATTGTCTTGTATTTAGCAAACTCCAATACTGCTCCAATGTTTGGAGTGATACCACCGAGAGTAACTTAGACAAAGTACAAAAAGTACAGAACTTTGCCTGTCGTATAATTAGTGGAGTAACGAAATTTGACCACATAACACCAGCCCTTAGGCTAATGCAGTGGTTACCTATCAGGCAACAATTTTATTACAGAAACGCTGAAATGGCATTCAACTGCGTGAATGGTTGCGCACCAGATAGTTTAATGGATCAGGCCATTAAACGCTCAGACGTTTCGACGCCCACCACAAAAAATTCACCTTCCTAAAGTCTGCAACTGGACAGAGCTCCTTCTACTACAGGACTGTAAAGGTTTGGACTGCGCTCGATCCCTTGCTCAAATTAAATAGAACATTACAAGAATTCAAAAGAAAATTAAAGAACATTTTACGAAGAGACTTCGCGGACAGTACAACGTAACTTAATCATGTAATTTATTATATAGACTTGATTATATTGCTTCTGTAGATAGTGAATAGCTCACATTCTTTATCTTATTTCATTTTTATTTTACTTTATCAAATGGGATGACTTTAATGTGCAATAAAATGAACTTAACGCAGAATGATCTGATGATCGTATTTACGTCGTTTGTCGGTTTAGGTCGATTGTATTAAGCGTTTTTAAGCTTACATAGCATAAGCAAAATTACATAGATGCACCATCTAATCGACCCCGACTTTCTCTGTCCGACCTCGTAGCTCAGTCGGCAGAGTGACGGTAGATCTAATCCG
>CM042752.1:13756871-13769824 GCA_022496165.2 Catalaphyllia jardinei
TCCGAAACGTCGGTTTAACTTGTTATCTCTAACTTTTATAGTTTTATCTTTTTTTGTTTCCAGTGAATGGGCATCATTTTGTTAATGTTTTCTTTTTCTCAATGTGTATAATTATATTACTGCATTAGTAAATTAACTGACTACGTGTTTCGAAATGTTTTTACTTAAATTTTGGCATTGATATATTCTAAAACATTTATGGGTTTAATTTTTTTATGCCTTGCGTTTACCAGTTAAAGTGAAAGAATAAGGATTTAATGATTCTTTAATATCAGGATTCTCTAAAACTAATTATGAATAAAAAATCATTGTTACTTGTAAAGTTACATAACATTACTGTCATTAGTTAAATATTGACTGATGTTGTTGTATCACGTCTGCCTTAAGGGGTGCTGGCTCTGAAGCAATGTTCTTTGGTAGCTGAACAGGAAAAAGGCTGGGCAACTGTATTTCCTTCCTAACATCGCTTGATAACTTTTGAAATCATACCTGAAAAATAATTGTATGATTTCTTCTCACTAATTTGCTAACTAACCATCGCTTATGGGCTTTTGGAAAGCACATCTTGTAGCATGCCTCGCCTGCATGTTCTCCTGTCTGTACTTGAGCTTGATTACGGCCAGTGTTTGCATTATTGTCAAGTGCAGCAAGTTGAGTCCTGGCCACCATGCCCTGGTACGAAAAATGTTCTCTTTTTGAGCAGTACTTGAGCATCATTGAGTGATGGACCTCGAGCCTGCCAGTGTGGCATAAGTCAGTGAGCTTAGCCAGATCTTTTAGAAGCTTAGTGTTTAGGACCACTTCCTCCAAAGCTAAGTACCTGGTTTGAGCCAGCAGATTCGCTTCGCTTCAGAGGATGAAATGCGCCTGTGACTGCACTTGTGAAAATGGGTGTTCCCTGACCAATTATGTTTGTTGGTAGTGTGACTCAACACTGATTTCTATTTTTCATGCAAAAGATCCACACTACCATTGCAGGTTGCAGCAGACCACCAGAGGTGATTAGCAGTAGACTGAATCCATGGGGATAGTTCCTCACAACCCTTTTGTTTTGCTTTTTTTGTGAGCTTCTTTACCACCCACTTAGAGAGGTGACAAACATCTTACTGGTGATTAATACATGTAGTTGGGTAGTCTTTGCTCATGGAGCTGCTGATGGATACATGATGGTCTGTTGCAATCCTACTAATGGTAACATTGTTACTTTCCCGCATTTCTATGCACCTGGAAAAGCCTTCTTTTTCCATAGCATTAGATGATGTGACCTCTGAAACCTGAACAACATTAAATGCTACTACATCTCCAGTGTCATCATCCATTAGTGTGTAGGTGCCATATTTGGCGCAGTGTCCTGGACTGTCACAACGGCCATCACCATCAAGATTGACAACTGCCTTCCCATTAAGCTTTTCAATTTGGCGTCTGCTTTCAGCCACCCATGCCTTATTAACAACGGGGATCAAATACTTTTGTTGTTTGTTGTAATAAACACTTTCACTAAAAAACTGAAGATTGAAACATGAGGTGAAGCGACTGATAGCAGCAAAGGTGTCACCAGTGAACAGAATGGATGCCGCCATCAACAGGTTACCCAAGGGTTTCTTTCTCACCACTGGTTGTGAATCCCAATTGGTGGTGTGGCCACTGTGGCAGGTTAACTCAGTTGATAGCATGCTACCAATTGTTTTCCTCTCCTGTTGGATTATGACATCTCCACAGTCTGGACACCATTTTAGCAACTCATTGAGACATGTATTTCTTTTCACAGTCGGTAGTGCTAGATGTATAGTGCCCTTCATTTTCATTGTCCGAAAATAAATTGCCATCATTAGAAAATTTTTCTTCACCAGGTAGCCAATGGGGATCCAGGTCTTCATCATCTCTAGCATCATCATCATCATCATCATCATTAACACCCTCGTCATTACTATCATCACCATTCTCATGGCCAACAATTTCATTATCCTCAGTAGTTGTTCTCAGAACAACTTCAACTTCGTATAGTGGAGGTGGTGACATAGCATTGAATTAAGCTGTCATCCTCATATGTAGGGAAAATTACAGAAGGGGGTGGCTGCATGGCATAGCTGTGGTCATGCTTAACTTTTGATTTTTCAGCTTCGACTGAGATCTGTGCCCCATCTTGACCAAGTAAGGGAAGCTTATTGCTTGTATTCTCGGAAACATTAGTTGATGCATTATCCATTATCTGTTTGAGTTTTGACAGTCTTGTAGCAAATACGGTCAAAACAGCATTGAATTCCAATGTCACGCATCAGTGGTCGTGCAGGGGGGTCATGGCTAGGTTTGTTATCGACAAGGAGAGATTCCTCGTTATTTACTAAACCATCTTGGGAAGTGCTCTCATCGTTATGGGCATTCAGTAATAGTTCTACAACAGCCTAATAAAGAAGTGAAAAAGTGCATAGATGCTAGTTCGAATGGGAACTGAACTTCGGTTATATACATGTAGAACAGTCTGGCACAACATTTTTTCTTAAGATAATAAGTATTAATATTAATTATACCCTAAGATGACTTATCGCCAAATCTTTTCAAGAAAACAATCGAAGTAATGAAAAATCAAAACCAAGACAATCTCAAGAGGACAGATCCTCATTCTCACGATGTAAATAAACAAGCCTTAAAAAGTAGGTGGACAGATGGCAGTGTGTATTACATTGGAGAACGAGACATGTTAACGCAGCGGAAATTAAAGAATATGGAATATTGTAGAATACTAACTTCTTCATGTCTTCTTCTTCAGGTCTTCGTCGATTTTCGCTGGATAATCGTGGTTTTTTGCCCTCGCGGCCGTAGTCAAACTCAGACGATATTCACCTCGAAACAGCTTGACAAAAAATGGTTACTGCAAACATAGCTGTATTGCATTGGCGGCATGTTCGATGGTGTGATCCTCTCCAGCCATGTTTTCCTTCGCTGCTTGTCCGATGGGAACTTGTGGTAGCTTATGTCTGCTGTTTTACTGTTTTTTGTTGAATAATTCGTACATCCAGGGACACAACCATTTTCTAGAGCCCTCACATGTGAAGAAAGCGTACTTTTTTCTGATATTCTAGTGCACACAAATGAAAACGGAAGGCAGAGAGCGGGCAAGAGAGCGTGTTTCAAAGATACCGCGGGAAAAAAAAATCCTTTTGACGTTCCTATGTCACATCACATTGCTGACCAATGTAACGCGACGCGAATTTTCCCAAGATGGCGGAACTCTATTCGCGTTTTTCGCTAGTCTTTCAGGTAAAATATCTAGCCTCAAACCAATGATCAACTGAAACTATTATAAAATATTGATGTTGAAAATACAGACCAATCATGCAAAATAGCTTCATTTTTACCCCGGAGTTCCCCTTTAAGTACGCTTGGTCTCTTGCCAAAATAAAGCGCTGAGTTGGACTAATAGAACATGACTCCATAGACCGCTCAATATAGGTCACAAGCCGATCAAGTTTTTCAATAAAATACGGAGTCGCCTGTTTCCGTTGTACTTGAGCTTAAAGCTGCTCCATGGCAACCACGCAGAGAAAATCTTTCAAGGACTTGTCTGTAGCTGGGTTTCCTACCATAGATCGAAACTCCGATCCAACTCCCCCGTTCGACCAAACGCATGAGAGATAGCTCTCAGTTTACCTGTGTAGGAATCGAGAGTCATGTACGATCGCCTCGTAGGGCAATCACACTGGTGAACCCCTCTTTGATTATGAACTCCCATTTTTTATGGACCCCCATTTTTCATGGACCCGAGTCCTCTCCCATTCCGATCCTTAAAGACAAGGAATAGGCAAATATCTGGAGATGCGTCGCTAGTCAAAGAAGGATATCCCCGCAGTGAGCTAAGAAAACTCTTCAATTCTTTTTGGGGAGAATCTTTTTGTTTGGAATGACTTGCAGTCTCGGAAAATAAGGTCAACTGTTGAAGACGCTCGTCGATAGCCTGGAGGCTTTTACTATCTGGTATTCTGGGTTGCGATTTTTGCTCTCGGTGGACGCACGTTTTCCTGTTGGACCTTCATTGCGATTGTGTTGAAAATTAATCTTTGTTCCTCGTGCGATTTAGGCTTTAAAGGCTTTCTCCGTTTTTATTTTAATCGTATTTGGGGTGAAATGTATTTTGAAGGAGGCGAAAGACCTTTTTCTTGTTCCGTGATTTGAATCTCCGATTGCTTTAGCGCTCGCTTCCTGACGTGCAGTGGTTTCTGTAGACTTACCCGCTCGTTACATATCAAGTCACCCTTTGTGCAATCCTTTCGCAATTCTGTGCCTTAAATTTTTCTTCGGGCATGTTTTTTACGAGACCAAGTAATCCACTTTGAACGGCATAGCTAGTGTGTAAAGTACATCAACAATAACTATCGATCATTATTATCGTCCGTCGCACAAGGGCTGAATTAAAGAAACTTTTGTTTGTGGTTGAAAAAAACAAAGACCACTCGTAAATTACATTTTGATGACGAGTATCAGTTGACCCTTTGTATTTGTCTCGTCTCATATTTATTCTACTTCATCGGGTCTCATTCAGATCTAATGAAATTAACATGACAGTAAAACAGATTGCAACACCCTGCCCGGCTCACCTGGTGTTAGGTATGTTAGGAATGCTAGGAAACTTACCAAGCATTTCTTTGTGGTACTTCCAGTTTTCACCGTTTGCTTCCCCTGATGTAGTCGGTGAAGAGTTCACTCCACTTCGTACTAACACGTAACAACGTGGTGGTTGAGTCCTATTCGTCTTTTACCCTTAAGATGGTTTTAATATCATCTTTGTAAACCTTTTCCTCCTCCTTTCTTCCGCCATTTTTTTTCACGGGTTTTACCAAGGCCCCATGCGCTACTGAAACTGCGATCCCGAATATCCAGCCGTCAAAAACCCAGATTGAAGCCCATCATTGCCTAATGAATTAGGCCTTCTTGTTGGACGTGATGAATCTGAGCCAGTGGAGCTCGTTGGCGTTCGACTGCAAGCGCTTGATTTGGGGATTCATTTGCACTGGTTTGGTTATGCATTGGAGAACTCGTTTGGACGTTTTTGGTTTTGCACGTCTTTATAGCCACTGATTATGTGAGACAATTCTTTCCTTTGGCTCTCGTTTATTTTATCGTAGTTGTCTAAGAAAGATTCACGTGCATGGCCTGTTATTTCACAGATGGCATTGCGCAGTTGACCAGAATTCTTCAGTTTTGACACCAATGTTTTCCTCATGCTAACTTCTTATTTCTCTTATCACAGGAGGCCATGGATTTCATGACATTGTCGATGGTTTTTTGTCTCATTCGAATTTTGGTGTATCAGACATCTGGTGACTGAGGACGATTTATGACGCTCAGATAGAGAGGCCCTGTGTCCTTCATTCTCTCGAGTGGCTTAGACAACAAAAGCTTGAAAAGCCCTACTGGATCGCATTTTCCGCCGTCGGTGCACCTGTGGTGTAGTTCTTTGCCTGATCTACAGACCGCCGCTTCGTGTTTTGGTTGGAACTTCGCAGAACTCTACGACTACAGTGCCATCTTCTTGCTGTCTTATCACAAGGTCCTCCACGTATACTTGGTGGTGTTCCTCGTAAGCCAAATTGTTCAGTCAAGTTTTTAAAGTTCACGTTGGTCAGTACTTTTCCATTGAAATCGCCCAGCTGACCTTTCTCCCACAGCGCAGATTCCTCGTCTGGTGTTAGTGGCTGTGATTTATTTGGTCTCCTACCCTTTCCTTTCTGGCGCAGTGAAAGTGCTTTCGCGTTGAGGACTTCTTGAGTCATGGAATTCTCTCGATCGCACGATACTCAATGGATAGTTTTTTTGTCCTTTAGATGACGTTCAATTGCACTTTGCATGATTTACAATGATTCTGGCTTGTAATAATCCTTTTTTTACTTCGGCTTAGAACTTTGTCAGGACCGTGTGGAGATTTCTTGGCGGCATTGTTTCGATGCTGGCATTTTTAAGATGGCCGGTCTTTGCCCAGCTTTGGAACACGTTCATTTACTGTTTGTAGAGCGGGACGTATTCTTATTCCCTGTAACGGAATTCAGCTCTTGTATTTCATCGCTTAACACTATAGGAGACCTCGAGACGTCTACTTCACCAGTTGGGTCTGGAGTTATTGTTCTGTTTCCTTCGTTTGTTTCTGTTTTCCTGGACTCGGGATCACACGGAGCTTCTTCAGCAGATGGTGAATAAGTATCGCCAAAACGTTGTCACAAACTATACTGAAAGTTGGAAATGTCTCCTAGAAAAGATGATTTTCAGCCTGGAAGAGCTGGTCATCATCATCATCTAGATACTGTAAATAATTAAATCATCCATTTTTCAAACTATAAGAAGTTACCACAATGTTTTTTTTTTGTCTTTCATTTGCCTGCAATGTGATTGGTTAGCTCAAAAAAGCTTGATTGGTTGTTTTGATTTCCTGTCCCATTCTCATTGGCTAAGAAAAATATGCGATTTAGAGCAAAAGATAGTGCGATCGTGACTAAATCGCACCACTGACAGCCCATCACATTACAAGTTAGGATAACCAGTGATTTCAAAATGGATTTCATAAAATGGTAAATAATTCCATCCTTATTCAGAAAAGATCTTTTGGGACGACTAAAGTATGTATATATTTGATATATTCAATTAAGATCGCTTACATTGATATATCATGATAATCTGCATGTTTGTAAAGGCTTCACTCTTCCAGTCAGGAATACTGTTTCTTGCACTGCACTTGTAAAGGCCTAACTGTTCCTCACGTCCAGGCGGAAGATGAAGTGTGCTCCGGAGGGTCTCCTTTCCTTTCTTCCATTTCCTGTCCTCTGAGTGATAAATGCTCTCTGTTCCGTTCGTTATCAATTTACCGTTCTTGTGCCATTGGACCTCGCGGGGAAGAGGCCATCCTGAGAAATGGCATTCCAAATCCTTTGGTACGTCTTTTCTGTAAAAGTCCGGTGAAGTTGAGGACCATGTTATTTCCAGTTTACCTAGATTCAAGAAAAGCAATATATAACTGTTTTATAGATTTGGTATACACCGGATGGTCATATTTTTCGAGGCTTTATTCCTTTGTTATCATACAACTTTTTTCTTATCATGTCATGCCATGTTTATCGTATCGTACCAACTTCACATCAAACGACCACGTCAGAAATTTCATGCTTGCGTCATGACATATCATGCAGTTCACACTAGCTTTTACGTAATACTTCGTGTCATGGTAATGAAATAACATGGTATGCCATGCCATAGACATGTCATTTCATACTTCAGAAGATTTAGTCTGATTGATAGCGAAACCACTGTTAACCACAGTTTACAGAGGGTAGCAAACGGTTGTGAAGGGACAAACAAAGATACACAATCATTTGTTTTGCTCTAATACACTAGGCAAGAATTGTGCAACTAAAATGTTTCAATTGGTCGGCTCCTTAGACAGAAGTAAACACCTGTTGTGTTTTTTTTTTCTTGGTCAAGGTCGGAAAAGGAAACAAAATAATAATATTAAGAACTTTGCTAGAGACCATAACCATTCCCTTCCATTAACAACTGAAAAACCAAAGAAACACGTACGTGCAAAGATTATGTTGGTACAGTAACATGTCATATTGCTGCTGTTCTTTGTAGAATTTGATTTCAGCAACACCAAGCCTGATAAACCAGAACTGGACTTCCCGACTTCTTGCCTGGCTTGTTTCCAGGTCATTCCCGGTGTACGCTTTCCTGTGCTGATCGAGCAGTTGCGAGTAATGTTGGAGTCTGGATCTACTGCAATGGGATTTGTGTGCTGACACCCGGACAGGGAACAGAATGACTTTATTTCACACTTCAGATCAGTCGCATGAGAGGTATCTGTTGATCAAAATGAATAACCTCACAACGTTAACTCAACTTTTCAATTCACCGTAAATACCTTACGGCACATTAATTGTAGAAGTAATTGGCTTAAAGTGCCGGACCATTTCCTTGGAATATAAAAATCATAAAATTCCTATGTGTCAAAAAAAGGTGCGTGTACCTCTCGTCCATTCAATTTTCATCC
The DNA here is from genome assembly GCA_022496165.2 of Catalaphyllia jardinei. Taxonomy (NCBI): domain Eukaryota; kingdom Metazoa; phylum Cnidaria; class Anthozoa; order Scleractinia; family Caryophylliidae; genus Catalaphyllia; species Catalaphyllia jardinei. The sequence continues at coordinate 13,764,901 of CM042752.1, forward strand.
ATTAATGAAAACTGAAAATTAAAATCAATTTCCGTTCACCTGGATTAATTCCATTTAAAGCAAAATGTAAAAAAAGAAAAATCAAAATTGAAATAAACATGCTTGATGTTTTTATTTAAGAAAAATAACTGTCAAGGGGTTCGGCTATTTTTTTATTTTTCACCATTTTCGTTTGAAACACAAAATAAAAGAAGTGCTTCCAGTTTTCGATTTTCTTACTTCTCATCTAAACCAAACCTGGAAATTACACTCATAACCTAAAAATCTATTGGTGTAACAATTAAAATTCCCCGTATTCTAAATCTGCTTCTAATTGAATAAAAATAAAACAAACCGCTCTTGTTTGAATACTCGAAGATCAAAATGGCTCGGTTACCAAGTAAGCAAAGATGGCGGATGTCGATAGCCGTAAAGTTTCCTCTTGGGAAAAGCGCTTTTCCACAGTTTCAAACCCTTGCCGGATACACTGTATCTTCATGATCACACACATTTCTTGGCAATGACCGAATTGGTGCTAACTTGCTTTACTTCTTCCCTACTTTTCCCTACTTTCGTACGATAAGCTAGACGGCCTAGCCGATCGTAAACACATTAGTTGCTTTGCAGAAACTTTTGCAATTTAGCTCGCCTGCTCTGAATAATACTTTTATAATGGTGCTTCTATTTTGTTTCCTAGAAGATTTGGTGTAAAACTACCTTAGAAGGGAAGGCTGAGCCCCCATGAAAAAAGTAGGTGAGCATCCATATTAAAAAAAAAACATCTAAAAATCCCTTTAGCCCGTAGCTGTCGGGAAACTATTAATAAACCATTAAATGAGAATCAAACATTGTGAAGTTGATGTTTGTTTAATCACAAATAACCCAAGCTCGAGATATGCATATTTACGCCGAAAATTGCGAAAAATTACGTGCTGCTCTCTTTCAAGGCCTGAGAGTCCGATCCTTTTTGCACAAAAGTTCCGTTGCCGACCACGTGCTCTGTCCTGGGTTCTACCTTTTCCAGCTCCTCCCATCGCCGTGGCAGCCTTCCAGGCCATGTGTCCGTCTTTTCCGATGGTATTGAACTCCCCCGCCACCAGGTAATTGAACGCCTCCACACCATCCTCGCGTCCTCTGGAGTCAACGCGAACGTTTTAAGCAAGACTTTCTCGGATCGGTGCAGCCACTTCTGGGAGTGGAGCCGGCATTTTTCCATAGGATACTCAGAACTCTAGGCCGGAGGTCCAACGACGCCTACCTTTTTCGTGCGCACCTTTCATGTTAATCTTTGCTAGGTAGCTTCGCAGCTACAATGATTGTAGTCTCGTCACCATAGTTCACGAGGCTGTCCATTTGACTGTGATTGAAGTCACTTGTAGTTTACCACCGCGTCCGCTAAACCTAGGCCTTCCGCTCGCCGCTCCCCAGTTTGCAGGGGAGTGCACAGTGCCAGGCACCATGTCCTCTACCCCTCACGTTGCTTGGAACCCCCCTCTTCACGTCGTCGGTTTGGCGTCGGTTTCCATAGCAACCATCCAAGCACCGATCTCTCGGTCGGGTCCTTGCCTTTGCTTCGGGGCCAATCCACTGGTGCCTTTGTATTCCAGCCAAAACCCGCCTCCTTTTGTTGGGTAGCGGAACAGACGTTAAGGCTTTGTCGTGTTAACCACATAATTGCAAGAAATATGGGTTATTCTGACCAAGTGTGAGGTCAAGATGGCTGGATATTGGCCAAGTTCTTTTTTTGCGTGTTTGTGGACCGAGACGGAATTTATTATATGGCTTTAGGGGAAAAATTTTCTTGCGGAATACGGCGGGTAGTCCCGAGAAGGGAAGATGGATCTATCTTGCCCGCTCGGGTAGCCAATCACAGTGCGCGATTTGGGTCATCTTGCCCGCTTGAGGAGCTAGCCATATAATAAAGTTAATTAAAAGTGACCAAACCTCAGGTTCAAACTTCTTTCACACGCGAAGGGTGACGGTCCATGGCTGGGGCCCTGTGTGCAATTTGGAGGCGATCAGAGCCCTTGAAGGAATTTTATGACCGCTTTCCGCTCGGCTTTCGCCTCGAGAGTGTCCAACCTTGGTAAAATTAGGGACCTTGCGCATGCACGACGACGACGGTGAGGACGACTCCTGGTAAAAAAGTGTTTCTATTTCGCATTTATTCGGAATCTCGCATTTATTTGAAACTATCTAGTGTGTATGTCGTTACTAAAACTTGCCCCTGCTGAATACGCTACGAATGGGTCCAATTAGAAATAGAAATACGAAAAATTAGCCGATGTGGTTTCACATTCCCTTACTAACCCTTGTAAATATGCAAATCAGGCAAATTGCGTGACAGTACTGAGGTCAAGAAAAACTTGAGCTTCTCATATCTCGAGCTTGGGCTATCTGTGATGAAACAAACATCAACTTCGCAGCGTTTTATTCTCATTTGATGGTCCATTAGCAGTTTTACGACAGCTACAGGCTAAATGGATTTATAGCTACTTTTGTTTAATGCGGACGCTCACCTATTATTTTTTTTTATGGGGGCTCGAACACTAATTTTAATTGTCAAGGTATCTTTTGAGGACTTTGTCTAAATAATAAAAAGGGCTGACATGTTACCGTAGTTTTAAAGTGATATCTTTTATGAATCAAATAACGCTCGAACGACACTCAGATTGAATGCCTTCGGGGCCCGGTTTTAAAAGTTACCGACGATCATCCCGACCTTTATATATAGGAGTCCATCGCTGGTGCTAGGACATTGATCAACTCATAATTGCAAAACCATGTTTTATTATTTGGAGCGATTTTACTCAATATCATAAATAGCTAGATTGAGGCCAGGAGTACAGAAAACATTCATTTTGTTAATTTTGCCGCTAAATAATTTTTTTATGCCAAGTCATTCATTTTTAAATCATGTCAACAGAAACAAGAAAAAGCAGGATCTTCCATAAGTTTGATAATCTTGGTTGTTCGTGTTCTATTTCTTCTGGGAGAAAATTTAACGAATAAATTAAAAACAAAATATATGAGAAACTCATTACTTTTTGGGCGCCAGATGTGTGCGGAAGTCTGTAAAATGGGATAAACAGGAAGTCTTTGGGACACCCGACGGATATTACCAATGTCTATTCAGTATAGCGTTAATTTGCAGGGAAAAAAAATGTTTCTCGCTTTAAAGCAAGGAGGTCTGCAAACAAGATTTTGAATTGCAGGGAAAAAGTTCCTGATATATGTGATACATGTTTTTCATTTTGTCGCTATTGGATAACCAAAAAGGCATAATGGAGCTGATTAATTAATATTTAAAACATGCACAATGGATGGCGCCCGAAATTACCTTGAATCATAAGAAGCGACAAAGACGAAAACATGAAGTAATTCACCAAACGAAGCTTGAAGTTTTTCTCCAGGTATTGATTCTCCATGGTTACAATTCCAGCGGAAATCTTCAAATTCGTAGTCTCCGTTTAGCTTTCTGGAGATAAGTTCACCCACGGTTATCTTGGATCTTTTCTAGCATACGCCGGAAAGCAGCCTTAAGAGGAGGCAAAATATTTATCACTTATACAAAACGACATATGATAATAACTACAAGCGACATAAGGTGTTGATGGCATAAAACAAATAAAGAGTTGTCTTTCACTATGAAAGGACCTCTAATCTCTTTAACAGTGACAGCAGCAGCTGCAACCAGTTTTCAATTCCAACGTCAGAAGTGAAAAGCTGATGCTTTATTAATTTGCTCTGTTTTTCTTTATATAATTTACTGTTACGTATTTGCTTGATCTAGGTTCCAGATCTAGGTTCCCTCGCCACTATTATATACTAGTAATAGTTATCACTAAAGCTGCCCCCGCTTTCTTTTATTTCTGCTGATTGAAAACAATAATATTGAACGTTATTGTAGGAACTAAATTTTTTTTTTTGTAAACTTTATCACTCATACTGTCCAAGTAGCTTAGGCATCTTACCATAAATATCATCTAAATAATCAACTAAGTGAACTAAACCAACACATTCTGTTTAACTCATTCTATCACATGATCAGTTCTTTACTTAGTACTCTGACGAAGCACATTCTGGAAAAAAATATCAAACCTTTGTTGTTCTAGTTTGATACTGAAACACTGAACCATTTGTCTTGATCATAGTTAAGAGACTGGTTAGGAAACCCGGCAAACATCAAAGGGAGAAACAAAGATGCCAAGATTTATGTTGGAAAGTCCACCGCCCAGCACAATCTTTTGTTTTACGCTCATACACTATGCATGGATTACGTAAACAACACATTTCTATTTTTTAGTTTCTCAGTTCGGAGTAAACAGCTATTGTGTTGATAAGTAAATAAATTACGGTAATTAGTCTGAGTAACCGACAGGAATCGAACGCATGACCTCCCGAATACCAGGCGGGCGGTCTATCCACTGAGCTACGAGAACTCATGAAGAGCAAGGCCATTTTACTGAGTTCATATGTGACAGATTTTTTCTTTGTCCCACGCTCATGTCATGTTGAATATTTCATATTTCAGCTATTGTGTTTTGTGCAGGGTCAAGGCCAAAAAAAAAAAAAAAAACAGAGCAATAACATACACAAAGAACTTTGACGAGTTTCATAACCATTCCCCTCTATTAACTATGTCTTGATATACCAGCAAACGTATCTCGAAAGTAGAACAGAAGTCGAGATTTTTTCCGAGATGTAAACAGAAGTATTGCGTTACAGTCGCCATATATGCAAATTAGCGTCAAGCTTTTCGTCCTCAACGAAAACGCCGCAAAACATTTACTTTTGGATCCCTGCTAGTCGCCCAGCTGTCACATGGGTCTACGCCACGTTAGACTGCTCAGTAAAAATAAGCGTTACAAATAAACGAGATGCCAAAGGTAAAACTGACGATCGGGAGGGTATTTAGCTATTTAGTTGCAACTGAACCACACTG
>CM042752.1:13774824-13784914 GCA_022496165.2 Catalaphyllia jardinei
CCTGTAGTCGTTCAAGTTTACGTGCGTCGCAAGGTCTACAAAAATGCCACGCTAGGTGGCAATAAGTGTGATATGGTAGCACGGCTGACTTGTATAACTGGAGTATCAATTTCTCTTATCTCAAAAACGTTTTAAGTGAACCTGTCAAGTAAATCAGGAAACCTTGGTCATTCAAGCTGCAGTTATTTTGTACAGTTGTTAATGAAATGCAATGCCAATTCAGTGTATCAAATACGTTAATTTCAAACGACTCAAGTCTCAACTGGTGTCTCGTTACTTCTCGTTAGTTTGACGTAGAGTTGTATCCATGATATTCTTTTACTATATTGTAGTATAAAATATTCTGAATTTTAGATAACTTCTTCGCATTATTTGGAAGCTACGTGGCTTGAAGCTGTACCAGAGTTTAAAAAAATCTGGAGAGTGAGGGAGTAAGTGTCACTTATAAATATTCTTGTTCTTCGGTTATTTCAGTTTCAGAAGGAAAATAAAACAAACAGTGGTAACAGACATTACAATACAAATTAATGCAGTTAAGTCTTTTAGACCATGCGTTGTTTATTTGTAATGTTTGCAACCTTCTGCAAGTGTCACTTACCTTAAAAATGTCTCACCGAAAAGCCAATTTGTTGGGAGGAAAGTCTTTTTTTTTCTTTCAAGCGATTTGGCTACTGTGATAATAAGTAAGAGGTCACAAAATGTCACAGCTAACTTAATTATGTCATACAATACGTTCAGTGCGAATCATTTCCTTGAAAACGCTTGTAAATGTACAACAAAAGCGACCGAAAGAAGTAATAACGAAATACCCTGGATGATCCAAAACCGGGCCTCAATTAAGTTAAGAAAATGTAGATAAGGGTGGAAATTCATCTGTCATTTGGATCTTGTCGCTGGGAAAACGAGATTGAAGCGTAAAGCTAGTCATAGAGGGAGGAAGACAAACTCCTTCAAGGGCACCTTCGTTTTCGCCAATCCACCCCTTATTATTATTACTTTTTTACCTAAAGATATATTTTTAGCAGATGAAAGCCACCTTGTGGAAATGCTGAATAAAGCCATTATTATTATTATTATTATCATTATTATTACTATTATTATTATTATTATTATTATAATTAAGTATGTAAAACCCAGAAAGGTGTAAAATGTCTTGTTATCGAAATATAGTATATCAACTACCATTTCCAAATAACTAAAAATAACAAACAAGTTATTAATTAATTAAGTCCAGAGTATTTACTTTTGCCGTCTTCCCCTTTCCTTTTTTCAAGGCATTCGAATATATGTTTTGCCATTAGTTTTTGTGTTCTAACATTTCCGCTCGGGAGATTTATTAGAAACCTGAATATTCTGTGAGGTGACATTCTGCTTATTTTTATTCTATATTTTTTTTACAAATAATCTAGTAACGAACATCGTTTTTCCTGGTATGCAGGGCATATATTAGAAAATGGTATTCGTCCTCCATTTCTATTTTACAAATTGGGCAAGTTCTTTCTGCAGGTTTCTTGAACGGTCTCGAATAACGTCCTGCCTCTATGGCTAATTTGTGGTTGCTAAGTCGCAGTTTTGGTGGAACTATTCTGTGTCGTGTATTGGTAACCTGAGGTAGGTAGTCTTCACATTTCAAATTGTCTATCGTTTTGAATAACCGGTAGGTTCTCATTTTGTTACCTTGGTTAGCATATTTTCTGATGTCGCTTCACGAATCTCATTTCCTCGTATCCCACTACTGCTACGCATACAAAGACTTCATCATCAAGTTAATTTAATAACTTAAGAAGAATTTTATGAAACAATTGTCACATTTGAATTTATTAAATAAGCGATTACTATTGCAAACTCGGCCCCACAGGCCTCGCTTGCTATTGATCATCTCGTATCAAACGCTGGCTTATGGAATAATTGCTTAGTAAACAATATATAAGGAAATCATTATTCCATAATTTCGCTCTCTAAAATGACTTTGGCGCGAAGAAGTGTTTTCTTTCCAGTGACTTCATGGGTTATTAACGCGCGTTACTCCACACGGTTCATTTTCCGATTTGCCTGGCCTTGTACCCAGTGCTAAAGTGTTCGTCCTAACCAGCTTCTGGGCTCTGTTGAAAGTTATCTGTCGTTGGTAGCACTCATCAGCCTGGTATGGGTGATTTTTAGAGTTGACTGCAAATCAGTGGTTTGAGAAATCACTCCGTTCTATCTGTTACATGTATCATTATCATTTATTTCTTGTTATATCTAACCATTTTCTACACCACGCAGGCGCAAGTAAACAACCAATATACCCTCAAAGAGTTATGTTATCCTCTTATTTCAGCCTCTCTCTCAGTTAAAGTTGTTGCTTGCAATGAATTGCTCCGATGACTGAGAATCAAAAACAATAGATAAGAATTATTAAGATATATAAGATGAGATAATTTTTAGGGAACAATACAAAAGTTAAGAACCGTTAAACAGTCCGGGCCACAACCAGAACTGGATATAAAATTTCCTGTAATTTCATTCGCTAACAGGCTAAACCAAAGCATTAGCTTGACCGCGAAAGGACTAAGTCCCAGGTAAACAATTCTCTCGCACTTCTAAATCATGCGAGAGACGCAGAATACTCGAAGCACTACTATGAAAATCAACCCTGGCACGGATTAATCGAGACAATTTATCTTCCCAATGATTCCATGCACAGATATCAAGATACTGTTGATTCACGAAGCGTTGTGTGCAAGGGGTACGCGTGTCACCAGTGCAGTGGAACGTGTGGACTTTTCGCAAAGCTTAAATATGTGCAAGATACGATACCGAAGCAAATTAAGAGGAAAACATCCAAAAAGAAACATATCATGTAGTGAAAACGGTTGGAGAAGCGATCCTTCGAAAGTGCATGAGTATTTGTAAGTCTAGGTGACTGGTCTCTGTTTGTTGTGAGCGAAGATATTTTGGCCTGGATTTGCACATTAAGCATAAATGTTATATTGCGACTCAGTATTAACAACTTCGACCCAACAAGAACCTATGATCCTGATCTAGGCTCTCACGGGAGAGTTTAGACCTATCGAAAGAAATCTCTTGGACACAAACACAGCTAACTGATGCGTACGTAAAAGTCGCACTCGCCAGGTCGATGCATGCAACGCGCACGGGTTTTTGCCATTTGTTCATTGCAAAGTTTTTTTATCCCCCGCTGCCGATGTAGTTGAATCGATGGTTAACAGTTCGGTATAATAATACCGTTTCTTATCAACATATGAAAAGTTCAGCGCGTTGGCAACTTGTATTTGCCTGATAATATAGTATGCTACAATGCCATATAAAATAGGGGAACATTTGAACGGTATCTTTAAATAATTCTATATTGTTTTCACAAGTAAGCATCCCTGCATTTATTCAATAATTGTCTCGGTCCAGTTGAAATTATGAAGTAAACGTTCATTTGAGATGTTATTTTTTCTGTCATCTTTGACAGGCCCATTCCTATTCCTTCTATATTCTGAAAACACAAACGATTGCAAAATGGAATAAACTTTTAATTTGGGAGATATGTATTCTTACTGGGCAAATTGTGGTGTTGTGTGGTAGTAGGAGTAGTGGATGGTCCACTGGAAATCATGAGTCTTTGAATACATATCTGTTTTAAAAATCCACTAAAGGATTGTTTCTGGAACACTGATTATTTTTATGTGCTGTTACGTATCTGCTGATGTGAGATTTTTTCTGACTCGTCTCGGCCAGTCTTTGATGTCACCATTCACTACTCCCTCTATGATGGGTGATGGAGATGCATGTCTGCAAAGTTGTATGATATGATTATGTGGTAATAACCAGAATGCGTAATACTGTTTTCAAAGGAACCTCAAAAAAAAAAAAACATTGGAACCCTGAAAGAACTACCAGTATTATTAAACGAAAAATGGTTTCATCAAAATGGTATTGTAAGTAATTGATGAAGCCATTCCATATTTACTTGGGGTCTGGCCTCAAAAAATAATAAGAATTCAATGGAAACTGAATGACAGTCATTTAATATTCAAGTCACACGATCAACATTAATATGTTTTTCAAGGCTGTATTAAAATAAAGTTTTGAAAAATGTAGACTATAGGTTAACATTAAAATGAAATCAATATGCATTCAATTCCTAGCCTGTTCCAGGCTCTCTGTCAGTGGAGGATTAAAAAAGCAAGAGGATGAAGAGTGGGGTTTGGTAGTGGCCAGCTCGTTTATTCGATCATCCTCGCTGACCGAGAGCCTGGAACAGGCTATCAATCCCAAAATCATAGGTTTATCTTTCTTTACATCTTCCGTCATTCTTCCATGTCATAACATAAAGGAAATGGGGAAATAAATTATCACATTAGCATGTAACATGATGATGACGATGATGATGATAATAATAATAATAATAATAATGACAACAACAACAACAACAGCAGCAGAAGGAGCTCGAGTAGCAGTACAAGGCCACAAATAATTATTTTTTCACCAAAAAAACTTATGTCTGACTAAGACTCCACTTTGATTGGACAAAGACAAAACAGACATTGGTTGAAGAACACATATTAAATTTCATTTTTGATTCATTGCAACATATAAGTTTGTCCCAGCGAAAAAATTCGGCCAGTTAGTAATGTTCGACTAGAGTTGGGATTTTCCAGACAGGGCGAAATTTGGGTTGGCAATTGTCCAATGACTGACTGTTATTTGCAGTCCTGTGGTAGTAGTGGCAGTAGCTGCAGCAATAACAGCAACAATCTTTACGCAGGAGGCTCCACCTACTGAAGTGGTTTTCAGGGAGGTCCAAAATCTGAAAGTTTGTGAAAATGTTTATTAATTTAAATTTAGTTTTTGCATTTGATACTACAGAAAATGCAATAGGCACTCGCTAGGATATACTGCCAGAGGTCTGCATTTTAAAAAGAGATACCAAGCTGTCTATGCAGAATGAGAGAAAAGGCATTTCAATTAGTATTATGTTTATAATTTGTGAATGTAACTACCAAGGAAACCACTTAACCCTTGCTACAAAACTGTCTAGTAACTGTGCCAGATATAACAGGTTACTATGGATACTCTGGGGCTTTGTGACAGTAATTTCCCCAATACGGAGAAAGCCAAAAAACGCCATCAAACACATAGCTTGAAACATGTAAGATTGATACTGAGAAGCACAAACACTGGGTGAAACTTGCATAATGCGGACTAAAATTGGGAGAGTAATAGGAAGTCTTGAGTCCAATGTGCGATTAATCCTTCTGTACCCTTTAAGCATTTCAGCGATGTAGAAAGTTTTGGTTGGATCATTAAGACCCACCAAGCGATGATAGTACCCAAGGCCAGAAACATAAGTATTTACGGTGAAGATGGCATAATGATTAGCATATAAATAGGCAACAAACAATGCCAAAGTTGCTGGTGCAATTGGCAAGGAAGCATTTAGAGAATGGAATACTCCTAATTGATATTCTTTAAAGTTTCCACGCACGACGGTTTGTTGGTACAGAGGATGACTTCAAACTGGCGGATAAGAGTTCTTTCATTATAGATGCCAATTGTGTGGAAGAAGGTGGGATGGAACTTTTGTTGCCATCGGATCCATGCCCGCCGGTGCTAATTTCTTGAAACGTTGAATCTGAAAGCGAGACAGAGAATCTGCCTGAATATTCCTGAAACCGGCGATGTGTTTGGCCCTAAATAATATGTTATGTTTTAAGCAAACTAGCAGAAGCTGACGAAAAAAAGTCATCAAATATTTATCCGTACATGTGTTTTTGTTTATGACGTGAACAAGAGGCTCGTTATCAGTGAAAAATGTAACACACTTGTCCCTGATATGGTCACCCCACAAAAACAAACTAAGAACAATGGAGTAAAATTCAAGCACTGCAATGTTAAGGCCAAGCCATTCCCTGGGCCATGCACCATAACACCAGTGTGATCCAAACACTGCTCCAAACCCCTGGGCCCCTGCGGCATCAGTAAACAACCGCAGGTTCATACTGTTTTCCCATTTTTCATGAAGAAAAAACTATTTGCCATTAAAATCCTTAAAAAATTGTTGCCAAATAAGCAAATCAGCTTTAACTTCCCTAGAGACACGGACAAAATGATGTGGGCTCCGGAGACCAATCGTCAAATCACTGAGACGTCTTAAAAATGAACGTCCAGGGACAACTACTGAACAAGCAAAATTTAGAACTCCGATGAGAGACTGCAACTCCTTCAAAGTTGCCTTCTTCCTTCTCAAAAATGTAGCAATTAAGTGTTGACACTTTAACAACTTATCTTCTGGCAAGCGAGATTCACCACGGATAGTGTCTAGCTCAATACCAGCAAAGGTCAAAATGGTAGATGGACCGCATGCTTTTTCCGGAGCCATGGGAATGCCTAAATAATCACATAGATCTAAAAATAGATGCAGACTTTTGGAACATTGATCCTCTGTGGGCTGAATGAGAAGAAAATCATCCAGCAAGTGTAAAAGATTGGCTATACCAAGTTTTTCCTGCGCGATCCATTCAACAGCTGTACTAAAAGATTAAAATGATTTTCAAGAGCTGGCACATCCCATAGGCATGCATTTATCATAATAATATTGGTGCTTCCATTTTAAACCTAGGAGATGATAATCCTGCGGATTAACAGGCAAAATTCGAAATGCACTTTGGACATCAGTCTTTGCCAGATAAGAACCAACACCTGAATGTTTGATTCTCCTAATAGCCTTGTAAATATTAGCATAATGGACACTGGAATGCTCCCGAGAAATACCATCATTAACTGATTTACCTTTTGGATAAGAAAGGTGATGAATCATACAAAAATCCCCAAGGGGGACACTCTGAAAACAGGGAAAGGTGGTGTCTCAAAAGGCCCTGCAAGCCTATGGTCATCCAGCTCCTTAGCTATTTTTTGATGAACTACGTGAGGCTGTGCTCTAGCTGATAACAGATTAGGAGATTCATAATGTATACTTTGACCAACAGAAAAAAGAGGGAAACCCTTTTTAAAACCCTCAAGTAAACGTCTCTTCTTCTCAAAGTCATAGCCTTCTAGCAAAAATTCAAGCCTGTTTACCCTTAGTGGTGTTGGCAACTGTAGAATTGGCAGAAACTGATTTTCACTTAGGGGATGAAAATTGGTTCATTTCACCATTTAGCGATTCACTGCACACAGTGGACACGAAGGTTTAAAAGAACACCCGATACATTTCTGGCCTCTATGGTATTGCCAACAGTAACCTTTTGGCAGGAGAATTCCTGATTTTGGTTCTCCCTCAAATTTCTTGGTCTGAGGAGTATTATGTTTTGAAGGTTGTGATCGAATCCATAATTCCCAATGCACTGAGCCCCAAGAATAAGCTTGAGGTTCCTTATGCCGAAGATAACGGAAGTTTTCATCGTAATAACGCCAATTACAGCCCCTTGCTGCCAAATCGCGAATAATATCACAATATTTCATTAGCATAGGAGCCTCACAGGGATATTTTTGTGTATACACTCCCACAAAAATTTGAAAAGCTGTGATCCACACATCAATAGAATTAATCTGCTTTGACTTTTGATTTGGTTCAAATGTAATCTTGGATCCTGCAGTGGATGAGGCACTATCATTGGCAACGCAAAGGTGAAAACTGGTATCAATGTTCTTTTTTATTGTTCAAAAGCAAGCCAAAGTCCACATATTCGTGACACCAGATTTTGGTTTTCAGCCTATCGGAAACGCTCAAATCAATTGGAAGGTTAGTTGACACAAAAATATCCTTTGGTTTAGTAACCACGCGGGTAGTACTTGTTAAGCCATCTAACACAGCTGCAACAGACCCCTGTACTGTTGCCGCTGTTGTTGTCGCTTGATCTAAGTAACTAACACATGCTGCATCATTACCAGAGCTATTGGTATTGCTAATTACACTGTTATCTGCTTCTGCAACAAGTGACCCCTGTACGGCTGGTGCTTCAGTAGATAACAACAGGTCTTCGTTACCTGTATTATGATTAAAAACATACTGTCCCTGCAATTTCATCAAGACAGCGTTTGCGACCTTATCAACCAGGGGCCTGTTTCTCGAAAGACCCGGTAAATACCGGGCCCGATAACTTACCGGGACGGTTAACGGGAAACTTTACCGGGACCGGAATACCGTTTCTCGAAGCATCCGTAAACTTTCCCGATACTTACCGGGCCCGATAAAACAGCGGGTTGTTACCAATGTCTAACGCGCGCTTCACACTCGTCCGAGAGAGAAGGAGAAAAACTTGGGACTGCGTATTCGACACATTCGAAAGCAGGGTTGTCGTTGAGACTGTGATGCTTTTTGAAGAAGACTGCCCAGCCTAACTTCAAGGTTATCGTTTTGTCAAAGGAGAGCAACTTAGAGAGATCGGCGTTGTGCTTCGTCATATTATTTGCAAGTGATGATCAATTGCCTTTGTAGAGCTATTCGAACAACAAATATCGAGGAGTCTTGGAATTTTCCTTGATTCATTCTCGTACTTCCGGACAAGAGACGATATGTTTACATTATTTTAGATCGCGACAGTGTAAAAGGTAGGTGTATGAAGATGTCTGATAAGTTTTGTGTGGCTCTCCTTTTGTGTGATGCATTTAAAATATCTCAATTGTGTTTCTTTACATATTGTGGAGAGTTCGTTCGTCATATTAGAGTCACCTGTATTTAACCATGAATAAATTGCTTTTCGAGGATGATGAAAGTGCAGCCAAACTCTCTATAAAGCCCTGCACAGAGAGCCTCAGTCTTTCTGAGAAGGAAACTGCAAGAATTTTAGGGCCACAAACATTCACTGGGATTCCTGGTGGACTTGATTCCATGGTGACATGTGGTGAGAATTTTTTTTTTGTCTTAATTTTCTCCAACAAGATTATTGTAGCCTGTTTGAATATCAATTATCAGAATATATCATACAAGTGAATAGTGGTATGCACTAAAACAGTTATTCACCTCAGTGTCGGTGAAAGTGGCGGATATTTACCTCCACTTTGGTGAATAATTGTTCCTTATTATTATCATTACCATTACCATTGTCATTGTCATAATCATTATCATTATCATTATTATTACATTTATTATTATTATTTTATTATTATTGTCATCATTACATTTGTGTCTTAATCTACGACGACAAGATTCGTGCTTAGACCAAGGTCACTGGAAATCCCAAGAGCATTGACATCAAGAAGTGTATTGACAAAAATATTATTTTGTACAATGCTACATTGAAATTTACCAATGGGTGTTAAGTGGTGTACAGTGTTAAGTATAAGGGGGAAAGTAGAGAGGTATGGATATTTTCCCTAACAGCAAGTTGCTGTACAACCCTTTGGAAAACCATTTGCTGCCCTTGTCTGCCAGCTTCATGGCTTTCGTTTTTCCTAAATTAAGGGCAGACAAGCAAAGGAAACATTTCTGAAGAAAATGTGAAAGTTAACCTAGATGTATAATGATTTTTTTATGACTTTCGTTTGTCATACAATTGGTAAAGTATGGAACATAAGTTTGGTTCACAACTGCAATATTATCATTTGAAACATATTTGTTTTGTTCACATGGCATTTACATCTGTATCACACTTCAAATTGAACTTGTGATTGAAAACAAAGTTAGTTCATTCTCACCCTACTCATCGTCTTGATGTAGATGTTTGCTAGGTTTAAATTTTTCAAACAAGAAGAATTTTCCCTTCTCTTGTACTCGTAATATGAAATAAAGAAACAATCAAACTAGTTTGAAAATAATTACCCCAAGAACAAGGAGAAATAATATTAGCTGTAAGAAATTCCATGTTAAAAGATTCCATTTTTGAGAGTCAAGGCTGAGATTTGTCTAGTACTTCAACATAAGTAGGCTCTATTAAATAGGTTTAATGTTTACTAGACTGATACATTACCCTAGGTTTGATAATGCTTTTGTGGGTTTTTGTTCATGTGTTTTGGTTCTAGTGGAAAAAAATAATTTAATTATTTACTGCCTTGGGGTTGGTCGGTAGAGTGAAAAACTTTGCTTTATACAGATCAACCCCAAGAAGGTAAAAAACATATTTAAATATTTTCTGATTGTGATAATGTCCCAGTAATA
>CM042752.1:13785314-13814672 GCA_022496165.2 Catalaphyllia jardinei
GTTCAACGCTGTGTTGGCAAAGTATTTATATTTCTCCTTCATATAGGTTGAATATTGCTTAACTGTGTCGTCAAAAGATTCAAGATCTACGTTAGATGAATGGTATTGTTCTATCATGAGGAAAGCTTGTTTGACTATAGAAGCATTATTTTTACTGTTTAGATAGACAAAATATTTCATAATTTTTTGATTAATTGAATCTTCGGCTCTACCCGCTAAGTTAGAGGCCTTATTGTTTACTTCTTAGTAGCGTTTACAGAATTTGAGAGTAGCGTTTACAGGATTTTTTCTATTGCGAAATTGCCCCATGTTTTAAAATCCTGTTTAGTGTACATCCCCCGTACCCCACTGTTGTAGCTTAAGATCGGGAATATCATCGTGTCAATAATCTGTGACGCGGTATTCGAATTTAGTGTATGAAGAAGTGTATGTTTCGTATATTTCGCTATGTAATCTTCATGAATGCGTAAAATCTCGATGTTCATGTTTGAAATTTTACAGCTTTTAAGGGAAACGTACCGTTAAATATTCTCATTCCGAACTTTATGGCTTTTTTGTTGTTACTGAGATGGGATTGTCCTTAATTTATTATATTTCTTCTGTAGACAGCTCACCGAATTTGTTTTATTTCATCCAATTTTTGCCGACGGAACTTGGCTTCCCACATAAAATTTTATGCCAAGCAACATTTGCCGCAATAATTTCCATATAAGGTCAAACGTAGGTATAATCGCTGGTAACCGAGATACAGTGAACCAATCAGAAAGCTAGAATTGCATTATCCGAGTTGGAGAATTTAATAAATATCAATAATCATGTCCAGCAGAGGATACAGTCCTTGCAGCAGGTGTCCAGTAAGTTGGTTATATCATCATCAAGTCTCCCCGCGCCAGTAGGCGCATAAGGCCAAAGCATAAGTTGGTTATATCACTTTTGCGTAAACGGTTTTTGAAAGCTTTCAGTGTCTTGGCTGATCTATCAGTCATAGGCAATGGCTCACTTTGGAAAAGAGTGATAGCCTGGGCCGCAAGCACTTATTGGATTATTTGGGGGTACGGAGGTAAAAAAAAAAAACATGGCGGAATTTAGCGCGGAATGTCCTAGCATGGATTGTAGTGGTGACAGCGTGGTCTTGACAGAACTAGAGATAGCAATAAGATCGAAGTCATTGCTTTAGACGATCAAAAGTCAAGAGAACTGAGAAGAATTCGAACGGCGTGTTTCGCTGTTTATTTATACGATGTTGTAAATAAATACACGTGAATGCAGACATGGCAAAATGAGGAACAAATAGTTGAGAAATAGAAGAAACGACATCACACAAGGCTGGGAGGTCTGCAGTATTTGATATCGCCTTCGAAAGGGAAGGAAGCAAAAAAAGAAGTTATTACAACACGGGGTACTCGTTTGTGGGCACCCATCCAGATGCGAACCCCGCCTGACATTGCTTAACTTTGCTGAGCAGACGAGACGTGGTACAGTGACTCTCAACTTGGAAAATAGACCGTCTGTAAACAGTGACAATTTTGATACTACTGACTTGAGAGTGGGGTGAATAGGGGTATGCAGATCCGCTGATCCATGTTTTTTTTCGCCAGATCTATCGACCCGCCAAAATTTTTGTTCAAATCCGAAGCCACAACCACACTCGTAAACAGAAGCATAAAGGTTCAAAGGTAAACTGGTACATGTAAATGTCACTGTTAATTTCACCCAAATGTAAAGAAGGCAATATGCTTGATGACTACAACACAATACAAATCTAATAACAGTCTAACGCCCGAGTTTAACTGACTTCTTTCGAAAAAAGAAATTATTTGGATGAACTCATTTAAACATTTCGAACAAAGCTGAAGAAAGATCTATGATCCGAACATAAGACAGGCACAATCCGGAATCCGCGTCAAAAATTACAGCTGATCCACGATCCACTGTGTTTTAAAAATCCGCCAGTCTGCTCAATTTACAGCAAAAATCTACAATCTGTGCGATTTTTAAGGCCAAATGCGTCGATCCGAAAACCTATTCACCCCTTCCCCCCACCCCTCCTTGAGGTTTTATCCGTAGGTTAAGTTTAAGTAAGAAATAGTGCAAAAACGCAACGGTAAGAGAATGCAAGAGGAGATGTAACGCCGTTGAAAACATTCATAAAGTTATCCGTCCGAGAGACCAAGGTATCTTCGTCCGAGAGACCGAGACAATAATGAAGAATTAAAGTAACGATTCTTACCCCCTGCTTCTTGTCCAATCACCAAAGCAAGTAATAATTCTCATTTTCATTCCTCTCATACGCTCTTTATTTTCCCAGCCAATATCAGTGATTGTTTTCTCTCTTTGTTACCTTTTCTCATCTTAGAAATTGAAAACAACAAAACAATGCATTCAGAATCACTATACCTCAAGGACAGCATCACGTCTCGTCCACTCAATAAAGTTAAGCCCTGTTGGTTGGGGCTCGTACCAGGGTGGGTGACCATATACGAAAACCCCGTGTTGTATTAACCTTTTTTTTCCTCCTTCCCTTTCGAAGGCGACATCAAAGACTGCAGAACTCCCGGCCTTGTGTGGTGTCGTTTCTTTTATTTCTCAACCATTTGTTCCTCATTTCGCCATGTCCGCATTCACGAGTATTTATTTACAACATCGTATAAATAACCAGTGGAGCACGTCGTTCGAATTCTTCTCAATTCTGTTGACTTTTGATCGTCTACAACAATAACTTTGATCTTATTGCTATCTGCAGCTCTGCTGAAACCTTGCCGTGACCACTACAACCCACGCTATGACATTCCACACTTAATTCCGCCATGTTTGTTTTGACCTGCGTCCCCCAAATAATCCCATAAGCGCTTGCGGTGCGACTTTCGTCCCCAGGCTATCACTCTTTTCCAAAGTGAGCTATTTTGCCCGTAAATGATGTAACAGAGAATTAACTCTGAAGTGTAAATTTTAGTGCTAATTTAACCCATGAATAACCCACTGAGCGTTAGCCCTAGTAAAGGGAATCAGGGAACCACACGAGGTAAAGAAAAAATCTTTTGACCTCGGTGGGAATCGAACCCACGACCTCCGGAATAGATCTACCGTCACTCTGCCGACTGAGCTACGAGGCCGGACAGAGAAAGTCGGGGTCGATTTAGATGGTGAATCGCGGCGAAGAGAAAGTAAGGGTACATATGAGTGTTGTGCCGCGTAGCACTATGAACACATTTGGAAACCGATCGTTTCTGGTGGCGTACGTGCCGCGTGCGGCGTGAAACAAAAGCCAGAAGTCCCTCATTGTTCGCACCGCAGGATCTTACCCGCGAAAGCTTACGTCATTCGCACTTTGTTCTTATGTGATTGGTCTGTTCAATTGACCGCAACCAAACCATAAACACAATGGAAAGGAATGTTGTTCGGTTGTGAGCAGCCGTTTCTTTGGGGGAGCGTTGCGTGACATCCCAGAAAACGGCTGCGGAGGAGACTAAAAGAATGCCTGTCTGCCATTGAAATTCCAGAAAGTAACCTCTGTTGTAACTGTTTTTGTTTCTGGACTCACTCATTGAATTCCTAAACTTAATTAACAAAAGGTAAATGCCATAGCACACGTAATTGAGTTATGGATACATGTAGGAGGTTGCTAAACATGATACCCAAGTACTACTCTAGCTTCTTGAGTGCTTTGCAAACCTCCCAAGTGCACTCATAACTGCTTGGTGTATAGCTGTAGCGTTTACCACTTGTTTTACAATACAACATTGACACATTGGAGCCAAAGGAGTCCTTTTTTCAGCTTTATCACATTAACACACATGTCAGCACTGTGCACCCATGGGCAAATAATAGATGATGAATGAAACAATCAGAGCATGTGCTTTGCTTTTAGTTATTAAAAGAAAGTATTGATTTGGAAAGCTTTGTGATAAATCGCGTTTGCCCAGAAATTTCTCCAGGTATAATAGTGAACTGCTAGGAGAACCTGAAAGGCATTATAAATAGATGTTATCAAAAAGAATCTTGCAGTGGGCATCAAACACCACAGGATCTGCATTTTTAAAATGTCTAGAGAGCAATCAAACAAGACCTGCGGACCGCTGTGGAAACAGCCAACTTAAGAACTTGAACTTAAAATTTAGCTTCAAACACTTATTTCAGTAGTTTATACTGATACGCATTTAGCTTAACTAAGAGTACAAAATATTGGGAAGAAGGAAGGATCTTACAAAAGTTCTTTTAAAAATAAAACAAATATTTACCTGCGTTTCCGAAGCCAGTGGGCAGCGTCTCGCCGTATTCCTTTCCAATTCCTCCTTCATTTCCTCGACGAGCCACTGTATTCTAACTCGAGAGAGCCGAAATCGTTCAATGACCTCGCAGTCAGCTATGTCGACAAGAAAGGAGTGTTTTTGATAAGACTGTGGTCTTAGCGCTTAACATAAAGGTCCGCCTCCGACCGCCATTTTGTTTAGCTTTGCGAAATTTGCGACTTCCCGGTAACTTAACGGGAGGTCAAGCCCTCACGTAAATTACCGGGAAAGTTACCGGGCAAATTAACGGGATCCAAAATAACGGGAGTTTCGAGAAACACCCGTAAAGTTTACGGGAACTTAACGGGTGACTTATCGGGCCCGATAATTTACCGGGTCTTTCGAGAAACAGGCCCCAGGTCATCTACATTACATAAAGGTCCTAGGAGATAATACACAGGTGGTTGCCCTACTCTCTGTCGGCGCCCGGCCGGTTGACTGTCAGCGTCCAGCCTGGCAGGTGGTCGCTTCCTCCTGGTTGACACTCTGCGAGACAGTCTAAAACAAAAGAAACTTAACACCAGTATAAAGTTGAAAGAATTGTCAAAAGTTGTGCACATTGGTAAAGTGAACAACAGTTGCACCCCCAGTTAAAGCTATACAGCCGAAAACAACATGAAATTAAAGGGAATGCCTCTCATGCCCTGAAAAATATGTACCAACAGCATTAGGTTGGAAAATGAGATTGGTTAAATCAATCCATGCAAACAAGTGTTACAAACAACATAACTACTTGACAATAGTTAGTCGTCCCACGTAAAAAAACTTCAAACTTTGGCCTAAAATCTACAACTTTTATTGGTGCCAAAGTGTGGAATTCTTTACAGGATAAATTGCGTTCAACGAAAATCCTTAAGGAATTTAAGAAGACTGTGAGAGAACTACATTTGTAACGTACAGATTTATATGATTCATTGTAATAATTTTAAGATTTAGGATTGTTTATTTATTGATATAGTTAGATTGTTAGATTGGGGGAGACTGGGGAGACCATGCGCGAGTGAAGACGTACGTGTTTCCCTCCCGTGCAGTTCTTCAACGAAATTTCAACATTTTATGCCCATATGCTCAGTCTATGGCGCAATGCTATAAACGCAAAGGAAGATTAAGTTTTGATAGCGATATTTCCTCTCCTGAAGGAAAAAAGATCTGCGAGAGTCCGCGTTCTGACCCAAATATAAACACAACAAGTGACGAAAGCGAAGACGACCAAGTGTTGGAAGCGCTGAATATGACAGAAAGGATTGCCTCACAACTAGAAATGATCTGTCAAACGCTTGCAAGCGTCGATAATAGACTACAGAGGCTCGAAGGTATATTTGAACGTTTCTCTGTTTTGGAAAGGTCCATTAACAGCCTTCAAACTGGTCTGAGCACGCTGAGCGGAAGTCCAGAATAATAGAAGAGAAGACGAATTGTATTGAAAATGCAATGGAGTTTGCAAACGCAGAAATTGAGGGGCTAAAGAAGAAAGACAAGGAGAATGAAGACAAAATCAAAGAGCTTGAAGATAAATTACTGTACCAAGAGGTGTACAATAGAAGAGAAAATTTGCGCTTCTTTGGAATCCCCGAATCTACTACTGGTGCCGAGCGCGAGAATACATTTGAAGTGATGCGTAACTTTCTCAAAACAGACCTGGATTTAGAAAATGCAGAGAACATTGAATTTCAGAGAGTTCGTCGAATTGGTAGGAAAAAGATGGGGGAGGCCAGGCCAGTTATCGTTCGTTTCTTGCGGTTTCCAGAACGCGAGCTGGTTTTTAGAAAAGCGCGTGAGCTGGAGAGCGATACTGATGTAAAGGTCTATTCGGACCTCCCCAAGGAAATCAGTGAAAGAAGAAAAAGGCAATGGCCAAGGCTAAAGAAAGCAAGGGAAGAAGGAAAGATTGCATTTTTTAGCAAACCTGAGCCTGACAAATTCAGTGTTTATTGACGGACAGTTTGTTCCTCTGTAGATTGAACTTTTAGATTTTTTTAGGAACAATTTTTTCTACAGATTGAACAATTTTATTTGTATTTGATTTTGGTGTTGTTTTCTGTAACGGGGGGATTGCGTAAGATAATTTAGATCCAAGTAATTGTTCCTGAGGCAGCTATAGGTGTTAATTACTCAGCTGCCATTTCAATTCTTTTTGTGTAAGATATTATTGTGTAATGTTCTGTATTTGCTGCTTCTTTTGTTTATTATGTTGTTGTGTAGAAACCTCTTGTGGCCTCCGTTGTTACCATATATTAAATTATGCGCAGTGGCAATGCGAGATACTTTCATACATAACTAGTTTTAATTTGTCCCATTCGAGAAGGAGTATATAAATGTTAAATTACTATCTCTTAATGTTCGAGGGATTCGTTCTTCAACAAAGAGAAAAGCTCTTTTCACCTGGCTTAATGAGCGAAAGTACGATATCATTTTCCTTCAAGAAACCTACAGCACCGTAGAAATTGAAGATATCTGGAAGACGCAATGGCAAGGTAAGCTTCATTTTGCACATGGTTCTAATCACAGTTGTGGGGTGATGATTTTAGTGAGAAGTGACCTTGATTTTAGTCTAAAATCCATTAATTTGGATAGCGAGGGCCGCTCAATTATAATGGAAGCTGAAGTACAAAGCTCGTTGTTCTTGTTTGTTAATATTTATGCCCCCAATAAGGTTCAAGACCAATGCCATTTCTTTGAAAATTTAAATAAAAACATTGAAGATTTCGTCGTAAACAAAGAGCATAGGATAATTGTGGGTGGAGATTTCAATGTTACACTGGACTCTGACCTTGATTGTTCCGGTGGAAAACCTTTTAAAAAAGAGTCTGTCAAACAAATACAAGACTTATGTCTCGATTTTGATTTAGTGGACATTTGGCGAATTCGAAATCCGGAATCTAAACGTTTTACATGGAGGCAAAAAAATCCTTTCATTCAGAGAAGACTTGACTATTGGCTAATCAGTGATACTTCCCAGGATGATATTGAAAAATCGGATATTATTCCTTCAATCAACTCTGACCACTCGGCAATTTTTCTTCACCTTAACAGACAAACCGGAATACGGCCCCTCTTTTTGGAAATTTAACGCCAGTCTTACCGATGATGACGACTTTGTTAAATTGATAAATGAAAGTGTGCCTACCTGGTTAAAGGAATTCGATGAAGTCACAGACAAAAGACTGTTATGGGATTTAATCAAGTATAGGATTAGACAAGCTTCAATAAAGTATAGTAAAGAAAAAGCGCTCAAGAAAAGAAAAAAGATTTCTGATCTCGAGACCTCTCTAAGGATTTGCGAAGAAAAATGCAACGAGTCACCAACCCTTGAGAATAAGAAATGGAATATGATTCTATTTATGAACAGATAGCAAAAGGAGCCATTATTCGATCAAAAGCCACTTGGTACGAGAAAGGCGAAAAAAGCAATAAGTATTTTCTAAACCTGGAAACGCACAAAAATGCTAAAAGTTCTGTTCGAAAAGTCTTTAACGATGAAGGTGTGCTAATCACAGATCTAAAAAAATTTTGCAGGAGATTCAAAATTATTATTCCAATCTTTGTAAACGTGACCCTCTCAGACCATCAGAAGATATGTTAAACTCTTTTTTGAATAATTCTGAAATACCGAAACTCGCTAATAATGAGGCTCGAATTTGTGAGGGAAAATTAACAGTTGACGAGTGTTACAAGAGTCTACAGCTATTTGAAAATAACAAGTCACCAGGTAATGATGGATTGACGGCTGAATTCTATAGAGCTTTTTGGCACACTTTAGGAAATCTGATGGTAGACAGTTTGAACTATTCTTATGATTATGGCGAGCTGTCAAATTCCCAGAAGGAAGCCATCATTACCTTAATTGAGAAAAAGGATAAAGACAAACGGAATTTGTCGAACTGGAGACCAATCTCACTTATCAATGTGGACGTTAAAATAGGGTCAAAAGCTATTGCTAAAAGATTGGAAAATGTCCTACCAAATATCATACATTATAATCAATGTGCATATGTTAAGGGAAGGACTATTTTCGACGCAGTCAGAACGATAGAAGATGTCATGGAATTCTCAGAAAGGTATGATCTTGAGGGGAGAATGATTTGTATAGATTTTAGAAAAGCCTTCGATACTGTCAGTAGAGATTGTTTGTTTCGTACTCTAACTTCTTTTGGTTTTGGCCCATCATTTTTGAAATGGATTTATACATTTTACAACAATATTTCAAGTTGTGTCATAAACAATGGTTTTTCTACCCAGCCCTTTCCAGTTGATAGGGGAGTAAGACAAGGAGACCCCCTCTCTGCTTACTTGTTTATCATAGTGCTCGAAATTCTTTGTATTAGTATACGTAATAGTAAAGACATTTGTGGTATTAAGGTAAATAATGAAGAGATCAAATTGAGCCTTTTCGCAGATGACCTAACTGGTTTTTTGAAGGACAATCGTTCTGTTGTGAACTTTCTTAAGCTTATACAAGATTACGGAAATTGTTCAGGCCTGAAGATCAACCACGACAAATCAGAAATAATGCTTTTAGGTAATTGCGCTTATATTCCACAACAAGTCAGCGCCGTCTCAAGCAACTTAAAAATTAAAAAAGTTGTTAAAATTTTGGGAGTGCACTTCACCTATGACCTTCGAGTGAAACAAAAATTAAATGTTGATGAATTAATTAGTTCCATTCAAGAAAAACTGCGAATTTGGAGGTGGAGAGACTTGACTATCATCGGAAGAATTCAAATTGTTAAAACTTTTATTATTCCTATTTTCCTATATCGCGCGAGTTTGATATCAGTAAATAGGGAATTTGTGAAAGATGTGAATAAAATTATCTTCGATTTCATCTGGATGGGGAAGGACAAAGTCAAACGCTTCGCTCTTATTAGTGACATTGAAGATGGCGGACTTAAAGCCCCACATTTAGACTCCATAATAGAGACTCAGAGAGTCCTTTGCTGCAAAAAATTAGCAAGCGATCAACCGAGCAATTGGAAAAAAATTCTCCTGCATTATCTTGAACCTGTGGGGGGTAAATTTATCTTATGTTGCGATTTTGATTTGAAGAAATTGCCCGTAAAGCTTCCAGCTTTTTATGAAGAATGCTTAAAAAGTTTCGCAAAATGCTCCGCTGCCAACCACTTAAGTGCACAGGATCAAAGTAGACAAGATCTCTCAAAAGCTATTATCTGGAACAATAAATTTATTTGTATCGATGGCAAATCTGTGTATTTTAAAAATCTCGTAGAAAAAGGAATTCTTAGAATGGGGGACTTAATCTCCAACAATAATGAGCTTATTGTGAAAAGTAGTTACAAGTTGAGAGCATTAAACATCTCACCGTTAGATACATTTAAACTTATCTCGGTAATCGATGCCTTACCAGTTGAATGTCGCGAATCATTAAACACGCTTGCTTTTACAGCTGAAGAGCCTTTTAATTTGCGTAATGAAATTAAATTAAATTTTAATGGAAAAAATGCTTTAATCGAAACAGTTGTTTCAAAGACCCTATATAGAGAACTTCGAAATAGAGTAATCACTCCACCGACTGCCCAACTGAATTTTAATACCCTTTTTGTTAATGATATTTTAGAATGGAAAGAGATTTACAGCTTGCCATTTCGTACTTCCTTGGATACAAAATTGCGTGAATTTCAATATAAATTACTTAACAGGTGTCTTGTTACAAATTCCTTTCTAAACAAGATTGGTATTATTCCATCTCCGGCGTGTTCTTTTTGTGATGAATTGAACGAATCCTTGGAGCATTTTTTTATTTGCTGTCGTTATACTAAGGATTTCTGGGCAGAGGTTATAAAATGGTTTGATAATCAAGGAGTAAAGATAGAACACCTTTCTGACAAAGATATAATGTTTGGTATTCTGAGATGCGAAGACGAGTTATTTATCAACCATATTTTAATGGTTGCTAAACAGTATTTATATTCTTGTCGACAGAACAAATCTCTTCCTTCAATTAAAGTATTAAACTCCAAAATTAAATTGATTTACCAACTTGAGACAATGATAGCAAAATCAAATAATAAACTAAAAGCTCATAATATGAAATGGGGCAAGTGCAAAAACAATTAGACTGCTAAAGAATCTCGTGTTGTTGCTGTGCTGTACTAACTAGTATTATATTTATAAGCTGAAGAGAGTTAAGAGGAACTGTGAGTTGCGTGTGTAAATATGTGATGTACCGTGTCTGTTTTGTCTATGTGAATTATGGGTGTTTATGAAAAATTGTATGTAACTTTGAATCAATAAAAATTAAAAAAATACAAAAAAAAAGATTGTTAGTTACTAATTGATCATGTACGTATGCATTTATTTAATTTTTTATTTATTTATTTTTTTCTATTATTATTTTTATTTTACTTTTCTCGGCATATTAGCATGTATTTGCTAGGGGCCTAATCAGCCTCATCAACCCGAGTTGAAATAAAGTTACTTACTTACTTACTTACTTACAGACGCAACGCAAAAACATTAACTATGGCAGGGATGGCTTGGCAAACTACATATGTTGCCGATAACAATATCATAACATGCCTGTCCCTATTGCCATAAAACAGTTCCAACAACCTCTGGCTGGAAAAAAGTGATGACCAGATCATTATACTGATCTTTTCAAAAAGGTTAAACTGATTTTAAAACTTTTAATGTCTTCAAAATGGCTCCTCTGTAACTTCGATAGGGGGCGTATTGCCCATGAGGATTCAAGTGTACACCATCTGCTAGCAAGACTTGTTTCGTAGGATTCAATAATTTATAATGTTGCCAATAACAAAAGCCTTGGGTTGTAAATAACAACGCTCAAATAATGATTTAACATTCTTGCCTTTTGATTAAAATGCGTGCTGCTTGCACGGGGAATCACTGAACATACAACGACTATACCAACTGAAAAATCGCTGAGTAATTTTCGAGTCAAATCATCTATATCTGAACCAACTTTTTCAGAAGGCTTCACTGTGAAATCATTCGTGCCTATATCTAGAATGATAATATCCGGGGCGAACAGGACTACGTTGTTCAAATCATACTGCAGTACTTTTGAAACCGTTCTTCCCCCACTGCCAAAAAGCCGAAAATAGGCATCCTGCAGGTCAAAATCCCGCTTAGCGCGGTCGTCGGATTTGTCCTCGTGTAGCCTTCTCACAAAAGAATGACCCAGGATCATTACTTTTGGGACACAGGAATCCATTTTTTTACTGCAAGGAAACAAGTTCCCATAAGCAAATAATGTGTTTATCAAGCATACAGTATAGTGGAATTCTACAGCAGTTTCTTTGAATCCAAATGTCAAAGATATCAATACAGACAGAATTAACCTACTATTCAAAGTAGATTACATACCTTGGAGCAAGTGATTTCTTCTTTTGTTCAACACCCACATGATCAATTTGGGCAACACAAACACTTGTAACGATACAGCTAATCTGGTGTTGCATGTTGCTCGTTTGAAAGCGCAGCACTATGTGAGGAAATCTTGCACTAAAACGAAAATATCGCCAAATTGAAGGAAATTTTATGCAAATTTCGCACTAATTTTTTTCGCTGTGTCCAAATGCCCGGCAGTCAGAAATTTTCACAGAATTTCCAATGAAAATTTTTTTTCAAACATGGAATCCCGTATCAGGGAGGTTCAATATCATAGCTTTATCTCTAATTATTTTTGCATTTCTACCACATGTAACTCATCTGACTGCAGTAAAGCTTAAAAAAATATATAGCGTTTACAAGCTGAAAAAGTTTTCTTTTAACGTTTTAATACTATTAGAATGGAATTGACAGGGCAAACATTGAACAGTTGACATAACAAAAAAACACTGAATAGCAACTGGCGAAGAGAGCGTTCAAATCTCCATTCGGTTTCGTCTGCCGATTTTTTTTTCCATGGGTCGCAACAGCCAAGTTATTTTTATCCGTGGGAAATGTATTTCCCTACCCTTTTATATACCTCATCTTCTGAAATCCCTACCCTTTTATATACCTAAAGCGTGAAAAAGGTACCCCTTTCGGGCGGAGCCTCCCCGTATAGGCCATTATAGGGAGTACCCCCCGTGACCTGATTACTACATCTCCCTAGATCAATTTGTGTAGGGGACTCGATCAATAAGCCGATCATGTCTGTTTCATGGCAGCGTGGCATTTTGAATCATTTCTTACACTAAGGAATTGTGCGGTAGTCCGATTTAAGTCTCGTTTAAGATTCGATCAGCTTACGATTTTCCAATAATCTATTCAAGGACGTGACCAGTATCTATCATTTCGAGAATTACCTTGAATTCCTCGCAATGTTTGTTTAGAGACTGTTCTGCTTGTTTGTACAACCTCAGTTTCAAATACTAAAAAAAAATCCCCTAATCCGAAGACGAAGCTTATTAAATCGCAAATTTCCCTCAAATAGGTGCTGCAACTGCCAAGGATCGTAATGAATCGCATGATGATAAGAGTCCTTTTACAAAAGCAATATTACTAGAAACATAATTTTTATAGCTAACCTAGACTCTTAAAATCCTGTTGAATTATTGACTTATACGCAAAACGTTGTTGCGAATTAAAGCATTAGGAAAAGTGCGTATGTAAATTATTGCTTGTTCAGTTCTGATAATCAGTCACCTAGATAGCCAAAGTAAGAGTCAGATGTTTATACTTATATTGGTGTACCACAAATGTAGACCGAAGTTGTATTTTTATACTGGGCTCTGTAAATTTTTGCAAAACGTTTCGACGAATATCTGAAGTTGGGGCGGAATATTCAGTGTGATGCCATTCCGAAAAGATCGAAATAAAAACCGTTCAAAAGATAAAGTCTAGAACTAGGAAAAGAAAAAAAAAGGTAAATATTCAGGTCACGGCAATATTTCTTTAGCAAGATATGCGGACAAGCTTTTTACCTAAATTTATTGAGATTTGTACGGAGATGACATTTTTTTAAATATTAATACATATATATTCAATTATGCATCGATATAAGTGCTAATACCAGTTACAATCCTATATATTTCACAAGTTTGCCATAATAAATATCATAATTAATATCTTTTTTTTACAAGTAAATTATAGATTCTGATTGCAAACAACTAAAAAGTTACGGAAGCCAGGCTGGTGCCCCTCCGGATGGGCACCAACATGGCGGCCGGAATCCAGCAGAAACAGTTGTAATTGAGTTTTGCTACAAAAGGATGAATTTATCTCTCGAGGAGCTCAAAAACATAAAAATAATATTTTTTGGAATACATGAACTGTTCAGATAGCCAAATTCTCCCCAAAATAATAACAACTCTCTCGGCTGTCATGTAAATGTTGCGTCACGCAAAAGATTAGAAATTCAAGCGTAGTCACAAAACCAAGAATCCATTTGGAGTGAAAATCTTGAATGAATATTAGTTTAGAGCTGCTCTTATACATCATGAAAGTGAAATCTCAGAAGGATCTTTAGTTTTGTGGTTTGAATTTTAGTGAAGTCATGTGAAAACCACCAATAGGGTAAAATGCATGGTACCAAACTTAAAATCAAGTTTTACATGCAAGCCGATGCAAGCCTTATTTAGGGTGGCATTGACATGTTTGATATCCTCGTTAAATAGAGTTATCTTCTTCTTCTTCCTCTTCTTCTTCTTCTTGGTCGTCTTCTTCTTCTTCTTCTTCTTCCTCTTCTTCTTCTTCTTCTTCTTCTTCTTCTTGATTTCACCACTGTATTCCATGATATCTTAAGACGCAAATCCTCCAAATGGTTAGAGTCGTCTATCGAGAGTGACTTAGGTGTGCGATTTGCAATATGAAGCCTTGACTTAGACATTTATGATTTTGGTTTCTTCCTAGAGTCAGAACAGGTTATCAGTAAAAAATATCTTGCTTAATTTCGTGATTCGGGAAAACGACATTTTCATATACGCGATCCGTGATCCTCTATTTTCCGTTTGTTAACTGTGACAGGTACCCCGCCCCCTCCCCCTGTACGACCCTATGGATACGCCGGCCAGGAAGTCGTGCTGTGGGCAGGACCGTCGATCTTTTGATCATCACTAAAAAGAGTGCATACTGTAAACTGAAATACAGTGCATGATTAAAGCACCCCTCCTGCCGTTTTGGCCCTAAAGATCTCTGGAATCGTTTTCCCAATGCAGGAAATGGGACCTAAATAAGAGAAGATGGTTTCACAGTTGAAACATCAATTGCACTTTGGCAAAGTTTAGTTGATTTTTAAACATTCCTGTCCTGCCTTGTCGCATAAGCAGTAACAAAGGACGACTATTTGTGAGTAACAACTTTAATTAAGTGAATGAAAGGGTGAAATTAAGGTTTTCTTCTTGTTGGTGTTGGATCCAACCTTTGATCACAGTCTCGTAATTCTTTTAATTTCCCAGTGTCGTCTTCAAGCAAAGTAAGCGATGCTCGTGTTTTCTCAGCTATTTGGGTTTACATACCTTATTAAAATGTTTCCTTGACAGGAGCTTGGTGTGCTGTGTAGACATTATGGATTGCGCAGAACAGATTGGATCTCAACGCATCTTTTTGAATAATTGAAACTCCAAAAGCATTTAAGAATTACTGCATTGATCTGTAATTAGGTTAAAACGTCAATTTATCGCTTGATAAAATGCTTTATTAACAAGGCAGAAATCAATAAAGCCTTGATTAACTTTTAAAGCCGGATTTGTGTTGAATATAATATTTACCACTGTTTGAAACGTAATAAATATTTGTTTGAGCTCTGTTCCAGGCATTGACACTGCGGGAAGTACTAAGATTACAATTGCGTCGTTAGACACTTTACACATACCGGCCCCCCCCCCCCAAAAAAAATGCAGAGGGCTTGACCCCGAAAAAATCCTGCAAAGAAAATGGATGTGGTAAAAACGTGGAAGCTGAAAAAGTCTCTCTCTCATCAGTTTTCCAATGGTCCATCCCTTATAAGCACGACTATTAGGGTGTATAAGTGGCATTAATCATACGTGTCACGCTATCGGTTTAGGGCTGTTTTGACAACCCTCCATAGAATCGTGACAGAAAAGCGGCGTTACTTTCAATTCTCACCAAGTAAGGACAGTGGGATGATCTTATCATTAGCCAATTGCAGGCCATTTTTCAGCCCTTCTCGTCATATCCCCTCCTCGGGAGCGTTTTTGTCGCGCTAGCTAATTAGTATGCGAAAATCGTAATGGCGGTCACCGTCGACGAAGTGTTTATTTGCTCAAAACTTGGGGCCAAATCTTTCGAAGATGGAAGTGTGAACATTGCAAGCATAAAGAAGGAAATTTGGGACAAGTTGCTGGCTTCTGAGGCTGATATTATCCACAAGTAAGCTTTTTCAACTTGTATGTGATCAAAGCCACGAGGAATAAATTGTCGGCTCTTCGCACGCTCACTATGGTTCAGTGTATGTTTTTTGTTTCGTTCGCTTTTGAGACCGCTGGAGTCATGTTTTTGTCTAAATAACCTAAGAAAAGTTCGAAGAAGATGTTCCCATTCAATTTTTAGTTCTCAGACAATCATAGTGGATTTTTTTTACCAAAATTACGAGTCATGTTATGCCCGGGTATTTCGGTTGCTGTGGGCGACCATCGCTTCCTTTGTTGCGTAAGCGATAAATCAAGGTCACAAGAAATTCTAATTAATTATGGTTTTGTTCGATTTCGCTGAAACTTTAACATGATGAAGCTGGATTGTTAAAGAATAGATTTTACTACTGCCGATGTGTGGTAGCTATTTATGCTTAGTGACAATACGCTTCAAAGTCGGGGTTTTGAAGAGAATTTTTTGCAAAGCGTAACTTCGGCGTGATATGTAATTAAAGATTTGTGTTGACCCTAAAGGAAAAAAATCTCCAGAAAAGGTCAATTCATCGACGATTCAAATGAATATAAGTTTATATATGTTCCGAGCACAATTTCTAGTTAAAAAATGCCTTTTGACGAGGGCTGATTTCTTTTAATTTTTTTCCCGCGAAACGTGACACGGATGAGTTCTTTAACAAGTATCAGTAACATGAATGTGCACAACAGCAATGCTTACTCATCGACGCCCACTTTGGTAACTGTTAGATGTTTCTGGCATGGATGTAATAAACTACCTCGCATAGTTCCGGTCAGATCCTAAGAGAACTAGTTATAGTCTGAAAGTTCATTTGATCGAGCTTAAAGCGTTTCGTCTAAAAGCGTACATTTTCCGTTCAGACTAAAGAACGAAGGAAACATGGTCATACCTGTTTATTATTTAGCGTATCGTCGAAGGGTAAATTCATTATTGGCTCACGGCACGCCACTTTGAGCGTGTTTATTTACTACATCGTCTGGCTCCTAGCGATTCCCAGCCTCCTTTGCAGACATTCTTTCGGTTCGTTACGCAATCTTAAGGCGTGACGAGCCCAAAGAATGTCTGCGTTAGGAGACTAAGAATCTGCATTAATGACACTTTCAGGGAAACTGAGATAAACTTGAAGAATGTCGGCTCGTTAAGGCGTTATTGTGATTCTGAGATCGATTAGTTATATGAGTTAATTTAGTTCATTCTTAATTCTAAATCGCATAAAGTTCTATGCTTCATTGGTTTCGTTACTGTCCGTCACTTGAACTGAAAAGCAGATACAAAGCTCTGACAAAGCGCCATAAGTGGCCTCATAGCGGGTTAATAAGCTTTGTGTATTTTGTCCTTTACACTATTGAAATACAAAGTTATCTAGCAGTAACATCATCATGATAAATGCCGTAAATGATCTTAATCCCCCAGTTCAGTAGTTTTTTATGTTATAGTTGTCTAATTTGATGTTCAAGTTCTGGTTGACGATAGTCGTTAGTCCTGAATAGGATTGTTGTTGCCGGGTTACTCATGCAGTGACATTTCGACAGCTTGAAGAAAGTCATATCAGCTTCGTGAACGAAGCGTTGTTTGTAAGTGATGATGGTCTTTCAGTTTAGCGCGCCACTTCCATCCGTCTTTTGTTTGTTATTTCGGATTCTGTTTGATGTCACCGTTCGTCTTCACTGCAACGTGTTGGTGAATATCGAATTTTAACTCCTATGAAGTAGATCACATGTCGGTTCTACGGTGTTCAAATATCACCATTGTGTCCAATTGGTCTCTACTCTGAGCAAACTAAGTGCCGCTATCCCATGTTTCGCCTGTAAATAAACACCCATCCCTACAGGATTGTGGATACAAAAAAAAAACATGAAGACATTGCAGGCTTGAAAATATGTAGCGGCGTCAGAAAAGCCCTTGTAGAACATAAGGTGTTTCGGCAATAAAAACTGGGGACATGTTTCTTCTAGTTTTCAGCCAGTATTTTTTTAAGGTGGCTCGATAGGCTGAAGGGGACCACGAACTTTGTTTAAATATGGTAAAGAAAGATCAATTGTGTGTGATTGCACTCATGAATAAAATATAAATTTTTTAGGTTTGACTCAAAATGGTTGCTATGGCTGGTTGCTATGGCAACCAACCACACCCTTTTGAAGCTCTAATTTAAAGCATTAATTGCATTGACGCCAGCCGTTCCTGCTCTTTGATAAAACAAG
The DNA here is from genome assembly GCA_022496165.2 of Catalaphyllia jardinei. NCBI lineage: Eukaryota > Metazoa > Cnidaria > Anthozoa > Scleractinia > Caryophylliidae > Catalaphyllia > Catalaphyllia jardinei. The sequence goes on from CM042752.1 coordinate 13,803,115, forward strand.
ATTTGACTTTCAAACAAGCACATCTTCCAATTTTCTGTTTCGTTCTGTCGAGTGAACCAAAGTTTTGACAGCTAGCTTTATCTGGAAATAACCTTTTTTTGCAGCAAACCCAGTCGCCAAATTTTCTTGTGTCACGTGACAGATTACACCTATCGAGTTGTGTATGTCTTAACAGCCTTCCTAAGTATTGTTCATATTCATTGAAACTAATCTCCATTTGTGGTCACTTTCTGACTATAAACAACCGTTGCTATGGCCGTTGCTGCGTAAAAAAGTTATACCACTGTGTACTTACCTTGAATTTTACACTCATCTAGAGGCAACTTCAGCAAAATCGTTTCAAAATGAGAGCTTTAAATGTTATGTTTTTAAAAACATCGTATTCTTCATAATAATATTGTCGTCAATTTTCAGCCTATCGAGCCACCTTAAGTGATGTCGGGTTTGCAGTTGCTGTGTAATTATTTCTCAGTTTCAGTCAGGGTACAGTGATTACAGTATCACTTCTTTTCAATCAAGAAACTGAAAAGATGCAAGATTATGCCCCTTTTGATAACGTTTGTTGTCTATAAGAACATATTATTAGTAAACTAAATATGGAACATGTGTTGAGAATAATCTATTGGTCAAGAATAGCTATTTAAACAATAACGGAAACAATAACACTAACTCTAGACATTTGGAAAGCGATTTAGGGGAAACGAGCTACCAGTCATTCTTTAAATTTTAGAGCAACCTTAAATTGTAGATAATTCAAGGTGACTCTGATCCCCCTCCGCATAATTTTGTAAACTTTCAAAAATACTGAACCTTTTAAGGGTGCTAAAGGGTATTTTCGTGATTCGTGAATGGCCTTATTTTTTTACGTGGAATATAACTTAGCTATTTTTTTGCTCGTAAAAGGTATATATACTTTTCTGTGAATTGAGGAAAAACGTTCAAACCGTCGTGAAGCCTTATTTTTTTATTTGTTTTCTATTACTTTTTACACCTGTCATTACGTAATAAACCATTTATCAACGTCATTCTAAATAGGTCTCTCTTGCTTCTTGCGAAAAAAAGGAAGCGGAGATATGGCGAGGACGCCGAGCAAGGCTGTTCTTTGTACTCTTAACTCTCAAAATCTCTTCAATATTGCAAGTTCTAGAGGAAAATTTCTGGTTAGTTTCGTGATGCGTAATTTGTCTATTTTATTTACCGTTAATCATGAAAAGATTCATTTTCCGTGAAACTTTATCTAGAGCCCCCAACCACCCTCTCCTTTCATTCTTATCACAATTCGATAATAAAAACCAATGGGCGTCGCATAGTTATAATCACTTGAAGCTAAAATTAATTGTGTTTCTAACAGGTTGCACTGTTGCTACTCTGACTTATTATGACTTAAAGAGTACCATTACTGATTCATCAGTGGCTGGGCGTTTCTGTGGCATTTCTTGATAAAGGGTGGCAGTAATAACGTGTCAAAGTATAAACGTTGTGGCCCTGGAAACTATTTCCAGCCAGCTTAAATAATTGGTTGTTAGAGTACAGAGTAATCTTTGGTTCGACCCTCGTGAGGACAAAGTTCTCTAGTTATCACTCGGACGTTCGATTGAGATCTTGATTTGAGCTTCTTTGCTACCACATCCTAGAAACGCAGCTATTTATATTCATCTAATGGGAAATAAATACAGCATCAAATACAGGCACTGTCTCGAAACAACACAAATTGTTACCACACTCTACCGTTTAGACCTCATGCAAGTTAAAGTTTTTATGCGTTGTGCGAGTTCTTACGCGGCTTCTAAACATTAGTAGTCAATTTGCCTTCCAATACCTCACGTAATATTTTCTCCTCCCAGTCTTGTTTCTTTTTGTGTTTGTCGAAGTCCAGCAGACGTTTTTTTCTTAAGGCGGTAGGCAACTTATTTTTCTTTAAGTCGTTAATCTTCACAAGAATCAAAGACGAATATCCCACGTCCAATCCTCTTTGTACGGCCATGTGCAGCTCCTCTCGACAAAAGTTGCTGGCGAGGTAATTCTCAGACAAAACAATCAATACTTGACGGCTGCCGTACACACTGTCGGCCATGTTCTGGACGATGGGTCTCCCAAGTTCGAAGTCCCGGCTGTGGATGCTGTAGTCAACAGAGTGCTTCTCAAGAATTGAGATGAGATTTTTAGTGACCCAACCAAAGTCCTTTGAACTGTAGCTGATAAACAGTCTGTTTATGAAATCCGTTTCCACGGGGTCATCTGCAAGCAATGAAACGAAAAATGAAAAAAGTAATAACGCTCCAACGTATCTAGCTTGAACTAACTAACCTTTTTTTGAGTCTAATAGCTAGTTCTAAATGCAATGTTTTAGGGCCTCTTCATTGACCCTGGTTAAGAAGGGAGACTGGGTTTCCCAACTTTCGCTTCACCATCACTTCCTTTGTAAACATTTAGCTGCGATTAGATCCCAGTAATGGATGAGTATTCTTTTACTTCCCAGAGTGAAGAATAACTCCAATTTTGAAATAAAGGGAGCCTAATCATTATTGTTATGGCGATTGTTCTCGCATGACAGGCATACATTCCGACCAGCAATGCTGAGTGGCACAGTATCTGTTGTTGTTGTTTTTTCGTTTTCATAACGTCTGACCGCTACCTGATGTTGGTCTCGGTAGCACCGAGTTCAACCTCTCGGCTACGCTTGTAAATAGCCAGCTGGTCTGCCTCCTGCCAGTTGGGATTCTTAACCTAGTTATGTTTATTTATCATTGTTTGTTTGCATTGGTCCTGAAAAGCCCCAATGGGGAATGGCCGATTACGTACACATGTACATGTACATGTACACATTTTCATCCGTGTAACTGGGCTCAAATATATCTGATGGCCAGCCCAGAACACAACCAATTTGCTATGATTTTGTGGCTTGGGTTTTTAGAAACCTCACAAAGCAAACGTAGGCACAAACATGTTTTATGCTTTTGGCTTGCATAGTGCGCATATTTATTTTTCTTGTTTCCCTTACCAACCAGTGTACAGCCACTCACTGATCTCCCAGTGGAATGCAAAAACTCACGTTTTTTAACATAATAGGATGATGTCCATTTTTTCTTGACAATAAACCGAATAAATAGCATGACCAAAACTGCCACACTTCCAGCTGATAATATGATGATTGGCAGGAGCCAATCTCTGCGACTTTCTGTAGAGTAAAACCAGGCGAGAAAACATAGATAATTAATTAAAAACCCCATTAATTTAACCCCATCAAGGGATTCAACATAGTAGAACGTAAACTTATTACAATTTTAGTTTCAATTGCTAGGGAAGTTAATGTTGAGGAAAGCCTAAGAATTAATCTAAGCACAAAAGGTTTTTTTGTCTGTTTGTGTTTTTTGTTTGATCGTTTCTCACTCAGAAATTTTATTATTCTCTTGCACTTTTTATTGTCATGTACCAAAAGTAGCACACTTCACAAATGTCTCGCTGTAATCGTTGAACTAACTTTGCACTCAAAAATTCGATTGTTTTCACAGGGAGCCCTCACATCCGTTTAGAATATGAATAAAAGATCAAACTACCTTTATCGCTCGTGTTTTGCGTTTTGTGGCGGCCATTTTGAATTTTTAATACGCAAGGGCGCGGTAAATTGCGCGGCCTGCTCGCAAATTCTCGGAGGATCCGATCGCTCACCGAAAATAATTAAGTGACAAGGGATGAAACTTCTCACTTTTTTCGTCGCATGTCTCTGCCAGTTGGGGGGAACGGAAATAAGATGTGAAAAAGAGACCGGAAGTCAAAATGCGGGTTTCGTAGGTGACGCGCGTTCAAATTGCTCCAGCGAAATCAATCAAATGTGATCGGACAAAATCTGATCACAACTTAAGAATATCAATTATTTTTCAGTGCAATTTGAAAGATATACAGCCCAGGCTTGTTAGTTGATTCAGCGGAAGTATTGGGGTTATTGACAATATTTATGAATGGTTCGGATTTACTTCAGTAACAGCAAATTGCACAGAAATGCCGTGTTTTCACGAGTGGCTTACTACTGCTACTGCTTAACGAAGTTTCGTAACTAAATAGCAGTTATTAGAGAAGCCGTTTGCACGGAACTTATTTACTAAAGTAGGCCGCATACAACGGGCGGTTTGAGGTTTTCTCGGAAAGCAAGTGCTGCAATGTTGCACAGAAACTATTGGAAAGTTATAAATTTTTGGACTCCAATGCCGAACGCAGGTCGTTGTCAATTTGCAGGCGGTGATGCCGACCCAAACCCTCCTTAAATGTAAAGCTCTGTAGATGAATGGTGGCAAGGAATTTTGATATCTCGCCGAGCCTCTTCCCACAAAACACCTGAAACGGCATCTGCCGCTGAGCACGGGCTACGTAAACGTTTAACCGTACTTCTTCTTATTCAGGGCCGCTCTGACAATTTAATTTCTTTTCCATAGACTTCGATTATGATTTTTTTTTTCTCTCTCTCTGGAGTAGGTCTTCTTTTAGTAGCGCCTGCCTGTAGACCGTTACCGAGCTAGTGAACTTCCAACAGAAAGGAAACACTTACGGTACTTGACGATGAAAGGGAAACTGCAGTCCAGGATTTTTATTTGCGTAAACATGAGTTAATTTAGCCTCTTTGCCCGTTGTCTTGAAGCTTACTTATATAAGAAGGAATCTTTCTCTTACACGCTGAACGCGTGAGCACTTGCTGCCAAGATGTCGCGACAACGTCTGTTTTTCCTCGGTTACCGTCGGTTACTGAGCTAAGCCATGTCTGATGAGGCGTTTATCTGTCGACGTACAAACCTAGGTTGGCTTACTTTTGATTTTGCTGCCATTTACCAAGGTTTATTACTGTTTTACACGACTAAAAACTTCACTTCAGTAAAATAAAAACAAAACCAAGGTAGACAAAACACGGGCAAAGTCGGCCGAAACTAGTTAATTCAGGGAAAAATGGAATAAAATTTATCGCTTGTAATGAATACATTTGTGCATACTCAATCTTTTTTCAAACTTGATTTGTGAAAATTTAAAGGGCAGTGGAACCATCGGCCACTTTTACACGATCAACATTTGCATCCATCATCCTCGGCGGTTAAAGTCACTAAAGCAAGAAGCTGAATGAAAATGTTTGAGTTACAAAATTCTTCACCAAATGTGCATGGCAAAAAAAGAGGCTTTGATGGTTTAGCGAGTTTCACCCCACGTGACATTGTATGTAATCGTGTGATCATTACGAATTTCGTGCATTATCATGTTGTTACGTTCATGTACACCAGCAGCGTCCACCTATTTATTTAAACATATATTTTTCTGAAACAAAAAAAAAACAGCCAGAAAAAACATACCTCTTTAGCTTCATGCCAGTCACCAATTCCCGCAAATGAATGGATTGTTTTGGCTTTAGTTTTCAAAACTTTCGCTGCGCGCCCAGCCGTGCTTGTTACATAAACCGTTTTCGACACACACACTGTGAAATTTGCTTTATGTGAAACATGGACTTCCCACTACCGGCGATCACAGCAATAAAGGTATTGTGGCCAGCGAAAACGACATCCAGCACTTTCTTTTGACAGTCAGTCAAGCCGCTAGAGGCAAACGAACGGGAACATAATTTTTAAGCCGATCTGAATCGCAGGTCCGACAAAGTCGCTAATTAACGAAAACCTCGCCGTCTCAAATCACAACATTACCTTACAGTTGATTGACAATGGCAAAATGTTCTACAATTAATACCTACCTCATGTTGTCAGGAAGGAGACATTTCATTAGTTAGTTTTTTCCAAATTAAAAGTTTTCGAAATCTTCCCGCCTCTGTGGCGTCATGAATCAGATCTGGTCTTGATCGACCTTGGCCTCGGCCTTGTGGCAGCATCCTATATTTCCGGAATAAAATCATCAAACTTCCGGTATTGAAACTGACCAATTAGAGCAAGCGACACTATCACTTCCGCTTCGATTCTGTCAATCAACTTGTACCATTTCTCACTTCCGTGGCCCCCAACTGGCAGAGACATAGCGCGAAAGCGGGTAGTTGAAAACAACGCCAAAAAATCGCAGACCTTCTGGATGTTTGAGCTAGATAAGCTTAAATATTTTTAGTCTAATCCTTCTTCTTCCCACAGAGTAATTTTCAGCAAATTACGAAGTAGATTTCCACTCGAACTAATGCGAAATTCGAAACGCTGTGATTTAAGTTTCATCCCTTGTCATTACCCAGGCAGTGAGGCCTGGGTTTAAATTTCGGCTTTTTTTTCTTTTCTTTTTTTTTCCTCGTTCAGTCACAAATCGCCGTCTGGTCTCTACAGCGCATGCGTCACTAATGCAGCGTACGACACATGGAATTTACAGCAGTTGTCGTCGTGAAAAAGCTACTAGGTCGGATTCCATGATTTCTAGGGCCATGAAATCGCATACAAACGAACACACCGTTCGCGGTAGACCAACACTAAAGGTGGTTAAACGTTTTCGGAAAGGGTCGGTCTGCCGGGCTTACGAGAGATCAACAATTTACGAGCGAACGTTTGGAGTGAATTCATCAAGAATCATGTTTAATATGCCAAAGGAGCTAGCTATCAACCGGGACTATCGACTCTTCACTTTGAAAAAAAGCATCTTTAGAAGCGTCATCGTATTTTTAGACATGATCGTGAACCAAGTAAGATCCCAGCATGAACGCATAACGTCTGAGCAACAAGAGCAGAAAGGTTAGAGAATATGTTTCTGTTGTTTACGAATGTATCTGTTCGAGTACACCTAAGTAAAACGCTCTGAGAAACTTCGTAACGCGTAATAAAGTTAAAATCTTGAACTAAACGATGTTCTCTCGTTATTTTCTTGTAACAGAGGTATATGTCTTCTCAAGAATGAAACCCATGTAGCGAATTATTGTACATTTGAGATAAAAGAAACTAATGTATGAGTTGACCCCAGCAAAACAACTCTTGGATTGTACTGTCACGCAATCCTGAAGCAATAAAAAAAATTATTCGGAAACCATTCAGTGGATAAAGTCAAGAAATTGTGATGTTATAGAAGATTAATAAAGATTACACTTCTCTAATTTTTAAATCTGCGTTTTCCCAAACCTGAGATATTCCTCGAATTATTTTGAACAGTTTTACGGAGCCGCGGGTGGCTCTATGTCAAGCACCGCCATAACTCTGAAATGCAGAAAGTCTCTCTCGTTTGAGAATTGAAAAACAACAAACAACAACAACGGCAAAGGCTAAAGAAAATAGACTGAAACGTTCATAGACTGATGTGACGATCTTGACTCATTTTTCGCGCTAAAGGTCTGTGTACGAGTAGGTAGGTAAAGGTAAGTCTGCATGCGAGCCAAGTGGCCCATCAGGCCGGAGCTTATCCCGGTTTCTTAGCATTAAGCGACTAGGAGTATTTCTACTCCCCCCTGGATGGGATGCTAGTCCATCGCAGGGTTACCCCCCAGCATTAAATTCGCCGGTACTCATTTATACACCTGGGTGGAGAGAGGCAATGCGAGAGTAAAGTGCCTTGCCCAAGAACACAACACAATGTCCCCGGCCAGGGCTCGAACCCGGACCGCTATATCCGGAGACGAGCGCACTAACCATGAGGCCACCGCGCCTCCCACCTGTGTACGAGTAACAAGCTATTAATCGATTCCAAGAAATGCAATCGAAGGCAGAATAGCTTGAGCACATCGACTCGATTGAATTTCGCACGGCTTCAAATGCAGAACATCTAAGCTCAATTGCAATATAGCTAGTGCTTCTCAGTATAACGACTGCCTGGGTACACGCAGCAAGGCGTCTAGTTTTATTAGATCTCCAAGCAGGCTCCGAGCGATTTTCCGTAATGTCGCTTCCAGACCTCGCACTAGCAGACCGCGCTCGCGTATTAAGAATTCAAAATGGCCGCCACAAAAACACGCGCCATAAAGGTACGTAGTTTGATCTTTTATTCATATTCTAAACGGATGTGAGGGCTCCCTGTGTTGTTTTAGTCCGAAAATAGCTATGTACCTACCATTCACATGCTGCATGGTGACCAAGTTTAGTAGCGAGCGCTGGTCATATGTACGGACTGTATAGTTTTTTCGTTTAGCAAACTGTCTAACTAATTCTACTTACAGACACTACATATAACTTACACTTACCTAAATAAATCCGAGAACCAAAAACTGTGCTTAGCTGATTTAAAGTTGCCCTTTGTTTCGTTGTTGCTGCTGTTGGCTTCTCTAGAAAGAAAACTGAAGAGCACGATCAGACGTTTGATACCAGACTTGATTACAAGGCTATCTTAAATTCGAGCAAAAATGAGATAAAACGAAAAAGATACAAAAGCGACGAACAAGCTCCTTTTATATCACAGCGGTAACCGCAGACGTTTCCCGCTTGGCCCTTCTTCGGTGTGTCCAAATTGGCGTCCTTCCCTTTAATTTGGAAGCGTTTTTACGGAACTCAGTTAAATAATCAACAAGCGCCCAATGAGAACCTCGAAAAAAATCGACTTATTAACTACGAGTGGCATTTAAGATTCTCTGCAAAAAATTGCATGCAAGGTTATCGCTTGAACTGGTACTCAGTTCTTCCGCTGATAATGTTGCGGGGTGTTTTCTTCGAGATTTTAAATGTGTGCAAAGCCACTTCGGCTGTCCACGTGAGCAAAGTCCGTGACACAACATTGGATATTTGTAGACACTCGTGGGATTTTTTCAGCAGCGAGTTACCTGCAAATTGTTTGAGAGGGATTACCTTAGGAACATGGGAAATTGTCTAGCTTACCCTTCATCCTTTCTTGGTATAACTAATTTGACCACCATGTACATGTTTGGGAACACAATAGAAAATATGCGGGAAATGTTGCTGTTTTAACTACAGATTACTTCCTACCTGTTGTTTGTGGATTAAATACTTTCAAATCAATGGCAGCGCTTGTAGTGTTTTCGTACTCGCAGTGCCAGTGGCAACTGTATGTCCCCTCGTCTCTTTCCGTCACATTGAATATAGAGAGAATGAATTCTGTTTTGCATTTGGTGTAAGTATCTTTTTCATCTACTTTAAACTTTAGACTGTTTTCTGGCAAGGGCTCTGGATTGTTGTTTAAATGCCAAGACAAATATTCTGGACAAGAGAAATCATAATCAATCCAGCAGGTAAGGTTGACGTTTGAGGATTTTATTCCAACAATCTCCAATGAGGCAATGGTCGGGCTTTTCGCTGAGGGACCTATCAAAATAACGTTTAACTGTAAAAATTGCGTAAGCAATAGAATGGATCAAACTCGTTTTTGACAAGCCCGCTGCCTGCGACAACACAAAGCGTTTCTAAAACTCGCTGCACTCAATACTGCAGCATTGTCGGAGTTAGAAGTTTACTGAGATAACAAAGAACATTGACATTTTGCTCGTTCAAAAAGCTTTGTTAGATAGATGAACCAGAAACAGTTCTATGGAGGAGTAAATGTCATAACTTACATTTATATATCATCTCTATCTCCTCAGACGCACTGCTTGACCACGCAGGAATACTATTCGTTGCAATGCAGTTGTAGAATCCTTCCTGCTCCTCTCGTCCGTGTTGTAGATGAAGTATGCTACGCAGAGTTTCTCCTTTCTCCTGCAGCGACTGATTAATGCCTTCGGTTCCGTTGCTGATAAGTTCATTATCTTTGTGCCAAAGTACTGTGCGAGGGAGAGGCCATCCTGAGAAGATGCATTCCAGTTCTATTAATTTGTCTTGGATGATATCATTAGGTGTACTTGTAAAATGAACAATTTCCAGTGCACCTAATAAAAGAAACAAGAAGATCTTCTGGTAACTACGCCAAATTCAGTTAACCATTGACTGAATGTAAAGAACTGGGAGGTTACTGTGTTGCGGGTACAAGCTGCTATTAAAAGCTCTGCCGTGTCAGGGCCGTTTTCTATGACTGAAATAATCGTCTGGCTGTCATTCGTCAGGCCCCTTTATATACTGGTATGTAGATGTTATAATGTTGTTGTCATTATATGACATACAATGTGAGTCGTGGTAAGCAAAATGACACTTCATTTCCCTCAATACAAAGATAATACTTTGCTTTGACAAAGGACTAACGCTTGAAACATCAGCTTCATTAACTCGCTATGGAAGTTAGTTTATCTTCATCAACTTTAAGTTGATAAATACATGATTCAGCCCCAGAGTCCTCAGAATCTAATCTTTGGTCGTGTCAAAGCATGTCCCGTTATGTCATGCCATCTTGTCAAGTCGTGCATGTCAGTGTTGATTGCATGGATCTGGAGAAGAACTGACATTTCCTTAGAATCATTATAAAACTAGCCTGAGATAAAGACACAGGTTTTTGATTTTGTGTTGTTATTTTTGATACCATGGATCAACAATAAGGAAACACCTACGTGTAAAATGTATAAGGGTACACTGACATGAATGTTTTCCACTATTTGTCGTAGAATTCGATCGTTCCAAAACCAAGTTTGGTAACCCCGTGGTATTCTTAACTCGTTCCAACATTTGATTCCAGGTCATGCCTTGTGGAAGTCCTTCAGTGACGATCGAGCAGTTGAGAGTTACGTTGGAGCCTGGAAACACTGTCATCGGATTGGTCTGTTTACACACCGACGAGTAACAGGAAGACTTTATTTCACAATTCATGTCAGTCGCGGTTGAGGCATCTGTTGGAGATAAAGGAAGGATATTTTGCTCACCATGCAGGTAAATTGGAAGAGACCAACGCACCTAGTAGGTTGCGACTGATTAGATGTTACCTCATTTAAAGAAATAAATTCAATCAATGAGGCCGAGAAACAGCATCGACCACTAGAGATCTTTTCAACTGAGACCAATGGAAAGAATCTAGCTCAGGAAATCCAGTGAACCAATCGAAGCATGAAGTAAATATACATGCAGCTGATGCGAGACCCGGGAAAAAATATGCAAGCGAGGCGCAATTGGTTAGGAAGTTACTTTTGATTGGATGTCAAGGTGACGCAATTTGCAAAACTAGTGACTTTTCGACACCTGAATGAACTGCTCAATAAAAAATGCAATTAAATTGGAATTCAGCCCTGGTATTAAACGACCGAAATAGGACAAAAACAATTTATTTGGCCTCCGTAGGATATATTTTATCCCTCGATATCCGAGTTAGATCACGTTGGTTTTTAGACAAGGTTAATTTATGAATCCCTCAGATAGCTTTCAAACTACACTAGGAATTTATTTGCATGCTTTGATGAACCAATGAAGAGTATTAAAAAGATGGCGGCCCAGTGGCGAGAGACTGATTTAAATCTGTTAACAAAGTTGGTGATTCAGAGTGATAAAACAATTATTCAACCGTGTTAGCGCAAGAAATGGTTATTTTTCAGTCTCTCGTAGATCAATTACTTCAGTGCCTCAGGCACAATTGATCTACTGTCACTAACAAATCATGATATCTTGCTCAACCTCATCCAGTAATTGTTAATTACTCCGCCATTAGTGGATGAATGCATTATTCAAAGAACGTCTTAGATGGCTGTTGCTCACATCCGACGCTTAGTTTTTTGAATGAACAGATCATGGAAAAATTGCGATTTACATACAGTA
>CM042752.1:13820072-13822572 GCA_022496165.2 Catalaphyllia jardinei
TATTTGGTAAAATCATTGCTTAAAACGCGTTTGAAGTTTATTCCATTTCAGAGTGACATATTTCGATAAAAGCTCGCCTTGAATGTGATCCTAAAATTACTCAAAAGCGTAATATCCTGGTATTTTTATTGAACTGTATATTCTCTTAAACGGATGATTGGCGGTCAACATAAGTTCATAATAGTCTTTTATTATAGGCCGAGAGCAAAACTACCCAGGATACTTGAAATTTTGCTTGATGATCCCCAAGTAATTGTTGGTGATGTTCAAATCTTGCAGCCTTCAGTGATATTCGGTTCTCTAACTTTACCGAAAATCAAAAATTACTTTGGAATCGAAATTCACCGCCATAGATTTTTCCATAACAGTTGCACGTGCGCACGAGTTTGGGTGCTTTAAATTTTTCTCGTGCCACTAAGAGTGAGGGTAGACAAAATGTAACAAAAACAGTAAAATTCCCAAGATTTTATCATTTTAGTGTATAATTTTTCCTAAAAGATACCGAGAGCCTGTATCTTTCAACAATTACAAAGACTCTAAATGGCATTTTCTATTATTTTTGCGGTTAACAAAAAGGCATGTTGTATGAGTAAGTGGCCACTCCTGCTATCACAGGACTTCCTTAGGAAGTCCATATCTCCTGCAAAACTACTGTGGGTGTGGTGTTTTATGTACTGTGGTCTTGACTAAATTCCCATTTCCAGTCCAGTGCCAGAGCAACAATTTTACCGTTCTTAAATGTATTATTTGGAAAAGCAAAGAAAGAATCAACACCTGTTTCCTGACACATGTCGGGTTTAATTACACAACCGGTTAAAATAGTCCAATTGAGCAAAACTTAGGATCCAATTTTAACTGAACAAAAATAATTCTTTCAGAGCTTAGGCACACTTGAGAAATTCAGTTACCACTTAGAGACTTGAATTTATCGTTAAACACAAAAAATGGAAGGATTTCGAACTATGAGATAATGTTTGTTGATAAAACTAGTTGCTTCCTCTCCCTCAAATTGAATTACTAGTTGAACAATATTTAACAATTATTCGCCGAATGCAAAATGAACGTTGGTGGATATTGACCAATTTTCACTGAGCCTGAGGCGAATAATAACCTTCAGAGTTGAATATCAAGAACTACAAAATAACGGAATAAAACAGAAAGATGGAACGGAGAATTAACTCTGAAGCGTAAATGTAAGTGCTGATTTAACCCATGAATAACCCACTGGGCGTTAGCCCTAGTAAAGGGAACCACACGAGGCAAAGAAAAAATCTTTTGACCTCGGTGGGAATCGATCCCACGACCTCCGGATTAGATCTACGGTGACTCTGCCGACTGAGCTACGTGGTCGGACAGGGAAAGTCGGGGTCGATTTAGGTGGTGAATCGCGGCGAAGAGAAAGTAAGGGTAAATATGAACGTTGTGCCGCGTAGCTCTATGAACACAAATGATGAAACAGAGAATTAACTCTGAAGTGTAAATTTAAGAGCCCCTGCCTATAAATATCGACCATCGCCCGACAGTTCAAAAAAGTCGACCTCCATTTTATTTCATAAAAAGAATCCCTATATAAAACTATTTTCGAAAATGGAGTTTAAAAGGTTCAGCGAATTTCATTTTTCGAGAAATCGAGAAATGTCCAATTTCGCCCAGATGGGGCTTGACGCTAACCCCAAAATAAGCACATTTTGCGCAAAAATATCACCTGGTGCGCATCGTTTTTCCAATAAAAATAGTTGTTAGTCATTCTTAAGCTTTCATTTCTAACATATCAAAAATATACCGGAGGCCCATGAATACTTACTTGCTGGCGGAACCAAACGTCCAAGCCATTTTCAGTGTTTCGACGTACCGCACTACTCAAATTTCAGTGCGTGTCGAGAGGGAAACCTTTTAAAACTACTCCGTCTGATTTGTTTGTAAATTTCTTAAATCATATATTATTATTACAAAAATAGCAAAGAGAAGTGATTTTCTCTCTCGGATCTTGGATTATCCTGACTAAATTCTCGATATCAAGGCTCTTTTGGGAACAAGCATTTGCCCGTGACAGTGTTTGTGTGACAGTTTCATTCGCTCTGATTTCCACTAAAGTTTATTTGCATGGATAAATTCACCAAACTCACACAATATTCATTATTGATTACCACTTGCTAGGTTCTTTCATGTCGAGGGTTCCAAAGGGTGATATTCTTGGTCTTCGGCTTTTGAATTGTTGATTGCGACATTGCCTATTTTTCCCAGTCGAGTTATATTTATAGCAAATGAAAACAAATACGGTAAGCATAACATGTCAGCGTTTTTGAGAATTTAGAAAATGAAAAGAACATACCTTGAAATCTTGAAATTTAATGAATTTAGTTTATTACTTGCTGGATTTGTTCAAACTGGGGTTTGATTGTTTTTCCATACCTTACATTTTCTCCATTGAGGTCGCTGATTAGTATTAAGTAAACGGATTACACTCATGGAAGTGCAATGTGACTCGCGTAAACTATAC